>CM039608.1:2957395-3120021 GCA_022457205.1 Saccharum spontaneum | reverse complement strand
CCGGAGACGAGAAGTGGTCGGCGGTGGTGGCGCCTTGGGCTAGACCATGCCCATCTCAAACCCTGACATCTCTTATAGCAGATTGATAGGATCAGGGTTCCTACCGGAGTTGCTGCGGAGGTTATAGGGATGGAAGATGTGAGGGTGAGGTTTAGGCAGGCAGTGGCGAGCAGGTGCCATGGTGACCACGGTGCGGCGGCAAGCGAGAACTGAGTCAGAGGGGGCTCGGGGGAAGCCAAGCAACTCTGCTTAATTATCTTCATTACTGTTTGGGGATATTTATCCCTTCCTAACAGCCAACTTTAAGATCCTAAATTCAAGGACTAAAAAGGGAAATACAAATTAAGGAGATAATTTGGGCCATTATCCCCTAATGCCAGGCGCCACCTCAGCCACTATTATGCCGGCGCCTGGTATACTGCACACCGGTCATAACACCAAGATTATTCTAACTGAGGCCTAATGAAAAAAATTAAATATCTCACAGAAGTGGTGAGTAACTAAAGTATATACTACTCACACAATGCCAGCCCCAGCAGGAGCGACTGCCTTGAATAAAGACATTACTGTCATGGACAGTCCATTTGCAGCTCCTCTTTGGTCTTGAGGCTGAATAATTGCACAGAGATCAGTCAATATCATACTTGTAGGATACATTCCACAAAATGGTATTGAAATGATTGGAACTTATATGCACATACCACAGCATTATTTTGAAGGATGAAAGTGCTTGTGACGATAGTAATCTGATACAACATGTCATGGATAAACTAATTAACATGAGGTGCAAAAATCCTAAGTGGTCTCCAAGTTTATTTTCTATCTAGAATATATAAGAAAGAAATGTCATAAATGGACAAAAATTGTTCTGAACATATCAAGGCAATGGAGAAAAGACAATACTCACACCAAGATTATTTTTTAATACTGATGCAATATTCAAAACGACTGATAGTCCAATTCCTGACAGATATGTCATATAGGGATATGCAAAGAGAAGAGGTATGCACAGAATCTGCAAAATCATCCACCACATAAGACATGCAGCCAAATGACTGAATGAGTTAAAGCTTATCAGCAGAGCAACAGTTTTTACTCACAGCTGCAATTCGAGAAGACTTGATAGGTCCAAGAATTTTATTAATCCAAGGATATACAGAGAGTTGATATATAATAAGACTGACACCTAAATGCAAGAGGCCGAATACTGTGATTTGTCAGTGTTGATAATAGAAAAAAGTCGGGTGTAAATAGCAGTGTAGTTGAGAAGAAAAGGACAATAGCTAGGGAAGACTTTGAATACTCTGTCTAGTGTTTAGCTTGGGGTAAAATTAACAGTTCACGTCCACTATTGATAATGATGGACAGCTACAATTGTCAAAGTTTATAGTGGTGTAGTTTTAAAAATATACTTCTGGGAAAATATGTGTGATACCGGTTATTTCCTAGCACCTTAAGTTGTGATAGAATAACCAGTACACACACAATACAACACTAGCAACACTGATAAAAGTACCAAAATAATAAGTGTTATTACCTGTTATTGAAAGCACTTGACCTACATCCTGAGATGATAAGCTAAGGCCACCATACTTCTTGTCACTTTCAGCCCATAAAGAGAACACCTAAAGTCGTAGCAGTATTTAGTTCTCATAAAGCCAAAATTTAGTACATTAAGTAGTATAATAACGTAACCACTACCAGACAATCACTATTGATTGCTTTGGTCGCACCAGCAGTGATAGGTGGACTTTCACTCCGGTTTATGGCTACAACCAACAGTGATAGACAGTGTACTATCATTGCCGGTTGTAGCTATGAATTGGCAGTGAAAGTCCACATATGTCACTACCGGTTTCTGGCTTAAACCATCAGTGATAAACTGTTTTTGTAAAATAAATCTTTTTATATGAGGTCAGATCAAAATAAACTTTTGACCAAAATTGTAGAGTTCAAATAGAACTAAAACTATGTAGTTGACAACATTTTAATTGGAGATGGTTTACATGTACAAATATTCAATATGAATTCTCAGTTCAAATTTGAGATGGTTAACAATGTCGAATGAATACAAAGTCAACATCAAAGTTGTAGTACTCGACGAGATGTACAACTTTGCAGTTAACAACATTTTCATTTGAGGTCGTTTAGAGTGTCAAATATATAATATAAAATTTATACATGTGTCGTTAAAAGAATAGCAGTAGCTGTATTGTCACAAGTGTTGCATAGCTTAGCTGGTATGGACACTCGAGATAATCTAGCATAGTGAATATTTATCATTGGCTACCATCAGTTGTTTTTTCTTTTGCTTCTACAAGTTTTTTGAGAGGTAATCGATTGTGTGGTTACACGTGCTGTTGTATATAGGTTACAAATTATATAGTAGTAATCTCTGATTGTAGGTTGTTCATTATTCATAATTGTAAGGTAATACATACAATTCCACTTAAAATTGTGTTGAGTACTTAAAAATAAAATATCATGTCTGCCGGAATGTAAAACTAATTCAAGAGCACAATTAGTTGTAGAATAATCCAAAATTAACTATATGTCCGCAGCAAGTAACCATTTGAATAATATCAGGAGCAGGTTATATTTTTAGATATTAAGACCATCTATACAAAAAAACAAGTTTATACGATGTATCAAATACGCCTACTAGTTATATTTTTAGATCTAGGACATGTTTGGAGAATACACAATAAACAGACATCACATTTAAGATAATTTTCAAAACCATAAGAAATACAAAAGGGTAGAAATATACCTCTGTATAAGCCATATCATGAAAGGAGAAGACACAATACATAATTATGGATGACATCAATGGCCAATTCTTGAACAAACTCTTCTTGTCATCCAAGCTCGATTTTTTTTCAACCTTCTCTTTGCAGTCAATCAGATGGGCCTCCAAAGCTTCAACTATTTTATTTTCATTTTCATGAACTTTATGCTTGTGTAGTGTCTCCTAAAAAGATTTCAAGGTACTTTACTATATAATGTGGAAGAATAAATTTGAGGGTCAAAAGTCAACATCTTACGGATGGAATAATTTAAATCATAAAAAATTCCCTTGTTATTTGTCGTATATCATACATCATTATAACACTTATAAAAGGAAAGGACATACCCACTTACCCAGTGTTGAAAGTTCCCACACAAGTTGGAGTATAGGGAAGGGAATTTCTATGCATCCTTATTTTTGTTTATTTTGCAAGGAGGTCAATTCAGACCCTCAACCTTATATGAAACTAAAAAAAAGAAAGGCGTCTCCTCACAGAGAAAACAAAGAAAGTTTGTGCTGACCTTATTACCATGCAAAAGTTGTTCAATGTTATATATATATATATATATATATATATATATATATATATATATATATATATATATATATATATATTCAGATGGTCTTAAATATCAATTATGGCCTGTGGACACTATATATGTGAATGTTTGATGTGTTAGATTGTGAAATATAGATTGGAGCATAGAAGCATTTAGAAGATTTGTGCAAGCACAATCATGAGCACGAAAATTATAGCAATCTAACATACCGGCATCCATATACAGCTTGCAAGAACAACAGTAGCAAAGAGTGATGTGCACAAGCAGGGTAAGAAATACGGGAACCTGTCAAGTTTCCACCAAATGTGAGTATTACGGACAGCAAGAAGTATCTTAAATATTCTAGTTTTGATAAAAGAAAGAATACCTTCCAAAGAATGAGTCTGGTGAAAAGATGTTTGGAAATTTTTCTGCAGGCTGGCATACAAGAATTTTGTTACGATTTCTAATAAACCATAGCCTAAAATTGTTACATTCTCTACTATACCAGTGCAAGGTAGCCTCCAAGAGCAGGTCCAATGATCAGACCTATCCCCCAAGCTGTGCTGACCTACAATCACAAGAAATTCAACTTTAGAATAAAAACAATTACAACAAGAGAAGTTAAAATTTCGTTCATGTATATTTATATTACAAGTGATAGTCCCAGAGCTTCATGCTCAGGTCGGCAAATTTCAATAGCATAAGCCTGCAAATTTTAGCCATAATAAAAGCATCAGCTGACTCTATCTAGCATAAATGTATTGAACAACATGCTAATTTACCTACTTTAATTGGCCCAAGCAAACCATTTAAAGCACCAAGGAGAAATCTTGTAGCTATCGCCATCCAGTAACTAGTACTAAGCCCAAACAAGGTATTAAATATGACCCTGCAATATTAACAAGATATATTAGAGAATCACCATATAAAATGAAATTCATTATAAGATAGGAATGAAAGAGTTAATGCTTTAGTCAATACTGATGGAAGCAAAAACATTTACTAACACAGACAAAATGCCAACCATGACTACTGGCTTTCTCCCAATACGATCTGCTGCTATTCCCCAAACAGTTGAAGTCAAGCATCTACCAAGCATAAATGAAGCGCCTGAAAATTGTCCAGAAAAAGTTCAAAACATCATATATATACTCAATCATCTCACATGTGAATGAATCAGCAATTTATGAGGACTAACCCACAAATCCAGCATAGAAACCAATATCTTCTGTTCTTTTTGCAACATGCAAGTCTCTTATCTGAGAAAGAGATAAACTTATTAGCTAAAACAAATATGCACGCGGGAGGGGCTGATGAATTAATATTGACAAATTAATAGTTCTATCACTAGATTATTGATATATATATACAGAACAGTGAAAGATCCTTACGATTCAGGTTACGAGGAATCATGACATACATACCATGAAATACAAAAAAGGGAATAGTGATGACACCGGTAAAGCTGAATAGGGCAGGAGAAATATAAGTGTTAATAAATGTACACTGAACCTTTTGCAAAAGAGAAAAAAAAAACATATGAACCGCTTACCGCTAGAATGATGGTATTCCATAGTAAGCAATAATTAGAAAATGATTATCCAGCGCAGCAACAAGCAAAGTTGCTTACATGGAAAGGGACAGTGAAAAATAGAAAAATAGCCTATTTTGTAAAAAAGAAAATCAAGGAAAATTATTGGTAAGTGTTTCTAACGTTATTTTAGAGTGCTTATTAAGCATGATTTTTTTTATTATATAACAGGGTTCTCTATATGGTTCTTAGTACCCTTGACATAGTAATAACCTTTTCCTCGATCTGGTACATCTGAATGTCTAATAACCACCCAATTCCTCTGAACTTTTGACCGCGAAAAGGGGGGAAAAAACTTTCCTTGAATATCAAGAGATATACAAGCCAGAATAATTTTTTTCCATTATCATCTTAGGAGAACATCCAAGCAGGTTGGGACGACGGAATTCAAATCCATACCAGTAGAAAGGCAGATGATCCAGACATACAAGAACTCCTTGTATGGCATCCCCTCCTGGAGGTCCTTCTTCTGGTCGTAAGCGCAGCCCGGGCACCCCGGATGGTACTTCTTCTCCAGCAACGGCGAACTGCTGCTCTCCTCCATTGCCGGCCACGAATGCTATACTCGACTCTGACGAGCTTTTTGCTCTGACAGAACAAGAAGAGGAGGACGTGCTGTTACACCCTCTTTTTTATACAGAGAGGAAAATATCGTGGTGTTGGTGATTTTCCCAGCTGTAGACATGTACAACTGTATGTATACCGCGTCAAGATCGCCAAGAAGAAGACGACGACGGAAGAAGCCAAATGGTACTGCACTGCGCCGCCGTAGCGATGGACTGGGTGACCCATGCCCGCCAAAGCAATTGCGTCATGCGTTGCGTCACCGCCACAGAGAGAGAGAAACATGGGCCATGTATACCAAAATTTGCCCACCAAATTCACTATGCAGAATTCCTATCCCCCGTCACATCAAAATGTCGGCACATATATGGAGTACTAAATATAGATGAAATAAAAATCTAATTGTACAGTTTTATTGTACTTTGCGAGACGAATATTTTAAGCCTAATTAATTAATATTTGGACAATTATTACCAAATAAAAACAAAATTACTACAGTGTGACGCGACATTTATTATGCAAAGTTTGCCTCCAAACTTTGCTATCTAAACCAGGCCATGGAAATGGACGGCCGGCGGCGCCAAGGAACGACAATCGCAGACGAGACAAATATGGGGGGTAGGAATTTGGATCAATGGGCTAACAAATAGCTGCTCTGTTTGCATGCTAAATAGGAGAGGATTAAATATGAGCTAATAATACTACCTCCCTCCAGTAAAGAATGTAATTCTAGACACAGGCTCTTGTCCAGCAAAGGATGCAAATTTAGACTTGGGCTGTGTTCACTTCTCATGTGAACCCAAAATATTTCTTCTTCCACCCATTACATCAAATATTTAGACGCATGTATGGAGTATTAAATGTAGGTAAAAAATAACTAATTGCACAGTTTATCTGTAAATGTCGAGATGAATCTTTTAAGCCTAGTTACTTCATGATTAGATAATATTTATCAAATAACAATGAAAAATGCTATAAAAATTTTTTACTCACTTTCACGAACTAAACACACCCTTGAGTAGAGCTACCAGCTAGCTGCTGTGTCACCTGCTGGGGATAAAAAAAATCTGAGCAGAGGCGTGTCAGGGGCTGGAGCAAGAGCGGTGTGACGCAGCGTGAGAGAGTGAACCCCTCAATCCGCGTGCGTAGTGCGCTTGGGAAAAGTGAGAGACAGACAAGGTAGGGATAATAAGTCTGTAATTTCGTTTGGTCATTGCCTTCAGCTCGGTACCGCTGATTACTTTCTTTCCCAGACAGAGGGAAAGTGCAAAGGGAGATTAATCAGTGGTTAGATCCAATTAGCTCATAATTAGCTCATGTTTAATTTATATTATTATAAGGTGGGCTAGCCCTTTTCGTTTCACTGAAAGTCAGGCTGAAAAGTACTGTTCGCTGATTTGTTGTGAGAGAAAAACACTGTACCATGACTGATAAGTCCAGATGCATTTGTAACAATTGTTATTTTCATCTCAACTTGTGAGGTGTAGTTTTTATTATTAAGGAATGTGAGTTTCACTAGGACCACACCATGCTAATTGCCCTGGTCAACAAAAAAAAGTTAGACTGCTATTACAACTCTTAGTATTAGAAATGATAATGATACCATCAGGGCGTCCGGAAGGACGGACGGGGCGCTTCCTAAGCCTGTGCGTTACCGACCCAATATTGCTGGCTCTCTACAGCTCCTCTATCTCTCTTTCAAAAATATCTCCTCTACTCCTCACCAAGGGTCATCCTCTCCACTCTACTCGTTCATGGCTCCTTTTATCTCTCTCAAAAATATCTCCTCCACTCCTCACCGAGGTTCATCGTCTCCACTCCACTCGCTCCATGGCCAACTGCACATTACTTAGCATAGCTGCCCACGCGCGTGCTTCACTCTGCCGCGAGCGGGCCCCACACCTTCCTCCCAATCACGTGGCTTCATGGTACAACTGTCATGCTCGCGCCCTGCACACTGCGCGCTTGCCCTGCTCGCGCGGGTCCATGCCGTGCCAGTCGCAGGTGCTCACCCCTGCCCTCCTACTCGTCAGGGTGCTCATGGCCTTGCATAAGTGGTGCTCACCCATGCAGTGCTCGCCACTCCGCTAGCGCATTGTGAGCTCCATGCGCTGCCGTCGAGCTCCATTTGTCCATGCAGCAAGGCGATATTGCACTGAAAGCTCATGTTGTAAGTGTATGTTTCATGTGTTTCGGAGGTATGTTGCAAGTGTTTCAGATGGATGTTGCAAAAGTGGATCAGGATGTTGCATATGTTACAATGTTGTACATGTGTATTGCAAAGGTGTGTTCCCAATGTTTCATCTATGTTTTCGAACATATGCTGCAAGTGTTTATTTGGATGTTGCATATGTTTCACAGATAAGTTGCAAGTGTTTCATCTGGATGTTGCATATGTTTCACATATATGTTGCAAGTGTTCCATTTGGATGTTGCATATGTTTTGCAATGGCTACACATGTTTTCTTGGTATTTTAGACATATGTTACAAGTATTTCAATTGTTTCGGACGTGTATTGCAAGTGTTTCATCTAGATGTTGTAAAAGTAGATTCGATGTTGCAAATGTTGTAGTGGGACCCATTTGCTGCAACCACTTGCTATATATGCTGGGCCCGCCTGCATGCGTGTGGGTGTGGAGGGGTGCAAGCGGTAGGCGCGAGAAACGATGCAGCCGTAGATCGAGACACGGCCCCCGTGTGGGCGAGCGTAGGCGCAAGAAATGGAGCGGCACGAGCCCCCACATGAAGTAGACGCAGGCGCGTGGGCGGGCACAGAAGCATAACCTACGCCGGGGCGCGAGCAGGCACAGCAGGCGCGGGCGTCCAGATGCTAGCCCCTGTTCGGACGGTCCGGACGTCCAGGCGCTAGCCTGACCGTATTAAAAATGACATGTTGCCTACGACACAAATAAAATTGGAAAAAGTCAATATAATCTTGGATTATTGTTGTTGTTCTACTTCGTCTTTCTAACTACAAAACCGGCCAGGTATTCTAGTTCTGCCATCTCACATATCCAAAATTGTTTAATCTAACCGCTCGGGGTGGTTTCGATCAGTGGTTTTGGGTTGCTGGCACAAGTAGGGCCCACATATTAGAACCGTCATGGCTTTTTGGGTAAAAAGTGCTCGTGAAAGGCTAAAATTATGGTGTTATATTTGCAGAGTGACCATGCTTCGGTTGGATTGAAGGCATCTAAGAGTTTTAGCGGGTTATGTAAAAACACCAACGGACAAAGAAATAAAGATAAGTAAGAGGGGATGTTTTACAACGGAACCAATATGCCAAAGATGTTTTTTTTTCCTTTTATGTTAAGGATATCGTGGTGATGAGTACTGTATTCCTGTGTACCGTCGTTTTTCTTATCTAATGGAAGCAGATATATATATGATGCTTTGAGCGCCACACGTAGATCTCTCCAATGCGCAAGAGAACTACGCATTTTTGTATTAAGATAGAAGAATTGAAGGTCTACACGACACGGCGTGGCCAACCATGCGCTAAATTTGAAACCACACTCTATACGACGAAGTGAACAACCATCGAATTGCCAATCTATAAGGAGATTGGAAAATCATCAGACTACCTAGATGGTCGTTCCTGGCTCTGATCCATTGCTTAGCTTCGTACTTGATCACCTGCAGCAACGATTGGAGCGTTGTCGATGTCTTCCTGAAGCACATGACGTTCCTGTCCTTCCAGCTCTAGATGATCAAGGAAAATAAGTCGAGCCCGTGTCGCTTGTATGGTTTCCAATTGTGCTGTAACTTGTACCACCAGCTAAGCCAGGGAAGCACATCTGACTGCCAGTGGCGGAACCAAAGGGGGGCTGGTCCTGAAAAATGATTAATATTCAATAAATATTTTAATACACAGTGTAGTAAATCATCAATTTACTATGATTTTTTATCATAATATTGTGATTTTTTGTTATAAATACTAACTACATGTGTACAAGTATTTAAAAGTTGTTGACACATACATTTGTTGTATACTCCTCCCATCCCAAAATAAATACAAGTCTCATTTTTCGGGGCGTATTTTTTTTAAATTTGACTAAAAATATAGAAAATAGCATCAACATTTATATCTCTAAATAAGTTTATTTTGGAAAGAAGTGGGTACTTATCATACTTAGAGCAATGTCAATAATAGAGTCATATGCTTAGCTATAAGTCAAGTTATAAGAGTCAAGTCATACAATAATTGTCTCTCATTTATCTATAAAAAAGTTTTTATTATCATATACTGTGTCTTACTTTCTCTTTCCTCCTCATATACACTTTTATTTGATCCCACAGATGCATATGCATCCATGCCCAGCTTGGTGCTTATACAGGAGTCAAGCTCTCTTATCTCTCATCTCTTCTCTTCTCCACATCAGTAAAAATGCTGACTACCTTAGCTATAAGCCTATTATTATAATTGCTCTTATGAGATTGCCCAGCCCCCTTAATCAAAATTTTTGGTTCCGCCACTTCTGACTGTGTTGGGGCACAGAAAGCCGAGTCTGGGACAAATGAACCACCAAACCTGAAATGTTAAGGAACACGTGACCAAGTGGTGGCACTTGATCACACAAGTGACACAACGGGTGGTGGGGTTCTAGTCCATTGTCTAGAGTGTTTGTGCTTGACTAAGAGTTAAAAGAAGATCTTCACCTGGGGTGATGGTGCCCAACACTTCCAAATCAGCTCATGGCCCCGGAATTGCATGGCTCTATGATTCGATAAGACGAACAAGAGCAGAGTTCACTCTCTCCAGCGTGTACATCGCTTTGTGGGACCTAGATGAAACTAAAGAATTGTTTTTTTATCAAGCAGTGCGGCTGTTAGCAAACGCAGGAGTTTTTTTTTTTTTGAGAAAGGCAAGCGCAGGAGCTGTTGGCATCTGGAAAGATTTTTTATTGCCCCTCAGTGCAAACCGTCTGGAGAATGCGATTTCGTTTCTGGCACCCAAGGTCTGCATGCTCTAGTGTGCTTGGTTCTTTTTTTTTCTTCCCCCGGTTCGATTCTAGCAAACACTCGAGGTGTTCTTAGTTGAAGCTCCCGCATGCTTGTGGTGAGAAAGTAAGTTTGTCCTTAAATGCACATGCCCTCAATGTTGTGCACATATCACGATACACATCAAACGGTGGACATACAAGAGCATGTGCCCCTTTTTGAGGGAAAAAACAATTATGTTTTTTTCGAGAACGTGCGAGCACGTATTTCATTAAGTAGAAAAAAAAGTTTGGTACTACATCCTTACTGTTGGTAAACCGTAGATTACCAAAGCTCAAGACAACTCCCTAGGCTACCTCTAATCCGCACGAGATTGCGATTACATGATAATACACAGTGCGACTAAAGAGCAGCTTCATGCTACACGTGACTGAAGCACAGCCAGGCGCTTATAGCCCGCAGCAACCTAGAGATCAGCCTCAAGCCTGATGGCCGCTCCCAACTCCGCCGGCGTCGATGCGATGCCATTGAACGTCCTTGCATTCCTCTCCTTCCAAAGCATCCAGCTCGTGAGGAGGACAAGAGAGTCGAATCCGCGGCGAAGCTCCTTCGGCAGCTGCTTTCTCGCCGTCATCCACCAAGTCATGACGTCTTGCTGTTGTACCGCTACGTTGTTGTTTAGCTGGTAGTTTCTCAAGGCGATATCCCAGACCTCGCGGCTGAAAATGCAGCCCAACAGAATATGATCCATCGTCTCAGCGTCCTGGTCGCAAATGATGCAAGTGTCGTTGTCTTGGAGGCCATGACGTCGGCGGCGGTCCGCCGTCCAGCACCGTCTATGCAAAACCAACCAAAAGAAGAACCTGACACGGTGTGGTGCGGACGTCTTCCAGAGTAGCTTTGCTCCAAGAGGAGTAGAGGAGCCGACAAACATGGCGCCATAAGCCGATGATGCAGAGTATTGACCATCGAGAGTAAGCTTCCACGAAAAAGTATCCGGCACACCTGGCGACAACTGAACCTGCTCGATCAAATTCCAGAGGTTGAAGAACTCGAGCAACAGTCTCATTGTTCTTGGACCTGTAATGTGCCGCACCCAGGTCCTTCCCTGGAGTGCATCAGCCACTGAGATGTGCCTCCTCCTCCTCGGTACTGCAGCGAACACCGCAGGAGCAAGCTGTCGCACGCAAGATCCCCGCAGCCAGTTATCAGTCTAGAATAACATGGTCTCGCCGTTTCCCAAAGTCGACGCTGTCGCGGCCTGGAACACCGCGGTGACTTGGCGATCGTCCTTGTCCGGCAGCGACGTCCAGGCCCTCTCTGGTTCTACCCGTCGTAGCCAAGGCCAGCGGAGGCGAAGTGCCACTTCGGCGCGGCGGAGGTCAGCCACCCCGAGACCGCCAAGGTCGCGTGGCCTGCAAACCACTGGCCAAGCTACCTTGCATCGTCCCCCAGAGACCGAATCCGCACCAGCCCAGATGAACCCCTTCCGTAGCTTGTCAATGCAGTCAATTGCCAAGGAGGATAGGCATGAGGCGATGGCCATGTGCACTGGTATGGCTGATAGAGTTACCTGCACCAGTGTTGTCCGGCCGGCGACATTGAGCAGACTCCCTTTCCATCGCGGTATGCGAGCTGCGACTGCATCAATGAGAGCCTGCTCCTCAATCTTCCTTAGCCTGAAGATGGATAGTGGCACGCCCAAATAGCGACACGGAAAGCCCTCGATCCGGCAGGAGAGGGTCTCTTGAACAAGCTGAATTTCGGCGTCAGTGCAGTGTATCGGCGTTGCAACGCTCTTATCCAAGTTAGCGAAGAGCCCTGATGCTTGACCGAACACCTGGAGCACTGTCTGCAACGCGCTCAGGTCACTGTTTCGGGGTGCAACCGGTGCAACGAAGAGAATCAAGTTGTCGGCATATATGCTTGCACGTTGTGGTAGCCTGGCGTTCGCAAACGGAGCGAGTTCAACTTGTGGTACTATCTATAGCAGTGTTTGACTAGTATCTATTACATGATGATGATTGCAAATACTTGACGCCGTGTTTGCTAACACTACATACACTCTGAATATAATCTGAAAGCGCAGTTGGTCAGTTTTGCCAGAAACATACTTTCAAAAAAAAAAGTTTTGCCAGAAACAGCAAGCAGCAGCCTATATCTGTCTGTCGAGAAACAGGAGAAACAGAAGGACCCTCCTCTTTCATTCCCGCCATTCCCTCCCTACCCTTCAAACACGAAAAGCATTTTTTTTTAATTCAAAATCAACCAAAACCATCTTCTCCAAACTAATTAAGCAAAAAAAAAATCCCTGCAACCTCCCTCCATCTCTCGATCGCTCGTATAGATCGTCCAAGTCCGTTCATGTCCGTGGCTGCCTGCCCTCCGTCGTCGGAGCAGAGCAGGCAGCACGCATACGTCGTCGTTCCCCGCAGGCCGCAGCCATGGGCCAATGCTGCTCCAAGGGCGCCAGCGGGGCGGCGGCCGACGACGAGGCGCCAGGCGCAAAGGCGGAGGCGCCGAGCCGCGCCGCGTCGAACGGCGGCCACCAGCGGCCGTCGTCGGCGTCGGCGGCACCTGGCGGTGGCACTGGTACCAATAAGGCGGCGGCCTCGCCGTCCGGCGGCAGGGCCAGCACGAGCAGCAGCAAGCCCGCAGGCCCCCTTGGCGCGGTTCTGGGGCGGCCGATGGAGGACGTGCGCGCGACCTACTCCATGGGCAAGGAGCTCGGGCGCGGGCAGTTCGGCGTGACGCACCTGTGCACGCACCGGTCCACCGGCGAGAAGCTGGCGTGCAAGACGATCGCGAAGCGGAAGCTGGCGACCAAGGAGGACGTGGAGGACGTGCGGCGGGAGGTACAGATCATGCACCACCTCTCCGGCCAGCGCAACGTGGTGGACCTCCGGGGCGCCTACGAGGACAAGCACAACGTGCACCTGGTGATGGAGCTCTGCGCCGGCGGCGAGCTCTTCGACCGCATCATCGCGAAAGGGCAGTACACGGAGCGCGGAGCCGCGTCGCTGCTGCGCACCATCGTGCAGATCGTGCACACCTGCCACGCCATGGGGGTGATGCACCGGGACATCAAGCCCGAGAACTTCCTGCTGCTCAGCAAGGCCGAGGACGCGCCGCTCAAGGCCACCGACTTCGGCCTCTCCGTCTTCTTCAAGGAAGGGGAGGTGCTGCGGGACATCGTCGGCAGCGCGTACTACATCGCGCCGGAGGTGCTCAAGAGGAGGTACGGACCGGAGGCCGACATCTGGAGCGTCGGCGTCATGCTCTACATCTTCCTCGCCGGCGTGCCTCCATTCTGGGCAGGTACCTACCTTTAGTTTGTCGATCGATCGGAATTCATCAGATTCATGGTTTCTGAAGCTCATGGTGTGGCAGAAAATGAGAATGGCATCTTCACCGCCATCCTGCGTGGGCAGCTTGACCTCTCCAGCGAGCCATGGCCGCACATTTCACCGGGGGCCAAGGATCTCGTCAGGAAGATGCTCCATATCAACCCCAAGGAGCGACTAACGGCGTTCCAGGTCCTCAGTAAGTAGTAAATCTCAACATGTTGTTACCATCATATAATTAATCATCAGAAATGTTGCATTGACATCGCTGATGTAAACTTGCTTGTGCAGATCACCCATGGATCAAAGAAGACGGGGATGCACCTGATACACCACTTGACAATGTTGTCCTCAACAGGCTCAAGCAGTTCAGGGCCATGAACCAGTTCAAGAAAGCAGCGCTGAGGGTACATATATCTGATAATTACTACTAGTCCACATCGATCTCAAACACTGCTTATATATCAAAGTTTTTAGCAACACTGCTTAATTACAAGGGAAATTTAATTTAAACTAATTATGCCCTTAATTATAAACCTAATGTAGATCATAGCTGGCTGCCTGTCTGAAGAGGAGATCACCGGGCTCAAGGAGATGTTCAAGAACATCGACAAAGATAACAGCGGGACCATTACGCTTGAAGAGCTCAAAAACGGGTTGGCAAAGCATGGAACCAAGCTATCAGACGGTGAAATTCAGCAACTGATGGACGCAGTGAGTTTTCAGAGTATACTATTTAAAAATCTCTTGTTCTATCCAAAATGTGGAGGTGATCGATCTGAAAAAGGTCCCTTTTGAAACCTTCTATATGATTCCAGGCTGATGCTGATGGCAACGGGCTAATTGACTACGACGAGTTCGTCACCGCGACAGTGCACATGAACAAATTGGATAGAGAGGAGCACCTTTACACAGCGTTTCAGTATTTTGACAAGGACAACAGTGGGTAAGTGAACGTTAAAATGACATATCTGAGATTCTGAGCTATAAATAAATATATCAAAGAAGGATACATATAATTCATTTATTTCACAGGTACATTACGAGAGAAGAGCTTGAGCAAGCCCTGAAGGAGCAAGGGTTGTATGACGCCGAGAAAATCAAAGAGGTCATCGCAGATGCCGACTCTGACAATGTAAGGAACAGATATTATGTAAAACTTAGTGTACATATATAATAAACCATAGAAACTACAACATCATCAAAGTTACAAGAAATTAATGGTGCGTGCGGTATATAGAAACATAATCTAGTAGATCAAATGATTAAATGTTTGTTTGTACTGACTGCATATATGTTTTTATTATTCTCTTAAAATCAAGAGACTAAAACTTACTTTGCATATGTAGGATGGAAGGATAGATTATTCAGAGTTTGTGGCGATGATGAGGAAAGGGACCGCTGGTGCTGAGCCAATGAACAACAAGAAGAGGCGAGACGTAGTCCTAGAGTGAAGCAGCAAATGTGTAGTGTGTATAGTGCTCAAACAAGCAAGTTTTCACAACTGTAAACTAATGCAATGGAATTATTTTTGCGATCAGTTGATGGATGGTACGGTTGTGTACAATGAGGTATTGGTTGCTGGTTTGAGTGCAATACATACTTAAGAAACTGATAAGGAAATGGACGAGCACATGATGCATGCTAGCTAATCACTCCGGAAATCCTGAACCTAACAGAAGCTTAATGTACTACTGCTAGAGACAGAACAATATGGCGACTCAGCAAGTACATATATAATTCAAAAGATTACTAATGACAGCTATTAGACTAGCCGCAGTGGCATACTCTAAATGATACTCTAAAGCTTTAGAGTATGAATATAGAGTAAAAACTGCTGCACTGGGTACTCTAAAACGATACTCTATCCTTTCTCTCACTCTATATTTAGAGTAGCACAGTGCATACTCTATAGTGTGCAGTGGCGGGCCCCACTAGCTAAACAAAGGAAAAAATGTTATAACTCACAAACCAAAAATCCAAATTAAATTTCGATTGCACCATTAAATTCGTCTCAATAAATCCTTCAAAACTAGATCACACATGGATATATTTAAATAAAGTATCAAGTGGGTCCCACAGTGGATAGAGTAGATAGAGGATGATATAGAGGATGGATGGGTGCGGGAGAATTGAGTATAGAGGAGAGAATCTTGCTGACTAGGACGTATAGAGGATGAATATAGAGGTCCATGAGTGCGGATAGCCTTATATTTTCATTTGTACTAGTGCATAGTGCAAAAACAGACGATACATTTGAGGGAACATCATGCAACAAGAAAACTCCAAAAGTTCAATAACTTTCTTCATGCAAATTTTTTTTTGACAGAATACACAATGATGTCAGTTTATCAACCAAAATGAGAAGTGGCGTTAGCCAGTACCAATCAGATCTCAAATCATCCCAAGATATGATTGGGGGATGTTTCTCTATGCATGTAAAAGAAGAGAAATGGCTATTGCAATGATCACTTCCGCAGATTGTACAAGGAACATTTTGACACTTGAGTCAACCACTGACAAAAACTGACAATGGTAGCATTCTGATACAGTTGCTGAAAGGATGTCAATGTCAGAATCTGTAACTCGTATCATAACATGCATATAACAAATGAAGAAAAAGATTACACAGATGACCAAAGATGTTGACAAAATGGTATATATATGATCCTTGAAAGCTATGGAGGCAGTACAGTTTTACAGCAACGTGCAAAGCTACAAGTACTATCATTTTCATGGAGGCATTGCAACGAACAGTTGCATGGTGCACACAGACATGATGATCGGCAACAGGAAACAGAACACCCTGACCGACCTCAACCAATCCAATTAATGAAATGATGAAATCAAGACATCCCACATGTTTAAGGACCTTACAAGGCACCCAATCAAAGGAAAACACGGTAACCCACATTCCCATGGCCACGAAGGATTACAGGAGTTGCTGCAAGCAGCTGTTGGTGAAGAAACAAGAAAGGCAGGCGAAGAAGTGGGGTTAGTCGAGTACCCTTGGTTCCTAGTACGAGAGTATGTAATATTAATATAAAACGCATGAAATATACAGTTGCGACATGTGTTTTATCTAGATATTGTAAAAATAGATCTGATGTTGCAATGGCTATACACGTATGTTACAAGTGTATGTTTCAAATGTTTCAACTATTCAAACGTATGTCGGAAGTGTTTTATCTGGATATTGCATATAATCCGTACTTTTCAGCCGGACTTTTCAGCCGGCTTATAATCCGTACTTTTCAGCTTGTTTTTTAGCCGGAAGAGTGTTTTTCTCTCAAAAAAAAAATCAGCCGGAACAATATTTTCAGCTTGTTTTTCAGCATAAGTGAACAGGGCCATACCGACAAAACTAATCTGTAATATATACCGACAAAACCAAGGACCAAGGACGACATGGCGTGTGCGATCCAAGAGTTTTTTTTCTCAAATATGCATGAGAACTCCGTATGTATATTTATCTTTATATTAATTGAGGAAGCAGGTGTTGCGAACTGAGCAATAGCTCAGTTTGTTATGTTCTTGGTGATGGAACCTGTCCACTATGGTTCAGTTTTGATTTGTTGACCTGAATGTTCATATTTTTTAGATTTATTTCAAAATTTAATAGATGACGTGTCTATCGACAATGAGGTGTTGACAGGGTGAGTATACACTCACATGTATACGAGTGTTCGCGTACATTACAAAATGATAGTGCAACTGAAGACCGGCAAAACCAAGTAACTCAGAGCTGTGTACTTACAAAATGACGAAATTGAAGACCGATCGTGAACACGTACGAAATAGATTAGTTTCGACAAGGATAACATGTTGTACGATCGTGAACACGTACGAAATTACATGTACTCCGTATATAATTACGTACTCCTTAGTCCTTATTATAATTAATAATAAGTAATGGAGTAATAACTGATGTTTAACCTTGAACGTGATGCTGAATTAATTGGATGCATGATTTATATAGTTATTGGATTGGAGAGCATATGATCGACATGCATGCGTACTTGCGTAGAGTCGTAGACTAGGTGGACGACACCTGCTTGCATGCCGTCAGCCGCGTCAACCGTGAGGACGGTGAGAGGTGACTACTGGGCCTTCTGCGGCGGCGGCGGCGTATACTTGTTGTAGTTCCTGACGATCGAGATCACGGCACACACTGACGTCATTGTTGAGCAACTTAAGCGTGGGTAATTTGTCGTCTTCGGCAATGGTCTCGCTGTTAGGGCTGACGTAGATCGCGTCCCTGACTCACGCACTGCGCGAGCGCGTCGAGGTCCGGCTGGGAAATCCTGTCGTCGCCGGCGGCCTCGAGGTTCCTCAGCTTGGCGACCGCCGGCACAACGGCGGTCTCGCCGCCGGCGTCACGGACGGCCTCCTCGGCGATGCAGGGCGCCATCTCGTACTCCCTGTTCGTTTCGCTGGTTTATTGTGGCTAAAAGTACTGTTTATTGATTTGTTGTGAGAGAAAAACACTGCTGGATGACTGCTGATTCTGCTGATCCAGCGAAAAGTACTCGGCGCCCGCCGGGTCGGTGGCCTTGAACTTGCGCAGCTCGGCGGAGGCCGCGCCCAGGTCCTTGACCATGTGGCTGATGGCCGAGCCGACGACCTTGACGTGGCTGCCCTTGAAGCTCTCCCGCCCCTCGACTAGGGCGTCGTAGCAGTAGGCCACGTGCACGCGGTCGACCACGGTGGTGTTGCAGACGGACTGCACGAACTGCGCCGTCGGGGTGCTGGCCTGCCGCCCGTACGCCGCCGCCGGCTGTGGCTGCGTCGTCAGGGTCAGGGTGGCCGCGGGCCCGCGGCCAACACCACCAAGATGCACGTTGCAAGGGCGCCCACCACCCGTCGTCGTCATCGTATCCTCGTATAGATAGATCTGTACTCTGTAGTCTTGACTCTTGAGATTTGAGGAGGATTTGGTCTGCTCTGCTCTGGTATCGAGATGCTCCTACATGGCTGTATATATAGCTTGCACTGGTACATAAGTACACGTTTGCATGTCTGGATGGTTTAGGCCTTGTCTAGTTACTCCCTCTAAAGTTTAATTCCTAACCTATCGGATGTTTGGACACGTGCATAGAGTATGAAATATAGACTAAAAAATAACTAATTGTACAGATTGCGTCTAATTTACGAGACGAATCTTTTAAGCCTAATTAGTCTATGATTTGACAATATGGTGCTACAGTAAGCTACCGTAACACGTGCTAATGACGGATTAATTAGGCTTAATAAATTCGTCTCGCGAAATACTGAGGACTTCTGTAATTTATTTTATTATTATTATCGAACACTCCCATATGACATCCAGATGTAACCGCCGATGTGACACCCTAAAACTTTATACCCTAATTTAAACAAAGCCCATTCTATTTTTAACAAAACTACATATAGCTAGCTGCCTAGTTACTTGTTACTATTAGCAGTAGCACATGCAAGTACGTAAGAATGAAAATGGACGGAAAATGCCTCTACCATTTTTATTTCCATATTTTTTGAAGGAAACGAGAGCGGGAGCCGAACAATCGGAAGCGAAAACGGGTAAATACGATGGGAAAATAGAAAGAAACGGACGATAAGCGGAAACTTAAGACGGGATTACATATAATGTGTCTAATCATAACAATGCACATACACGAGTGAAGATGAATAAATGATCAGTTCATTCAAAGCTTGGCTGTTACTGGGAGCCTCTGCGTAGCAGATGTGTTGCGTGCCCTGCGTGTAGTCATGCACTTCTGCACCTGTGTATATAATAATAATAATGTTGTATAGCTACACGAACATACATGCAACGACGATGAGGAGCAGCAGGAGGACAGCCACCTGCGTCGCCAGGTCAAAGGCAACAAGCTAGCAAGTGATTACTACTAGTAGTAGTGAGCTGCTGATACAGAGAGGGTGAGGGAGAGGGAGAGGGAGACAGAGACCAGGCGACGAGCTGCACAGATCGAGAGGCAAAGGGAGGCCACTGGCCGGGTCGCGCAGCCTTGCGTGCCAGTGGGCTATGGCAGTACTGGGCCTATCCCGGTTAAATTAGAAATGGGATAAAAACGGGATGATCCTGGTCAAATATGATATACCGCAAATACGGATGGAAAAGTCTTCATTCGTTTTCGGTCCCGGTCCCGGTACATCACGTCCCATTTTCGATCTTGTTTCCGTATTTTCCTAGAAAAACGAAAACGGTCAAAATAAAAACGGTAAACGGTTATGGATGGAACGGGATCCATCCCATCCATTTTCAACCTTACAAGTACACGCATGGTTGATGGTCCTAGCTTGGACATCCGGATCCGATCCGGACGCGAGGCTTAACTTTTCTGCGTACGGCTGCGCTACAATCACGCTAGCCCAGTCACTAGGGGCCGTTCACTTCCTAAAATATTTCCTCTGTCACCCGTCACATCGAATCTTTAGACACATGCATGGAACATTAAATGTAGATAAAAAAATAACTAATTGTACAGTTTGTCTGTAAAGCTCGAGATGAATCTTTTAAGCCTAATTAATTCATGGTTGAATAAATTTTGCCAAATAACAACGAAAGTGCTACAGGAATATTTCTCCCAAATATTTCGGAAGTGAACACAGCCTAGGTTTTTTTCCAATTAGCCCAGCCACTAGTTAGTTAGCACTAATTAATTAATAGTTTAATACGGTGTTGATAGACTGTATGTACAGTACATGAATGTTCCAAAATGCAGATCCCATGTATTTTCAAGAGGGTCGTTGTACGTACTATCTCAATTGTAGTGACTGTCTTGAATTTTAGTAAAACTAACATTTCCAGTGAGGTGTACTAAATAAAAAGAAAAGACAGCATGATGTGCGTCATGACACAAAACATACGCTGATTGAATCCTACATCTTGACAATGACAGCCATGTTCAGGCACAAAGCTGTGGATGTTGCTAGCGGGCTCAATTGTTGTACAAGTCAAACAATCAGTCAGATTGGAACTTGGAAGGGCGCTATTTCACTACCACTGGTGTAAATTCTCCTTCATCACTTGTAAAAATCTTATCCAGATTTCAAGAAAATGGTTATATACTTCACCAGGTGTTACATGTTAACATATGCAAAATCGTGCACATCCCCTGTCGCAGTAACAAAACATATAACACTGGAGTATATACCAGCTCATGCCTGACACCAACTATCATTCTCAACATATATAGGAGTATATACCAGCTCGCGCCTGATACCGTCATACCGAACCATATCATTCTATTCTGAGGTTAATCAGGCAAATGAAAGGCCGAGCGACCATATGAGAGCCCAGATGCAAAAACTTCCGCTCTCATGCTAGCTCTGTTAGTTATCCTCTACGTGGACTCTTCTAACTCCTCTCCGAATCGATCTAGTCTTGACACCTCTGCATCATAATCACGGATAAGAGAGTGGTTAATGGAACCATCATCTTCGCTTGCATGGATTTGCCGCCCACCAAACCTGCAAGGCAAGGAAAGGACAGCAAATGCCATCAGAACAGATCAATCTGGGAGCACAAATGTCAGTTGCTTGGCATTCTTTTATATAATAATAATAATCTTCTGCGCTTTGACAAGCAAACATGCACAACTCCAAGAGTTAGAGCAGCTCCAGTGTATCGTGAAAATCGAACCGAGGGAGAAGGGAACCGAACCGTGACCACTGGAGCGAGCGAACCATCATTGTCAGACTATAAAGCGAACCGTGTAGAGGAGCCGAACCGTCGACCATTAAATATTCAGTGTTGTACACATATGGGGAGAGAGAGATGAAACGCAGGACGCAGAATCTTCCGCGTGGCCACGAGACAGATGGAGAAACAATTTTTTAAGTAGCATATGAATCCCACGGACCGATGTTTGCACTGGAGCAATCGAACTTTGCTTCTATCCGAACCGTTCGGTTCGCCTCACACTGGAGGTGCCCTTACTATCGGACTTTTAGTTAGACAGCAAAGCTTTCTCCAATATTTCAGGCTAAAATCAATGAGGAAATGATAAATTAAAGGTTTGTGTGGGGAACAAACAGGAGGTGAAAGCCAGAAAACCGATTTCATCATTTTGTTAACACCCCATCAGAAACAACGGGTAACAGAGTTACATGTGTTGACCTACCATCTTCCATTCATCTTCTCTATGCATTTGGCGCCATCTTTCCGGTCTTTGAATTTCACCAGTATGACACCCTGTGGATGATTTTCACAGATCTGCAAGCACAAACACAAGGATTTATCAAATGCAGTTTGGTGGAAAAACAGAAGGATAAAAATAGAAACAATTTGGTGAGTTATGCCTGATACATGCCAGTTTGGCTTTAGAGAATTTCTCTTTACAAAATATCCACCTCACATTATATTGAAAGATGGAAAGTTTGTTTGGCAAAGCAATTGGTAGAATGTGTTTCTAGACATGTTCAGAAAAGAAAGATATCTGTGGCTAGGCATACCTTGACATTATCCACTGGACCAAACTTGGCACATTCCTCTCTAACATCTACCTCAAGCTCAGAAAGAAGGTCTTCATCAGCCTGCAAGGTCAGAATATTCTTGGTTAATCTAATAAATATGAAAAGAAAGTTGCTATGAAGCATGAGCCTCATGAGAGCAATCTGAAATAATCTTTAGGCCCTGTTCGCTTGAGCTTATCAGCCAGAATCAGCAGTGTTTTTCTCTCACAACAAATCAGCATCAGCATCAGCAGTAGCCGCAGAAACAAGTACAAGTATGCCCTGTCTCTAGGATCTAAGAGGCGCAGATTGAAGGCGGCATCAAGCATAGTTCAGCTACTTACTCTCAACTCAGCAGGAGTGAACATGTGCCGTAAAATTACTGTAGTAGGAATCATCACCTTCTTATCATCATGTCCACCTAGTTCGAAAAATTATCAAGAAAGAAAATGGAGTTAGATCCCAAGTTAGAGTTACCTAATGATTAAAATAACTACCAAAAAACAGCAATCAAAATTACCCCATCCAAGCATTTTGTCTTCAACCTTTCTGATCTTCCTTTTCTTTTGCTTGTCAGTTTTCTTTGCAATGAAAACATCACCTGAAACACATGTGCAGCATCAGTAATAAGCCTTGTAGCTGATGGAAGAGTATTTGGTTTAAGAACAATTATGAGATTATACCTTTCTGCTGAAATCTGGCTGGACCAACAGACATCAGAGTCTTACCACCAGGACGGAATGATGTCCCATCCAACAATTGAACTGCTAAAGCTACAGAAGGCTCCTGGATCATCCGGAAAAAAAAAACATGTGAAGAAAAGAAACGCATAGTAAGTCCAAATAGTCTGAGCAGTTTAGCAAGGAGATACCTTGAAATATGTCACCAAGGCGTCACCCTTTTTCCTGCCGGTTTCCTTGTCAGTATAGATCTTCACCCGAGGCTTTTTAGTCTCTGGGTCCTATGGTATCAGTTTATCAACATTTAAAGGCGTATGCTTTTATAAAACATATTATGGATAAGAGAAACAAGTCAACAACGATAGCCATTCAAAATAAAATATCAAGTAAATATTGTAATATTTTTCAGTTTACTTAAGCCACCAATAGCATTTGATTAATTAATATTAGCCATCTAAGATAACCAATGGGCGTTTGTGACAGTATCTAGTATCATAATGCATGCTGCAAGTTTGGACAGCTGAAATTTGATAAATGATCTATTCAACAGTGAAATACACAAATTCTGGGTTGAATAGTTTGCAACAAGCCTTGACATGAATAATTGAAGGTCCCAGTATCCCATGACTCTGATAAGTCAAATTACGAAGTTCCTTTGACAGTATGCCGATTAGTTACTTTCACAGATGGTGGCTATCTAGTAGTCCAAGCACCAATAAAACTAAGTCATTTCACAGGTGTGCAAGAACAAATTACAGACAGTCAGACACAACAACTTTGTCTCAACAACACAACAGACTAAAAGCATACCTCCTTTATTATTCCACACTTGGAAAATACCTCCACAATCTGCAAAAGAAATCCAGTATTAGAAGTTCAGCGCAATCAATTTTTTTAAATAACCAACTAATTAAGAATGTGTTAAATGGTGATTCAAAAGAATGACTTCCATAGGTGATAGGAGAGAAATAAAACGAGGCTACCAAATTAGTTGATACAAGCAATTTACCTCCTCTACTGTGACATCATTAGGCAAACCAGTTACATAGACATGTGTGTTGACTTTGAGATCAAACCAACTGTCCGGAGGTTTGTTAGCTTCCTATCAAAGAAGTTCAACATGTTACTAGAAGATTCAAATTAAACAGTGCAAACTTAAGAAGAAATCCTAGAATTACTTGGAAAATGGAAACAATACTTTTTTTTCAGCTGGCTTCTGAGAAGATTTATGTTTCTTTTCTCCTCTCTTTTCTGCTTTATCAGATTCTTTGTTTTTAGTTTCTGCTGGAGTGTTGATTTCTTCTAATGCAGATGGACCAGGGATATCTGGTGCCTGGAATACTTCTTCTTCAAGTGCAAATGTCATCTCTTCAACAGCATAACCGTCCTTTTTATCTGATACATCATTCTATAAAAGCATAGAGGAATTAGATAATTGCAAAAAAAATCATGGGGGAATACTAAACAATATAAAGGTGGCACAGTTTCTCCTCAAAAGAACAACACCAGAACATGAAACATAATGAAAAACTCACAGTGTATATCGCATTATTATTCTCGACATAACCAATACAAAAATTAAGGAATTCTAAATCCATTAGCAAGTAAACTGCGATTTATACTGGTATTTGCTGGAACAGAGCATAGTTGCTTTTGTCTTGTATTGAAACTTCAAAACAACATGAAAACTAACACAAACATTGATGTTTTCGATCATCAGCAAACCACAGTAAGGATTATGGTGAAGAGCAAGAAACTAAAGAGAAAAGGTCAACCTTTATGAATAGATGGCTTAGTATCAGGAAGGTTATCAGACAGACTGTTTCAGAAACAGAGCTTAAAACCTTCCACCAACATAGGTAGTTATGGCAAGTATAAACAAGATCAATTGAACAGTACAGATCAATACAGGGCTCAGATCAATTAAACTCCTTGCAAATTTTACGTGTGTCAGAGGACTATAGTTGCCCCAGGAGGCCAGGAATGTATTCCCAAACTAGTAAAATCCTTCAAATGAAGAGTTCCACAAGAGCTTCTGAGTCTAGTAGGTGATGGGTGATAATTCCATTGCTCCATTGTTCTAAATAATAACAGATAAGTTGTACAATTGATATATGCCACATCCAATACAAGTTTGTATCAGATGGTCTATGCTGATTATTCATAACGAAAATACAGAACACCTAGGGCTCTAAATTCTGGAGGCTATTTCAATGGTGCAAATTGAAGAAATAAATTCACATTGTAGAACTAGGCAGTGTATCTAAACCTAGCGATGGCAAGGACAGACGAGCAGAACTTACTTGAGGAACCCATGCCCTGAGAGTACGGTCCCACTTGTAAATGGTGCCATCATCGTCAATAAACTCCTCCTCTCCATCCGGCGGGGTTGCTGGCCGCTCATCATCCTGCGGGCCCACATCACCATCTTCAGCACTGCCTTTCACTTCCTTCTCGGCCTCGGTAACCTCCTTTTGGAATTTTGCGAAATCATCGTCGACATCCGGAGCAGCGGCTGCACAGAAACCCAGTGGATGAGAAGGGAGCCTTACAGAAATTCCGTTGCAGGCACAGTGCAGGGCAATGGCACTAACCTTGTCTAGATTGATCCTTTGCTGCTGTGACTATAGAGTGTAACTCAGGGATCAACGAGAGCGGCATCCATTCCTTCCTCCCTTGTGCCCACAGCATTGTGCTCTCGTTGAGGTAACCGTTTGCAAAATGCTCTGCGAAGAGAGCAAAATTATGCTTCGTGTTCAGCATTATTTGGGGGCAAATGTATAAATAATAGAATTGAAATTCTACAAGCTGAAAGGCCTGAAACCGAAACCTTCTCGGCGAGATTATCTAAAAAACAATCCAACTTGAGAAATCAGAAGCTTGCTTCATCATCAAGGAAGGCAAGCAATTCCGCCTAGCTCACGGACTCAACCCTAAGCGGCTAGGCCCCTACCGACCCCAGCGAGAACGCAGGCTCTAGTCGTGAAAGGCACTGGAGTCCTAGGAGAAGGCGGGAGAGCGTCACCTCGCAGCTCCACAAGCGCGTAGGGGCCAACGCCCTGCTGGTCCGGGCCGAGCACGTACCACCCCACCTCGCCGGCGGCCGCCGCGCCGCGGGTCTCCATCTCCACGTGCAACCCCCACAAGCCGGGACAGAAGGGGAAGCGGGTGGGTACCGGGGGAGGACGAGGACGCTGGGTGCCGGGAGGCGGGGGAGGATGGCGGAGGCGAGGCGGCGGCGGCTGGCCGGAGAAGCGCGAGGCGTCGTCAAGTCAAGCGGAACGACCGGTGGACGGACAAAACTCAGGAGAGCCAACATGTAGTATCTGGACGGATGAGATCGCCCTAGCACCCGCGATCCAACGGTGCTGAGATTTTCAGGGCTTCTATCGCAAATAATCCTTAATTATTTACCAATGACAAAGATTACAAAGCGGGCAAAATTTCTTTTGATAACGCTTAGGGGCGGGCGTCCGTCCGCCCGCCCGCCCGGACGCCGCTTCCTGGGCCTATGCAGCCCAACAGCTTGCTTCCTTGTGTCTCTCCATCTCTCTCCATCGGTAAAATATCTCCCACTTTCGTGTCCACCCATTCGCATGCAGCTGCCATCTTCTCCGCTGTGCACCCCATCTCGCGCCGCGCGGCTCCCCCATCCAGCGCTGCGGCCCCTCCATCACCGTGCGGTGCTCCATGCCCCGCCACGCCCGCTCCAACTCGCTGCGCGGCGCGCACCCTGCTGCTACACGTCGTGTCCCGTCCCCTACTCGCGTCCCACCGGATCCGGCCGGTGAGCTCGAGCAAGTTGTTGGCGCGCAGGCGGTGGTCTCAAGCAAGCTCTTGATCATCCTCTACCTCGGCCGGCGGTGCCCTCTCTATATCTGGCAGTGTCTCCTCTCCCTCAGCCGACGTCGAGCATGGCGGGGCGTGCAGGCGTGCACCATCCAGCGAGCCTGCACCATCGCAGTTGCCCACCAGGTAGGTCATGGCCGTGCGGCGATGTTGTGTTTCAAGTGTCTCTGGACGCTTTTTCAGACATGTTGCAAGCTTATGTTTCAAGTGTTTCAATTGTTTTAGATATATGTTTCAATTATTTCATGCGGATGTTGCAAAAGTAGATCGGGATGTTATATATGTTGCAATGGTTGTACACATATGTTGTAACAACTATCTCCAATATTTCATCTGTTTTTTTTTACATGTATGTTGTAAGTGTTTCAGACGTATGTCTCAAGTGTTTTATCTGTCTTCTTCCGCATGTTGCAGGTGTTACATCTAGATGTTTCAAAAGTAGATCGGGATGTTGCACATGTTGTAATGGTGTTTCAACTATATGTTCCAGATGTTTCATCTGTTTTAGATGTATGTTGCAAAAGTTTTATCTGGATGTTGCAAAAGTAGACCAGGGTGTTGCACGGCATGGCCGATGGGTGTCGCCGCTGCTCGGGCGCAGCCATGGGTTTCCCCGTGCGGGGCGCGGGCTAAGGTAGGCGCGGGTCCTTGCGACGAACGCGGGCGTGGGATGTGGAGACGTGGCGTGGGGCGCAATGTAGACGCGGGAGCGGCGCAGGTGTCGGAACCGCGTCCGGACGCGACGTCCCACCCGGGCGCTAGGCGTTCCGTTTTTTTCCATGGATCATCATCTCCTCTCCAAGAATATGGCTGCGTTTAGTTCCCAAAGTTGGGAGTGCTAAATTTACCGTAGTGCACTGTAGCATTCGTTGTATTTGGTAATAATTGTCCAACTGTTGATTAATTAGGCTCAAAATGTTTGTCTCGCAAAGTACAGTCAAACTGTGCAATTAGTTTTTGATTTTGTCTGCATTTAGTACTTCATGTGTACCGCAAGTTTGATGTGACAGATAATCTTCTTTTTGCATAGTGTCAAATTCAGGAATCTTGAGCATCTCCAAGAGTTTGCCAAAAATCACTTGGCAAATATCGTGATTTTGACAACTTGCTAAAATATATGGCAAGTGAAAAAAATAGACTCTCTCCAAGAGTTTGCCATTTGGACTTGGTAAAATAAGAAGAAGCCCGCTAAGCGAACGAAGAGTCCCGCTAAGAAACGAAGAGCCCCGCTTAAATATGCACGCGAAGCCGGATGCGCGAGCGATGCGCGCTCGCGCTCAGCGTGCAAATATGCGCGTGGAGGGGGGAGATTTGCCAAGTTGCTAACATTTGTTAAGCTGGATGCCAAACTGTTGGAGCACAATTTTTCCTGTTTTGTCAAAAATAGATGGATACCAAGTTGATTTAGCAAAGGAAAAAATCTACTTTTCCTCCCCTAACTTTCACGAAAGTCCGCTTTCCCCCCCCCCCTCAACTCTAAAACCGGGCAAATCACTTTTCTCAACTTTTCAAACCGTGCATTTTACCTCCCTGGAGCGGTTTCAAAGGCGGTTTTGCTACAGTAAATGATGGTTTTGCTACAGTGAGACGGTTTTGTCTTTTTCTTTTTTTATTTATTTCGGCTGAATCTTTGAAAAATCATAGTAAATCACAGAAAAATCATAAAATGAAAAATACAATTTTGTTGCACTCCACATGAGTAGATCTGCACAGTGAACATATAATATGGTATGCTTTAGTACAAAGTTTTTGCTATAAAGGTTTTGTCTTTTTCTTTTTTATTTATTTCGGCTAAATCTTTGAAAAATCATAATAAATTACAGAAAAATCATAAAATAGAAAATCTAATTTTGTTGGACTCCACATGAGCATATCTATACAGTGAACATATAATATGGTATGCTTTAGTACAAAATTTTTATTGTAGCTTTAGATCTATGCTTTTTTGTAATTAATTGAAATAATTCATAGCTGCAGCTTCTATAATTATTTTGTTGGACTAAAGCATACCGTATTATATGTTCACTGTGTAGATCTACTCATGTGGAGTCCAAAAAAATTAGATTTTCTATTTTATGATTTTTCTGTGATTTACTATGATTTTTCAAAGATTCAGCCAAATAAATAAAAAAGAAAAAGACAAAACCTTGGTAGAAAAAACTTTGTACTAAAGCATACCATATTATATATTCACTGTGTAGATCTACTCATGTGGAGTCCAATAAAATTGGATTTTTCATTTTATAATTTTTCTGTAATTTACTATGATTTTTCAAAGATTCAGCCGAAATAAATTTAAAACGAAAAAGATAAAACCGCCTCACTGTAGCAAAATCACCGTTTACTATAGCAAAACCGCCTTCGAAACCGCTCTAAGGAGGTAAAATGCACGGTTTGAAAAGTTGAGGGAGGTGGTTTGCCCGGTTTTAGAGTTGAGGGAGGAAAAGCGGACTTTCGTGAAAGTTGGGGGAGGAAAAGTAGACTTTTTCCTTTAGCAAACTCTTGGAGATTCTAACTAAACACAGCCTATGCATCAAACCAAACACACCCCCTAGTATAGAGGTTGATTCTGATTTTGCTGTGAGCATTGGGCTTTCAAGCCCGTTTGGACTTTGGATTAGACAGGGATTTAGAATCCCATGAGGGTCTCATATTGGGTCTATTTATGGTTAAAATAATATATAGAAATTTGAAGGTATGTTTTTTAGAGTTTGTTTTCTAGCTACTCATTTGTATTGAAATGTAAAAATTATTTATACTCTCTGTCAGTGAAGCGCATCTCCCCACGCGGGCCACGCCTATACCAAACAGAGGTAAAAGTATGCTCCATTGGACTATGAGATTGTGAGATTTATTAGAATCTACTCCGTAGGTTGTTTGGATTAGAATTTGGCGTTCTAGAATTTCTTTTATGAGATTCTTAAAATCCAGTGAGATCCAACCGGGATAACATTCATAGGAATTCTTATCAAATCCATTGATATTTTTATAGGAATTTTTTCCACTACTCCATATTTGATTTCTTTCTCTTTTTTTTTGTTGTTGTTGTTATTCACGCAATATGTAATTTTGTCATGGTTTAACCATAGAAAAAAAATTGAGAATGAGTTCTCCATTTTAATTACACTGGTTGGTTGACTAACACAGTAACACTGTTACATGAAAATTCACATATGTAAAATATAGAATTCCTTTTGTTTCTTTTTGACGGGCGAGTGATGATGATTTTCTGAAACATGCATAAAAAAAAGTGCAGGAATGCCTCGCCCACACTGGATGCAGTCAGTGCCTCCTGTTGACTGGTAGATAAGATCCCTTGTCCCCACCGGATCCGGCACGTTGACTTGTCCTCTCTCCAGGACCAGCGTAACATCCCCGCCGGTGGCCAGTTCGCCACCCCCAGCCAACCACAGTCCACACTCCACAAGTCCGAAGACACAGAGCTCCCTCCCACCAAGTCACCAACCCCACGGCGTAAGCAGAGCAGCGGCGGCGGCGGCGGCGCCATGACCTGGAACAACCCCCCTCCCGCTCCCTCCGACGACGACGGCCGCCTCCGCGAGCTCGGGTACAAGCAGGAGCTCAAGCGCCACCTCTCGTACGTACGCCGCCTTGCCGCCTCTCCCTCCATCTCTGCCAGCTACATCGTCAGCTCGAGCCTTGGTCGTCTTCCACTCCATCTTTGCTTACTCTGGATCATTCACCGCAGGGTGCTGTCCAACTTCTCCATCTCCTTCACCGTCATCTCCGTGCTGACGGGGGTCACCACGCTCTACAACACCGGCCTCGCCTTCGGCGGGCCCGCCACCATGACGCTCGGCTGGTTCCTCGCGGGCGCCTTCACCATGGCCGTCGGCCTCTCCATGGCCGAGATCTGCTCCGCCTTCCCCACCTCCGGTGGCCTCTACTACTGGAGCGCCCGACTCTCCGGCCACCGCTGGGCGCCCTTCGCCTCCTGGATCACCGGATGGTACTCGTACTTCGACTGCCCAGCCACTGTATATAATTCCTTTTACCGTTTTACTATATTGCATAAAAATGAAATCTTTATTTGCAATCAAGAACGCTGCCCTGGTCAATGACCCTGCTTTCATCTTGGCTTGGAGCACTTTTATTCAGTATGCAAGCGTTGACTTGAGAACGTAGTAGTACATGATTGCTGCTGCCACCTGCCACACACATTACGAATTTCCATTAGGGACGAGCATAAACGATTTTTGACAATGAACTCACGAGGATACCATTTACTACTAGTCATGTTTTCAACTCTTCATGCTTCTCTCTGAAACCGTGAACTCAATCCTTTCTAGCCTCTAACACCTAGCGTTTTCTTTGCGTCTGTTACTACTTTCAGGTTCAACATCGTGGCACAAGTAAGCAAGCAGAGTATCCCTTTTTTGAATCTCCATTCCTCCCATCAGTCTTCAGTCTCAGCCTCTCAGGCAGCCACTGCTTATTGGCTCCAATCCACCTCCCTTCTCAATTTCTGCAGTGGGCAGGCACTGCCAGCATCGACTTCTCGCTGGCACAGCTAATCCAGGTGATCATCCTTCTCAGCACTGGGGGCAACAATGGCGGGGGTTACTTGGCGTCAAAGTACGTCGTTTTTGCCTTCCACGCAGGGATCCTGCTGAGCCAGGCCGCCATCAACAGCCTCTCCATCACTTGGCTATCTTTGCTCGGCCAGTTCGCTGCGCTTTGGAATATGATAGGTAATGTTTGACTGACTGATGTCTCCATAGACTCTGCATCACTTCAATTACAAACCAAACATTAAACACATACTTTTGCTGATGGAAGGCTCATTAAATTTGCTTCAGATGTGTATATATCAATATCTGTCTGTCCTTTTCAGGTGTCTTTGTCCTGATGATCGCTGTACCGGTTGTTGCTACTGAGAGGGCTAGCGCAAAGTACGTTTTCACCCATTTCAACACGGGTAACAGTGCTGGAATCCACAGCAACCTCTACATCTTCGTTCTGGGGCTCCTTATGAGCCAATACACACTGTCAGGATATGACGCGTCTGCACACATGGTACAGAAAGAAAATCCTGCTAGCTAGTGTCATGGAAACTTATTACTATGGTAATTAAGTAGCACTGTCCTAACAATGAATGTGCTTTGGCTCTATGATGAACAGACTGAAGAAACGAAAAATGCAGGCAGGAACGGTCCGATTGGGATAATCAGTGCGATCGGTATATCGTTGGTAGTAGGTTGGGGGTACATTCTTGGCATCACGTTTGCAGTGAAGGACATCCCCTTCCTCCTGAGCCCCGACAACGATGCGGGAGGGTACGCGATCGCTCAAGTGTTCTACCTTGCCTTCAAAAGCCGGTACGGGAGCGGTGCTGGAGGAATCGTCTGCTTGTGGATCGTCGCCGTCGCCATATACTTCTGTGGCATGAGCTCAATGACTAGCAACTCGAGGTGATCCATCCTCTGCTTAACTTGTCGTTGAGATGTCTGAAGAACTTCCTCCACAGTGGAGCAACTATGATGATTACCACTGATTTATGGCTGTGTTCTTTTGATCAGGATGACTTATGCGTTCTCGAGAGATGGGGCGATGCCGTTTTCATCCATCTGGCACAAGGTTAACAAGCAAGAAGTGCCGATAAACGCCGTCTGGCTCTCAGCTTTCATCTCCCTTTGCATGGCATTACCGGTAACTGAACTGAATCTTCCCACTTGTAGCCTTCAGAAATGAGGTTACAGTTCATTCCTACGTTTACACCATTTGATCGACGCACGCACGAATCATTCATTCTACAGCTACCCTTCAGATTCAGAAATGGGCTTTCAGTTCACTCCTACTTTAGCAGCCTCTGATCAGATCAATGCAATGCATGATGATTCACCCTGTTCCTTTTCCAATCATCGAAATGCAGTCTCTGGGCAGCCTGGTCGCGTTCCAGGCGATGGCATCTGTCGCGACGACCGCAGTCTACATCGCCTACGCGCTGCCAATCCTCTTCCGCGTGACGCTGGCGCGCAACCGCTTCGTGCCAGGCCCCTTCAGCCTCGGCCGGTACGGCGTGCTGGTGGGCTGGATCGCCGTCCTCTGGGTTGCCACCATCACCGTGCTCTTCTCGCTGCCGATCTCGTACCCGGTGACCAAGAACACCCTCAACTACACTCCGGTCGCCGTTGGCGGGCTGTTCACCATGATCTTGTCGTCGTGGATCATCAGCGCAAGGCGCTGGTTCACGGGTCCCGTCACAAATTTGGGAGGATAGGGTGGTGTTGAGTTGTGTGATTTCAGTATGCAATGCCAGGGGATGAATGTTGACTGTTGAGGTGCGCGGTTTCAGGTGGTGTATAGTGACTGCTGTTAATTGTAGGATTAGATGTTAAGAGTGCTGATAGTGCAACAAACAACCAGCAGTTCTTACACCGTTTGATGTCACGTCATACATTAAGGTTTGGCAGGAGAGTTCCTACTTCTCACAGATTCTGCATACATACCGACGAGTACATATAAAGAGTTAACAATTGATGTCTAAGCAAGCATTAAACTTTGATGGCATGGTCAGCTTGAGGCAGGCATACTCGCAGCCGCGTCTCTTCAGAGAAGTTGAAGAAAGCGTCGACATCGAATTCCAGTGCAGCCACCGTTGGCTGCTCTGCTTCGGCTGACAGCATATCCTCTATGACCTTGGCGAAGTCGTCGTCGTCTTGGAGCCTAGCCGGTGCTGCGGTCACAGTTTCTTCATCTGCTTCCGCTGCCCGCATGGCGTCTTCAATTTCCTTGTCAAGTTCGTCCCAGCCGTCTTCATCTTCGTCTTCGTCTTGAAGGGCAGCAGCCACCGTTTGCTCCTCTGCTTCGGCTGTCGACATGGCGTCCTCCAAGGCCTTGACCAAGTCGTCGTCGTCGTCGTCTTGAAGCGCAGGCGCAGCAGCAGGGGACTCCGGCAGATGAGGTGCTGCAGCCACTGTTTGCTCCTCTGCTTCATCTCTCAGCATGCTGGCTTCAAACGGATCCAGTATCCTCCTCTGCTTCGGCAAGGAGGCGCGTATCACCTGGGGAGTTGGCAACGGCACCTGCTCCTTGGGCTGCGCAATTGGCCGCGGTGGCGCCGGCATTGGCAATGGCAAGCGACGCGCCTCCACCGCAGGACGGATCGGAACTGGCAGCGCCGGAGCCTGAATTGGAGCGGGAGATGGCCGTGTCACCGAGTCAGCCGGCAAACCGCGGCGAGGCGCATACGGCTGTGGTGGCGTGAACGACATCCTCCGAATAGAGGCGAGGTGCGATCGGGTCGGAGCTGGCGGCGCGGGAGGCGGAGCTAAAGCGGGCGATGGTTGTGGCGTCGAACCGCGACGAGGCACACACGGCTGTGGTGGCGCGCGGTGCATCTTCCGAACAGCGGTAAGGGACGATAACGTCGGAGCTGGCGGCGCCGGAGGCTGTGGTGGTGGTGCCGGTTGCACAGCAGGAACCCGCATTCTCTTGGCGCACGGCGGCATGACATCCTGCGGCGGCGCTGGCCTCTTGGCCGCCGCCGGCTGCGTGATGACGGCGGGCGCAGCAGGCGGCGGCGTTGCGAAGCAGGCAGCAGACTCCTTGTACGCGTCGGAGTTCGGAGCGGCCTTTGGAGACACGTACACCTTACAGAGCGCAAACTGCATGCCGCCATCGCCGGCCCCGTCCAGACCGCACGACGAGTACTCCTCCATGAGCCAGTCCGTCAAGACGCCACGCTTCTTGTACCGGAACTTCCTGAGCTCGCCGATCTGGACACCCTGCTTGTCCTTGATCTCCGCCGTGCTCTGCCCGGCCCAGGAGCCGGGGCCGGCGGCGCGCACGCCCTTCTTGATGACGGTGAAGAAGAAGCGGTTGTGGGTCCTCGGCATGGGGCGGAACCGGCGGGCGAGGTCGGCGGGGTCGCAGGCGTAGACCTCGGCGTGGTGGATGACGGGGCGAACGGCCTCGTGCAGCGCCCGCGGGTCGCCGGAGACGAGGCGGGGCAGGTAGTAGGTGACCGCCTCCTGCGGCGTCGGGTTGAAGCGGAAGCCAAGGCCGTAGATCTCCGGGCCTAGGGCCGGTGGCGCCATCTCCGTGGGATTGTGCTGTGCGGGGACGGTGAGAGAAGGCTGCTGGAAGAGCTGAGTTCGGAGGAGGCGAGGCGAGCGAGGTATTTATAGGCGGCGGCTGCGGGACAGCCGGAGCCGGATCGGAGGCGGTGCGCTGCAGCTGCTGGGTGTCCGACATCCCAAATTCTGAATTCTGATCTGATCGGATTCGCGCGTCTGCACCCGTATCCGACTTGACTTGAGTTCCCGCAAAAATTCTGAATCTGAATTAAATCAAGTCTGCGTGGAGCCGTACGTGTTAAGAGCAAGAAAGGCCTACGTTTCCCCCTGTTCGGCTGAGCTTATCAGCACGGCTTATCAGCCGTGAAACAGTGTTTTTCTCTCACAGCAAAACAGCCACAGCCTATAAACCAAAAAACAGCATGCCGAACAGGGCCTTTATTTTTGAAGTGTGTGTGTCGAGTAATAATAAGTTAAAACTTTATTAGTTAGCATTGGTAATTACTTCTTATGTCACATTTGAGAGCTTGGAATGACACTGATATATAGATCTTGTCCAAATGTAATTTTCATAGTAAAAGCTATATTCTTTCTGAAAATTTATAAATAAATATTGCTCCCTTTGTTTTAAACCATAGCTTATTTTGGGGTTTTATCCTAAGCCAAATCTTTTTAACTTTGACCCAAATTTTAGAAAAAAATATATATTAGCATTTATGGGTTCAAATGAATTCACTTTTAAAATATACTTCACGTCGAATCTAACGTAGCAAGGTGGAACGAGATGGTCTGATTTCTGGACGGAACGACTCCATTTTATGTTTGGTTGGGAAGGAAAGAAATTGACCCTTTTTTTTTGTTCGGGGACCTAGAAAGATGGATGAGACATTGCCAAATCAGCCCCACCTATCAGTTTTTTCTTTCCTTTATCCTTTGCAATCGGGACACACGGAAGCACCAGGTGCTCGAGCACACCTAGCGCCGCCCTCTGCAACCGTGCCGCCGCCTAACTGCTCTGCCGCCCTTCGCCAGTCACGCTGCCGCTACAAGCCCCGGCGGTGCTAGTTGCATGCCGTGCCTCCGTCCCTCAGCGCCGGAGATCGATGAAGCCCATGCTATGCTCGCCAGCGCCGCCGCCGAGCGATCTCCTCCACGGCATGCGTCATCTTCGCCGTGCCCGCGCTAATCTTCCCGTGCCCACATGCTCGCGCTTGCGTTATGGAGCCCCACTACTACTGTAAACTTAACCGAGGCGGGCAGAAACGATTAACCGAGGCAGACATCGCAATCGCTTCGGCCAAAAGGTCACAATAAATGAAATTTTTTACGAGACGGTTCAAATGCCCGTCTCGGTTAATCAAATAGAAAAACAAAAAGAAATAAGAAAACCCGTGGATAGGGTCGCCGAGCCCATCCACGGGCCGCCGCCGCCGCTCGCTGCCGCCGGGGTGCATCCTCCACCGTCGAGCCGGATCTGACCTCCCACCGGTAGATCTAGCCTCCCTAACGCCGGATGAGGAGGAGAGCCACCGCCTCGCCCTCGATTTGACCCATCGGCGAGCTCGCCGGATCCGCGAGCCTCGAGACCGGATCCGCGAGCCCCGAGGCCAAATTTGGACCTAGAGGTGATGGAGATGGTGGAGGTCGCCAGATCTAGAGGTGGAGGTGGTGGAGGTTGTCGGATCCGCCTGCTCCTTGCGCGTGCGCCACCGCGACCTAGCACCGGCGCCGCCGAACGCCGCCCGCCACCGTGGAGAGAGAGGGACCGAAGAGGAGGCAGTGGAGAGAGAGGAACGGCGAATGGGAGCGCGTGTGGGGGAGAGGGGAGGGGCGCCATCGACTGGGGGAGGGAGGAGCGCAGGGGAGATGAAGGGACCAGAGAGAAGGAACGCTCGGGAGGGAAGGAGACGGAGGAAGCGATGGAAGGAGTGCAGAGGCTCTTGCTAGTTGGGGAGTAGAAGGAAACCCTAGGCGTTTTTATACTTGGTGGCGCCTATCGAGCTTTATCTGGGCCTCGGCCTTTTTTTCGAGGCGGGCCATTTAAGAGGCCCGCGCCCGAAAAATGGGGACATTGTTGGGCCCGCCTCAATTATATAGATTTTACAAGATGGTTATTTTTTAACCGCCCCGTATCAATTTTGCGAGACGATTGATTATGCCTGCCTCAGTTAATAAAAACGACCGCCTCAGTTAATACCAGGCATTAACCGAGGCGGTTCAAAAGCTCGCCCGCCTCCGAGCCCTTCTGCCAAACGCCTCGGTTAAGTTTTTTTTAGTAGTGCCCTTGTCCTAGGTGGGTCGAGCCCATCCACCAAATTTCAGGGGACCGGCGAGTTCCGCATCTTCGTCCAAACGACTCCGTCCCCGTGTGACTCTCATCCAAACACCATCGAAACACAAGTCCGTTTCCATCATGTCTCTGGTTGTCCTCGCAACCAAACGGCACCTAAAGAAGCAAAATTCACGTTGTTGATATTGATGTATTTTTTATATAAACTTGTAAAGTTAAATAAAGTTTGACTTAGAACTTACTCCGTAGAAGAAAGTTGAAGTGAACAATAATTGAGAAAGAAAGGTGTACATACCAAAAGATACCGGTAGAACTTACTTTTGAGAGACATTGCTAGTATCCAAATTGTATACGCTGCAAATGGGATATTTTTAATGCGCATTTTGGCATATCAAAACAACTCTAAAGTACCAAAACTGTAGAACTTGTCAGTTAAACCATAGTTTGCTAACGATCGCTAACAGTGTCTCACGTGCTAACCCGTCAAGGCCCCCATGCATGACAACACAATTTACTGACCGATGGTATGCACCGACGCTCGTTCTCCACCCCCTGCTCATGTAGCCATGGCGGGGAGTGACATGTTAGGGTGGTCGCCACTTGTTGATATGATAGCTAAAAATGTCAAAAGGCATAATGGACTTCACCATTACATTTCTCTCATCAAGTTGTATTATTTGGAGTGCGGATGAAGAAAAGAGGATTTCTGAAGGCTGATGAAGAAGCAGGATTTCAGAACAGGCCAAGCAGATTTCTCAGAAAAAATAGGCCAAGCTGGATTTCTCAGGAAAAAAACAGGCCAAGCTGGATTTCTCAGAAAAACTGGGGTGTGTTTAGTTGGTGAAAAGTAGGTGAAAAGTTACTGTAGCACCTTTCGTTTTTATTCGACAAATATTATCTAACCATGAAGTAATTAGGCTCAAAAGATTCGTCTCGCAAAAAACAGATAAACTTAGCAATTAGTTATTTTTTACCTATATTTAATACTCTATGCATGCGTTCAAATATTTGATGTAATAGGTGGAAGAGGAAATATTTTGAGTTTGTATGGGAAGTGAACGGGGCCTAAGCTGTTTTTTCTGCACCGAGCCACCTGGGCCTAACCGCCTCCCACAAAAACAGCCTAAGCCGGTTTTCCTGGACAGGCTGTGGTGGCGCGAGCGACGTCTTCCGAACAGTGGCGAGGAGCGGTCGGGTTGGAGCTAGTGGTGGCAGAGGCAAAGCTAAAGCGGGGCGATGGTTGTGTCGCCGACAGAGTCATTGAACCGCGGCAAAGGCGCAGATGGCTGTGGTGGCGCGAAGAGCATCTTCCGAACAGTGGTGACGGTGAGGGAAAGGTTCTGGGATTCATTTTGAAAAAAAAATTCGGTCACAACCGAAATGGATGAATTTCGGGAAATTTCGGTCCAATTTCGGACTTAATTCGGTGAATTTTTTAGATTTGAAGTACAAAATTCGTTTCAGACCTAACCCCTAACCGAAATGGATGAATTTCACCGAAATTCATACTATCTCGGTCGAATCCCAGATCCTGGCGGCGCCGGAGGTTGTAGTGGTGGTGCCGGTTGCACAGCAAGACCGCGCATTCTCTTGGAGCACGGCGGCATGGCATCCTAACGGCGGACGCGGCATGTGGCGGCGTTGCGAAGCAGGCAGCAGACTCTTGGTGCGCTGTGGAGTTCGGAGCGGGGCTTTTGGAATTTGGAGACACGTACACCTTGCACAACACAGGCTGCATGTCCGCCGCCGCCCCTGTCCGTGAAGATGTCACGCTTCTTGTACCGAAACTTCCTGAGCTCGCCGATCTGGACGCCATGTCCTTGATCTCCACCGTGCTCTGCCCGGCCCAGGAGCCCCCGAATCTGGAGGGCTTCACACCATGGATCCGAGCGGGGGCAGATGCAAATGCAAGCAGGGCAACGTCCGCCGGATCACAGTCGTACAGTAGGGCTGGTCTAGTTTCCACCTCAAAACTTTATACTCTATCACATCATATGTTTGACATAGGCATAAAGTATTAAATATAAACTAAAATAAAATAACTAATTACACAGATTGCATGTAATTTGCGAGACGAATCTTTTAAGCCTAATTAGTCCATGATTTAATAATAAAGTGGTACAGTAACACATGTACTAATGTTGGATTAATTATGTTTAATAAATTTATCTCACGGTTTACGGATTCTATAATTTGTTTTTTTATTAGTATTCGAACGGCACCCCATAAACACCCGATGTGACACCCAAAATTTTACGCCCTGAAAATAAACAGATGCGTTGCAATTGCTACTCGGTCGGCAGGCCTGGTCAGCTCTGGGTTTAGTTGGGGTGGCGTAGACGCATTTAACTCTTGAAAATAAACAGATGCTGTTTGACCAATGACCAACGATTGGCATCGTCGCCCTCTTGTCAATGCAGGTTCCTTTCATTCAATTTACTGCCCTCTTGAATTCCGGATTAGTATATACACCACCACCGTCGCTGTGGTGCTGCGGTTGCCCAAGCATATCCGCAAGTGCTGAAGTGCATCGTGTCTCGAGCGCCAGGCGCCACCAGCACCAGGTTCTTCATCTCCTCTCTCTGGAGTTGGCCTCGATCTCATCCTCGTATCCCTTTGGAGTTTCCAGCAGTTCCTTTGGGCAGCGAGCCTGCAGTAAGCTTTTGGGGTGACCACGGTACGCGCTTCCCATCCTTTTTCAGGTAGGCTCATGTTTAGATTCCAAAATTTGGAACCCAAATTTGCATAGTAAGTGTCACGTCACACTGTAGCAATTTTGTTTTTATTTGGTAATAATTGTCCAAACATTGATTAATTAGGTTTAAAATGTTCGTCTCGCAAAGTACAACAAAACTGTATAATTAGTTTTTTATTTCATCTATATTTAGTACTCCATATATGTGCCGGTATTTTGATGTGACGGAGAATAGGAATTCTGCATAGTGAATTTGGTGGGCAAAGTTGGGTATCTAAACATGGCCTAGTAGTAGTATATAATCCTTGAGTTTACACTATTTCATTGTCCCACGCACATGGATCTGTTCCGCTAATTGACACTTGGTAATCATAATAAGAAGCAGCATATATATGGAACAGATTACAGATGAATCCCTTTTTCTTTGCTTGTCCGATTCCGATCCAGACATACTGCGCAGCACGAGCTCAATTCTTAGAATGGTCATAGCTGTACGGACCAGCAGCAAGGAATATTTAGCACTTGCTTTACTTTGCTGAATTATGCAGAAACGACGACAGCAAGCCGCTGTAAGTATGGAGCCTGCTCAGGGTCTGCCGTTTCAAGTGTTAGAAGAAATTACTGATGGTTTCTCCGAAGAGCGACTCCTGGGCACTGGCGCGTACGGGAAGGTTTACAAGGTCTGAATTCCGAATAGTCCGTGCAATTTTTTTTTGTTGCAAAAAATTTGGCAAAATGGCATTGTAGCCACTTTCGTTGTTATTTGGTAATTAGTGTCTAATTATAGTTTAATTAGGCTTAAAAGATTTGTCTCGTCTATTTCGTCTAAACTGTGTAATTAGTTTTATTTTTTATCTATATTTAATGCTTCATGCATGTGTCCAAAAATTCGATGTAACGGAGAATCTGAAAAATTTTGCAAAATTTCTTGGAAACTAAACAGCCCCTAAGCTACTGTACTGCGCACGCAACTAAGAAATAATATATATTCTGAACATGCTTCATATATAATTTTATATATGTTGTAACTTGTACGATTCCAAACTGTAGTCATATTCTCTCCACAGTGACATATAGTATGTATGAAGTGTACAACAATCAAGCTGCGCGCGTTAAATACTGATCATAATAGATTCTGAGCAGGGAATACACAAAAATGGAGATGAGGTTGCAGTGAAGGTGGTTTCTTACCAGTTTGAAGACGATGACGATTTCAAGGAGTTACGAGACCATAGTAGGCTGGATCATCCAAACATTTTGCGGGTAGTTGCCTACTGCGATGAAACAGTAGACCAACTAGTAGAATACCATGGGAGATGTGTTATAGCTAGTATGACACACAGAGCGCTCTGCTTGGAGTATATGCACAATGGGAGTCTTCAAAAGCATCTTTCTGGTTAGTGCTACAAACTCAAAGATCAGATCAGTTGGTTGATGCTCTTCCTTTTTTTTTTTTTTGCAGAGAGTTGGTTGACTCACGAGGGAGCCATCTTAATTTCCATTATTATTATTAACCCGTACTGATCGATCTATCTGCGTACCATGCATTTTCAGATGAATGTGATGGACTTGACTGGCACACACGTTACAAAATAATTAAGGGGACAAGTGAGGGCTTACAATACCTTCACGAGGGATACACCATACCTGTATACCATATGGACTTGAAACCAGACAATATATTGCTTGATAGAAACATGGTGCCCAAACTTGCAGATTTTGGCTTGTCCCCTTTCGGTCGCGGTGGGACCCGAAGAATGTCGGTAGCATCATTAATATCTCGTGTAGGAACAATGTAAGATGAGACATCAGAAGCCTGATTGTACCGACTACTAGTAAAATATGCTTTGAGATAAGTTCATTGTTAATTGTTTGTGTCCACGCAGGGGATATCTGCCACCAGAATACATTGATTATGGTAGAATCTCAGCGAAGAATGACATATTCAGCCTGGGAGTAGTAATGATAAAGATAATTGCAGGGCCTAGAGGCCACACAAAAAGTGATGAAATGCCTCCCCAGGAATTTATTGATCAAGTGAGAAACAAGCAGCAATATTGTGGTTTCATTTTGAGTGAGCAATAACAATACTGCAATTAATGGTCATTTTTTTTTGCATGCCAACTCCACAGGTACAAGGCAACTGGCGGAACAGGCTGCAGTCTACGTGGAGCGGCTCCTTGCTAGAAGCCTACTGCCAACAAGTAAAGACATGCACTGAAATAGCACTGAACTGCATGGAGAAAGATAGAGATAGAAGGCCCGGTATCTCGGAAATTATCCTTAGGCTCAATGAAATGGAAACCATGATTGACGAGTTGAAGAATGATGCGGAGTCACCGCTGGATGAGGTAACTAACTACTAGTATCATCACCATTCTAAATTGGCCACCCAAATGGCAGTGTGGCCTTCGGATCCGATCCCATTCTCTCCAATTCAATCAATCGCATAGTCAGTTTCGAATTTTCGATCATCTGCGCGCATGCATGCACCAGTCATCACCAATCACCATTGATGCAGTACATGATCGATCGTACTGATGAACGCACCGCCGTATGCGAACGTACGTACGTGCAGGTCCAAGTCTCGACTGCCGCGCCCGTCGAGGACGAGGCGGCTCCGGTGGTGGTGGAGGCTGTCGCTGTCCAGCCGGCCGACGTCGTCGTCGAGGGGACCCCGAAGGAGGAGGCCGCTGCTCCGGTCGTCTCAGAGACCCCCGGCCGCCGACGAGCCAGCTCCGGTGGAGACCGAGGTCGTCGCTAAGGAGCTGGAGCCTGTCCCTGCCGAGACTGAGACCAAGGAGGTCGAGGCCGTGGCCGTGGCCACGCCGACCGAGGCAGAGACCAAGGAGGCAGAGACGGAGGCTGCTGCTGCCCCGGTCGAGGCTGTCCCGGACGAGAGTGAGCCGGAGATAGCGGCCGAGCCCGAGGCAGAAGCCGTGCCTGCGCAGGATGAAGCACCGGCCGCCGCAGCGGCCGAGGAGGTGGCGCCGGCAGAGGCGGCCCCTGCTCCGGAGGCCGCCGCCGCCGACAAGTCCGAGTGAGTCCATCGGCGGACGTGCGCGCGGTCGATCTAGCTGTGTCAGCCTGTCACATGGCGCCACGGAACACGGCATGGCGCCGGCATAGGTCGCTAGCTAGCTGCTTTTCGTGGACTCCTCGCCGGCCGCCGTCGTCGCTGTTCGGGTTCACGTTGTGTCGTACTACTTAGCTGCGTGGCGCGGTGGGCCCCGCTGGTTAGTGGGCCCAGTGTCGGTGCTGATGTGGCCTGGCTTGACAGCACATCGATGGGGCCGGGTCTGAGCTCTTCTGTCGTTTAAAATATGTGGGTTGATACATGAACTCATATGTACTGTGTTTTGAGTGTGCAAGTACTTCGTATATCTGTGTTCCATCCATCTTTTGAAGATTTTCCCTTGTCTGTCAAACTCTAGATTTTTTTTTACAAGGAAACTCTTGAAGCTTGAACCTGTTATTACTAGCTACTCCGTAGTATATTACCGTGCGGGTCGGATTTGTGCTATAGCGCTATGTAATTTTGTGTAGGAATGAAATTCAGTTTGTATTCAATGAAGCCGAATATAGACTATCCGGTAAAGAGGTAAAATTTCAGCTTTTTTTTTTGTTTGGGCTGGTTTTCGTCGGGCCCATTTATTAGGCTAACAGTTCGGCCCACTGAGCCTACTCTCACTCACGTTGCTGATCCACACCTTGTCCGGCCTGCTCACAGCCCACTTCACTGGTCCTCAGCTGTCCGGCCCACTCGCAGCCCACTTCACGGAAGTGGAAAAACACCCGCGCCTGGAAAAAATTAAGCTGCTTATAGGGATCGAACCCTGGAATTCAAGTGATGTTTGACGAATCTTTTTCTATTTATCGTTCGAGAACCGAGAACTGAGGAGCAACGGGATCACGGGACAGAGTCAGGGACTCCACGTTGCCCCCGGCATGGAGTGCGACGTCTCTACCAGGCACTCGTGCACCTCCTCTATCATTGGCAGGAACTCGCTCACCGGATGGAACAAAACTCCTTCTGCCTGCTGGTTCATTCGTTGTATGCATGAGGAGTGGATCGGAAAAACTAATAAAGCGGCTTTAATTTTCCTAATAATGAATGAGCCAGGGTGAGTGGAGTGGTCATCTATCGTCACCTTGGCCTTTTAGACATGGACTCTTTGGTTAAAATGGGACAAATCTAATGGTGTATTTTTTCTAATTAAATATAGTAATTTCTAGGTCTTGTATTTGATATGAATACTCTATTTATTGGTGACCTGGACAGCTGAAGGGTCATCGGTCAAAACGGGGAATCATGTTTCAACGCGACACGCCGGTGTATTTAAATATGTTGATTTTTAATGGCCATGGTCTTTTTGAAGGCGTCATCATACATTGTCCACGTGTGCACATCGAGCCTAAAAGAATAACCATCTTAATGATTTTTTACGATGCACAAGTACACAAGTGAGCAACATGTCTATTCACAACATGCAATGTTCGATAATAAGGTGAATTGAATCATTAGATAAACCTCTAAGCATCTCGTGTCCATAGCATTGCAGTTAGGATCGTCGAGCAGCTGTGTCTAACATTTACAATGGCCTCCATGACCAGATTTCATAGACATGTAAACCCTAGCGCACCTATCCGGCATGGCGAGCTTAGCTCAACTACTGCGGCGAAGGCACAACTAACCAATATACGTGTCTACATGCTTCAAGGTTGTTGTCAGCTATCGCCATCAAACGCATCAGCAATGGTGTGGGTTAGGCCATCGGGGCAAGAGAGCTATGCGCAAGTGGATAATAATGAGTTAGGCCCTCTTTAGAAGGGCTCCTTTGGCCTCAACTCTGCGCTATAATATCGGAGGAGCCACAAAATATAGTTTATCCCGACTCCACATTGATATGGAGAAGAGGGAGAAAAGTGTCTCCATGCTTTAGTGCTATCTACAAATGACTTTGTAGCCGGACTAGAGCACCGAAGACTTATGACAAACAACCCCTTAATAGGGGATGTCACTTCTTAGAAACGAATAACAACCCGTTGCAACGCATGGGCATATTTTGCTAGTAAACTATAAAATACCTACTCTGCACTATAAGAAAAAAAACAATTATGTATCCATAACTTCTGTTGGTATCTGATTCATCCGTACCTGTTGAGTTCAGGGCTAGGAGTGGTTTTCTGTTGATAAGGACTTCGGGGGCGGGCGGGTTTTGTTGCCGAGATTCTTCGGTACGTGTGCGCAGATGCTCCACTTGGCCCAAAATCTCCCCGTTGCCATCCCTAACTTTTTGACAAACTTTTTATCCATCAGCCAATAGTTAGGTTTCCAGAACCTGTTAAGTTGGGTTCAAATCCTAGGCTTGATACTCGTACTCATATATGGTGACAAAAAGATGTCATTTATTAAGTGCTAAGTAATAATTTTGTGTCTTTTGAAAGTGTTCATTAAGTTAGAGTGTGTGTGCCTTCATAGATGTGGCAATAAGGATAGATGTATGCATATAAACTGTGTCTCTTAATTATGTGTTTGCCAAAAAAAAGGCCCGTGTGGTAAGCTTGGTGCTTTGTTGACTCCTGTTAGTGTGAACCACTGTGGGCTCTACGTGCTCTTCACCCTGAGTTCCTTTGGCAAATTGGCATGATGGATGTGTGGTGTGATAACCGACCACAGAAATTGTGTAGAGTCGTATACTCGTATGGATATTTGTGCAACAATTGATTTTACTTGCCTTCAATCTTGTCCAAAGTCCAGGATCAAAGTGTTAGCCCAATAGATTATCAAGATTTTTTTATATAAGAATGATTATCAAGCTTGATCCGCCACCAAGGGGTTGATTGTTCGCAGCCCTGCGAGATGTCCGAGAATGGACGAGCGTGAGGATCGCCAATGCAATGTTTGGTTCTCGAAAGTACCTTTCGTGGATTTTTTTTTTGAAGGTCAACCAGAGGGGGGAGGGAATCCCCACATGGGGCTACTTTGGAAGTAGATAACCCCGCCGGGTTCCCGAGATATTTTAGGGTGAGAAACCTGCCGGCCGATCTGTCCCAGGGCAATCTCCCACTGCGTTTGGAGGGCCAGAGAGAAACGCGATATCAGCCTCCTTCCCCGAGTTTTCCAAGGGGGAGAAACCCACGACATAGCAGGCCGGGAGCGCTTCCGGGGCCCTCTCTCGCGAGTCACGACGGTGCCTCGACCATCGCCCTACACTGTTTGATCTTGACAATACATATATAAACAAATGCAACAAACAACTTGTACTAGCTCAATACTGTTTGATGTCACTGTCCCGTCATACATTAACAGTTTATTAGAAAGATCTCTTACATCCAGTGGTGGAGCTTCTTGGAGGCGAAACTGGGTGGTTGCCCCCTATCTCTAATGAAGAATGAAGAGTAGCCACTGTTGGAATTGAGGATCGTCAAACGATCATCGTAACATGAACAATAGATAAGGAATAACTCGGCGACGAACGCTGCGGCGTCGAACGCCTATATCTTAGCTATTATTAATGAAATATAACACAACTCGAGACACACTTGTAACACAAGAGGAGACTCGCTGGGCGACCCACGCCTGCCGGGGCGACGAACGCCGCAGCGGCGACACAACACCGGCGCTCTCTCTGTTTCTCTCGGCTCGAATTGAGCTGACACAATTACATGACTATTTGTAGCCCAGCAACACACGCTGAGCAACAACTCTTGACCAGTTCTCATGCTCGCACGAGCCCATGACGCGCCATGCATGTACAGGCCACCACCACATGCACCACACGATTGCCACTCGTTCCGTGAGAACAAGTCCAGGCAATTGACAGCCGCATCTCCCTAATAACTGCACTAGCACTAACAATAGCCTACAAGCAGGACTCACCTACATGAAGGACTACGTCGCGCACATGACAGACTCGACCCGGTCCATGGACTCCAACGCATGCTCGAACACGCGCGCCATCGACGACTACACACACCATGCACATATATGACGTGGTTTATGCTAACAGCCACATGCAATTTGTAAGGAGAAAAGCACAGAGTGCCAGAAGAAGGGAAAAGACAGATCAAGGAAAGTGATGCATGCCTGCCAAAGAGAACAGATGGCTCATGAGAATTTGTGCTTTGGGTGTTTAGAATCTGCTTATTTTAATAGAGGTTTTAATAGCTACAGTAGCCGGTTTTGAAATTAGTCCCTCCTTTGATTTTCATTCACCCTCCGCCGCTGCTTACATCCAAACAGGCGGTTTCTCCTGTGTCACACTAGTCTAATATTTTTGTACCTACAGCTATAGGCTTCCTATGACTAGTTTGGAGATCAAATTCGTGGAAACCAGGGTTTTGAGCTCACGAAAGACAAACAACTCCGAAGGCACGCATTCCTCCTCCTTCACAACCCTGGCCCAGTTACGCTCTCAGCGACCCGTCCCAGCGCCCAGTGCCGCCACTGGCTCCTCCCACCGGCCAACCATCACTCGCCGGCCGCCGCCTACCTCACCGGCCGCCGCAGTGCTGCAAGGAGGATGGGTTCGAAGGCGGTGGAGAAGCTCATCGAGCACTAGAAGATCCTCCGCGGCGACAACGTAGCCTCTCTCGTCCTCCGCTCCATCCCCCACTTCAGTTGCTCCTGCTAGTCCTACTCTCTTCTCGTTGCAGGACCTCCCATTTACCTCCTTCTGTGTGTTTACTGCCAGGTGATGATCATCAGATGCAAGGACAAGGGGGAAGACGGGGGCTCCTAAAGCGTGTCATTTGGTCCCAGAATCGCGTCATCGTCGAGGGCAACTGCTTGGTAATTTGCTGCCCTTCTTGTATCTTATTCCCCAGTTGACACTTGTTTATCCTGAGTGTTCAGTGTAGCAGGTTACTGTTTGTGGCTACATAGGACTGATACCTGCTACATAATTGGCAGGTCTGTTTCTGCACACTGCCTGTATCGATTTAATCGACGATCAAACCTACCTTCTACTGACATCTTGATCTAGGTGCTAGTCAAATTCCCAAACTATTGCAGCTGCACTACTGTTGCAAATTGGTGTGAATTTTTCGGAGTTCACACTACTGTTGCAGCTGCACTCGTGGTTTTAATCCTGTATTGTAAGTGATTAAATGATGCCCAGGCTTTATCCCAGTTGCCCTGCTTTCAGGCTGATCATACGAGTTTGACTAGTATATACTGAATGACAGGTATAAACCTTCTCCCTAAGATAGCAAATTAGGAGGACGACAGGGCACATTAATAGTGAATGAGATCTGAATAATCGTGTGCAACCCGTATCTTCAGCTTTGCAAATTGACGCCAGCCTGCCATGTCAGATGCTGTGTATTGGCATAAGCTCATAATCAATAGTCAATAGATGCTCAGCAGCTGAGTTAGCTTATAGCTTGGTAGCCAATTGATTTGTCTAGTGGAATCAGCTGTGGTGAATACCAAACAAGAACTGCAGAACTGTATTTTTCTCTTCTATCTGATATCATTATATATTTACTAAAAATATGTTGCATGTTTGCTTGTCTATTCTGGGCACTGCTAAGTGTAAACTGCAACCAGCAAAGGGGAAACATCATTTTCAATGTTCTGTGCATTGTCATCCCTCAGGAACTCCATAAATAATTGGGCTATCATCATTTCAGGTTAAGAAACACATTAAGCATGGGGAAGGGCACACGGGCGGTAATTTTCTCCATTGAAGCTCCACTTCATGTTTCAAGTGTACAAGTAGTTGATCCTGTCACTGGGTATGTATATGATAATTGGTGACCATGTTTTACTACCTACAGAGACATTGCTTTTATTCACTTCTATGTTTATAAAATAATTTGTCAACACTCAAAACAATGTTTACCGCAGGAAACTATGTAAGGTTGGATATAAGTTTTTGGAAGATGGGACCAAAGTCAGGACCGCAAGAGGAATAATGCATATGGTGCTGTGATACCCCGGCGGGAAATTCTGAAGGAGAGAGGAAAACTGAGACCCATGTCACGTATGCCTCACAAAAACTTCTTCCACACACTAATGGTGATCCACATCATGCGAATCTTGTAAACACAAGTTACATGTTCAGTATACACTGCTTTTCGAGGCACATAAGCACAGTAGTTCCCTAAATGGTGGTGTCCGTCTGCTCTGGAAGGCCGCCGTCCCCCAAGGTGAAATTCTTTTTTTGGCTAGCGCTTCATGGGCCCCTTTGGACGGCGGAGCGGTGCCAGTGGCATGGTCTCCAACAGCATGGTACATGTGTGCTCTGCGATCAAGCTGACGAGACGACGGACCACCTACTCTGCTCTTGCGTGTTCACGCGTGAGATCTGGTTGCGGCTGCTTGCGCCGGCGAGCATGCAAAGCCTCATGCCGCTGGCCACTTTCTTGCTTGCCGACTGGTGGCTGATGGCTCATGATTCGGTGCCGGCAGAGGGACGTCGGACATTTGATTCCCTCGTACTCGCTACGTCCTGGATTATCTGGAAGGAACGCAACAGCAGGACTTTCGATGGCTTCGCCCGGACGACATCGCAGGTGCTCGCCGCGGTCACCGCGGTCACCGACGAGCTGCACAGCTACGTAGCGGCAGGCTTCCGCGGCGTTGCCGCCATCCTGCATCTTCTGCCTTAGCGAACTTCGAGCTCCTATCCCTGGTCGCTCAACTGTTTGTTCTTTAGTAACGGCTAGTAGTAGCGCCGTTTGAGCCAGCGATTTGTGTTGTGTGTTAGCAATGTTTTCCTAAACGCTAAACGGTAAATAGTCGGTCACCCTTCGTTTAGCGTTTAGACCGTTTAAACAGAGTTAAACAGCCTAAACGGTTTTGTACAATAACAATAAAATATACATATTTATGTAGGTAAAAATAAAATTTGCTAGAACCCATACATATTTACATATGTAAAAATCAAATATTCTACCAAATAATCTTGTTGGAAGAAATCCAAATCCCACAACACTTCATATAATTACAATATTAATTAGTTTCATGTTGATTGTGAGAGACGTAGTCCTTTAATTTACTTAATTATGGATTAAATGGTTGCTTAGCTCATTTAATCACGTTTAATCTGATTTTGTTTAGACCGTTTAGACGGGATTGAACGGTTTAAACTGGTTTAAACGGCCCAACTGTTTAATTCACCGTTTAGGGCCTAAACAACACGGCTGACTTCTGTTTATCGTTTAAATGGTGTTTAAACGGACTAAACGGCCGTTTAGGCTAACAGTGTGTGTTAGGCACAAGAGCCATGGAACCTCGCCATGGCGCTTGCACGCCTTTGTTGTTTCGTTTTGAACTCTAAATTCCCTTAATGAGACACGTGCTTAGCACGTTTTCGAAAAAATAAATGGTGGTGTCGCTAAACTAAATGGAACTCCATGTGCCGTGAAATTAAAACAAGCACTGGAATGCTATACATATTTTGTGACAACTGATTCCCCCATAGTCACTGCAGTTGCTTGTGTGAAAGAATCATTATTGTAGTGTATGATGTCTTCCTTTTTATCAGAGTGTTCAGTTCATCAGAATTCAATTCTCGGATGAGAAATGGCAAATATTTGTATTTTATTAGTGATATTCAACTATGAAAAGAGATGGAAATTGAATTGGCGCCCGGTAAATGTTGTTATTCATATATGTGCTTTTAGTTCCATCTATTGTCTCAGAATGCAGAGCCTTTTTCCCTGAGAAATGAAATGCAGTAATTTTAGGGTGCTTGATACCTTATTTTTAAGGTTTCACTTTTTGAAAACTATACTACATGGGAGACATTGATGTATCACCTTGGTTATTTGTTGACTGTTACCGACAGTTCGCAGACTAGAGAACTTGGCAACAGAAATAGCTAATACATATATACTATGGCCTGGATTAGTTCCAAAAATTTTTTGCCTCCACCCATCACATCGAATGTTTGGACACATGCATAGAGTATTAAACGTAGACGAAAAAAACTAATTATACAGTTCTCGAGAAAATCGCGAGACGAATCTTTTAAGCCTAGTAAGTCCATAAAAAGACTTAGGTGCTACAGTAACCAACATGTGCTAATGACGGATTAATTAGTATCATTAGATTCGTCTCGCAGTTTCCTGACGGGTTCTGTAATTTCCCAAAAATTTTCTTTTAGCAGGCGTAGCAGCAGGGGGCAGTGGTGGCTGAAGTGCTGCAGCCACTGTTTGCTCCTCTGCTTCATCTCTCAGCCTGGCGGCTTCAAACGGATCAAGTATCCTCCTCTGCTTCGACTGGACAGGCACGTGGCAGGCGCGTACCACTGGGGGAGTCGGCAGCAACGGCACCTTCTGCGGAAGTGGCTGCGTTGGCGAGCGATGCAGCTGCATCACAGGAAGGAGTGGAACTGGCGGTGCTAGAGGCGGAGCCGAAGCGGGCGATGGTTGTGTCGCCAAGCGAGTCGTCGAACCGCAACTAGGTGCACATGGTTGTGGTGGCGTGAAGGACATCTTCCAAACAGCGGCAAGGGGCGCTCAGGTAGGAGCTGGCGGCGCCGCAGGCGGAGCTGAAGCGGGCGATGGTTGTGTCGACAAGGGAGTCGTCCAACCGCGGGGAGGCGCAAATGGCTGTGGTGGTGCGAAGGACATTATCCGAATAGAGGCGAGGGGCGGTCGGGTTGTCGTATATGGCGGCGCCGGCCACGGAGCTGAAGCGGGCGGTGGTTGTGTCGCTGACGGAGTCGTCGAACCGCGGTGAGGCGCAGGTGGGTGTGGTGGCGCGAGGGGCATGTTCCGAACAGCAGCGAGCGACGATAGGAGGGTCGGAGCTGGCGGCGCCGGAGGTTGTGGTGGTGGTGCCAGTAGCACAGCAGGACCGCGCATTCTCTTGGCGCACGGTGGCGGCATGCCATCCTGCGGCGGCGTTGGCCTCTTGGGTGCCGCCGCTGGCGCTGGCTGCATGACGACGACGGCGGACGCGGCAAGCGGTGGCGGTAGCGGTAGCGGTAGCGTGAAGAAATAAGCCGTGGATTCCTGGTGCGCCGCGGATGTCGGGGCAGCTTTAGGCGACACGTACATCTTGCACAAGACGAACTGGCTCTCCTGATCCAAACAGCACTAGGAGTACTCGTCCATGAACCAGTCCGTGTATACGCCGCCGCTCTTCTTGTAGCGAAGCTTTTTGAGCTTGCCGACCTTGGCATCCCCGCGGCCCTCGATGTCCACCGTGTTCTGCCCGTGCCAGGAGTCGGCTTGGGCTTGGGCAGCGGCGCGGGTGCGCGCGCGTTTCTTGCTGGGGGTGAAGAAGAACCGGTCGCCCGTCCTGGGCAGAGGGTAGAAGTGGCATGCGAGGTCGGCAGGCGCGCAGGCGTACACCTCGGTGTGGTGGACGACGGGGCGAACGGCGTCGTGCAGCGGCTTCTGGGCGACGAGGCGCGGAAGTTAGTAGGTGACGGCTTCCTCTGGCGTAGGGAGGAAACGGAAGCCGCGGCTGAAGATCCCAGCACCAAGGGCCGGCACCATCTCTGACGACTCGCGAAGGAAACGAATTTTTGAGGAACGAACAAGGGTGCCAGTGGCGAGTCGGTGACTGCATGCGAGAGTCGGATTCACCGTGTTCTACTTCTGCTCGGGTTCTGGTACGGAGGTAGAGTCGGAGTCGCCGTATTCTATTCCTTTTGCTCCGCCCTAGACTCCCAGTCTTGCTGCCGGCGGTGCCGGATCTCGTAGAGCACTGCCGTTTGGATTTCCCTTTTCTCCATCTCAGTCTCATTGTCGTCGCCGCTGCGCTCGTGGATCTCTGCAGCAAGGGGCGCTTCGTCTTCCGTTCACGCAGGGGCGGACCCACTAGTACAGCGGGGTGGTGCGGCCTCCCCAGCTTGGCCTTGGCTGGTGGCGCTAGCCGCTAGCCCGCTAGACCCTCAGGCATGGCCGCTGACCCTCCGTGTGAAGGATGCTGGTATGCGGAGGTTGAAGAAGAGTTGAAGACCAACAACGTCTCTTCCATTTCAAGGTTACCTTTTTATCTTATATACATCTTCAAAGTTTTTCACGGCAGCCACGTTGCCTTTCCGATTCCTCCCTAGTAATCTTGTTTCCTAAATCACCATCGAAGTCTTGTGTTCTCTAAATATAACACAACTCTGCTATCATTGCTTTTTTTCCCCCAATAAATTCTCGTTTCAGATCTCGCTGCAGCAAGGATTTTAAGCTGCTGCCATTCTGTTGGGTTTCCCCAATCTGTTCCATTGCTGACTTGCCCTCTCAACCTAGCTGTTAAATTATGTTTAAGATCTAGTTTTATTGCAAGGTATGTGTACAGCCATCCACATGATTTCTTGAGGCTACAGTGAGAAGAACTCTGCTTTGGTGCACAGGAGTCAGGGCCCCCATCAACAGAGTGACGAGTTGTGATCCACTGTTTACAGTTGAAATTAAAGTGGTGCCAAGGAGATAGTCATTTGATTCCAATACAGTATCATATTTGTTTTCCATGTCGTAGGCCCTAGGAAATTTTGGTCATATTCCTCGAATCCTCAGTTGTTTATGGCCTTGTAGGCAAGGGGCTACTTTTAGCATCCACTGAACTGTTTGGATCAAAAGTTTTCTCCTGAACTGAGAAACATTCTGTCCTTTATGCCTCATTTGATTTCACAGTTAGTCATCAAAATCCGATCTTGATTTGGGATTCACATATATCTTAAATTGACAATGCAAAATTCTTCTCTTACTGATAACACTGCTATACATAGTGTTTTTAGATGCTGTTCTTGGTGGGTGATAAGCATGTTTTCTAGTACATACAGGCCCTGCCTGACCACCCCGGGTTCGATCCCCGGCGACAGCGGTATTTCCATGACACTGTTCACAGGAATGAGGAGAACATGTTTCTATTTGTGTGATTGTTTAGTCCTGCATTATTTGATGAAACTACACCATCATGTATTGCAGTTTTCAACTTTCTTCTTACTTGCTTGTTTTTTCAAACACGTAGTTGATTTGGGTCTTGTGCTGACTGCTGAAAAATAGTGTCCCTTGCTGTATCTGAACTGAATGACTGCAAACAGACATGTTCTTATATTTCTCTCAATCCCAAAAGAAAGGTTAGTTTGTTTTTATGTAAATTCTTGCTCAACTTGTATCCTTTTATTTCTTGACTCTCTCGGGCCTGCTTGTTTGATGCCTAGTGGTTCGTACAAGTCAGCTATCATGTTTTAGGCCTTTTAGATCAAAAACTTTTTACGAAAAATTACAGTAACGAATCTTGCGGCACATGCATGGAGCATTAAATATAGAAGAAAAAAACTAATTGCATAGTTTGGTTGGAAATCGCGAGATGAACGTTTTGAGCCTAATTAGTCCGTGATTTGACACTAAAATGCTACAGTAACAAATATGCTAATGATGGATTAATTAGGCTTAATAAATTCGTCTCGCGGTTTCCAGGCAAGCTATATAATTAGTTTTTTTATTAGTATCCGAAAACCCCTTCTGATATCGCACGAAACATCCGATGTGTGACATTTTCCCAAAAAACTTTTCACCAACTAAACCCATCGTTAATCTTATCACACTTGTCAGTGTTTGGACCCGGGAGGGCCCTAAGCCGACGAGTGAATTTGTGTTGCGTGCTCCCTACTCCGGATGGTGTGGCAAAGAGAATACATGGGGGTTTATCCTGGTTCGGGCGAAAGAAGGCCCTACGTACAGCGGAGAAAGGAGAGTATTGTATTTCCTTGCACCTAAGTGCTTGTGTAGGGGTTACAAGCCGTGAGAGAGGGAGCCGGTCCCAAGTCTCAAAGAAAGAGTACAATGGAGTGTTGCTTGAGATATTGATCTCAGAAGTGGGAAGATGTCTGTCTCGTTTTTTCGTCCTCCGTTGTCCGTCGTCCGAAGAGCTCCTTGCCCTCCCCTTTTATAGACTCAAGGAGAGGATAAGGCTTACAACAAACCCTAGGGGTGCCTTGGAGGAGAAGGCGGAACGAGCACTGTCGGTGTTGCTGTGGTGACGTGCCCCGGTACATGCAGGCCATCCCTGGGGCGTCGTGGTGATGTTGATGATGGGACGGCGATACATCCGGGGTGCTGCAGAGGACGTGCGATTCCCTGTGGTCGACGTATGGGTTGTGGTCTCTTTGTTCGACCGATGGCGGTCGAGGCCGGGTCGGGACGTAGTTGAGGAGGGTCGACGGGAAATGGATGAGGCCGAGCCCTAGAAATCCCGGGACATGACGGTCGAACAGTGCTAGTTATGGCAGGAATAGTGGCTACTTTTCATCGTCCATCTCGGGATGAGCAGTAAAAAGTAAGATTAGACGTGGATGCCGCTCCCACGCCGGTGGCGCTGTGGCCACGTTGGTGGAAGGGGTTGCATTAAATGCTTTGTCGGTGAGTAGATGGGTGAGGGGGGTCGACCGGGCCGACCCTGGGTTGTGCGAGTCGGAGATTTTCCAGGGTCGAGGCTTCCCGTCGAGCGAGCCTCGTACGAGTCGGAACGCAGTCGAGGGCGTCCCGTCTGTATACGCGCGTGGCCCATATCGGTGTATCCATGTAGGTGGAGTCTTAACTCGATCTCTCTTAGGAGGTTCTCAGGGTGCGAATTCCTTGGGGGTTTACTCCTTTTAATCGTTGGTTTCGGGTACCCCTAATTTAGGTACCCGACAACACTGTAATGGGTGTTATGTATGCTACCATCTAGTATTTAATGCTAATAATATCACCTTATATATTCATGCTCTGATTGCTTATGCAGATCATGCGACAATGACGATGTTGTGAAAGAGAGGGTGTTGACATAGGTATGAGGTTTTGTAATGCTCATTGGTGTTATATTTCAGACTTTGTATCCATAAAGTACTTACCTAGTTGCATAAAACTCAAGAGGATTTTATCAAATCAGCGAGGCAAAACAAATGATTGAGGAGTTTATATTGGTTGCGAATGCTTCTGATGACGAGAAGATTTTGAAGCACTTCACCTTATGTTCGGCACACATTGTTCAATTTTTTTAGGGAAAATTGGTTGTGTAGCATCGAAAGATCGTGATCTCCGTAAAATATCACTGAAAGTGTGCGCCCCCGTAAAATACCACTGAAAGGTTGGACTACGAACTGAAAGTACCATTCCGTTAAAATGAAGTCACGGAGCTGTTAACTTGGACACGGATACCCCGTGAGAACCAAATAAACAGCAGTATGTGCTCCAACATTTAAACATAAATGAACACATATATTTCAGTAGCAATATAAGCACATTCCTGCACATACATTTTGGCACATATGAAGACATTTAATATAGGGATCCCTTTAATATAAAAGCACATGAACACGTGCATTCACAACAGCCACTTCTCAACAACCATTTCTCAACAGAGTACTTAGTTAAGACAGCAAAGGGCACAGGTCTGCTAATACATACAGTAGTTCAACACATGCATCCATAGTCTAACTAGATCATAACAGTAGTACAACACATAGCATTTGCACTAACAAAGCCATTGCTTAGCCTACGATAAGCCTTCTTGCAATTCCTCCTAGGGATATGTCTGCTGCTGCCCTGCACCTTGTTGTAGGTCCTGGACTGAGAGGACTAGTGGAAGCTGCCATCCTTCTTCTTGTTGGCCCTGGACTAACAGGTGGTTGTGTGAGTAAGGAAGTAGAAGGTGTAGATACTTTCTTGGAATTTTTGGGAGCTTTTTTGCAGCTAGATGTACTGCTCTTTTCTTTCCTTTTCCTACACATCAGGAAGGTATCAATCCCTTTAATAAAATATCATGTTACAGCAAAAGTACAAGGGGTCAATTTACCTTGAATCAGTAGGAGCTGCTAGTGGCAATTCAACAGCGAGTTCAGTAGGCGGCTCACTACAACTTGGACTAACGGTGGTTGTGTGACTAAGGAAGTAGAATGTGCAGATACTTTCTTGGATTTTTTGGGAGCTTTTTTGCAGCTAGATGTACTGCTCTTTTCTTTCCTTTTCCTACACATCAGGAAGGTATCAGCCATATCCCTTTAATAAAAGATCATGTTACAGAAAAAGTATAGGGGGTCAATTTACCTTGAATTAGTAAGAGCTGCCGGTGGCAATTCAACAACGAGTTCAGTAGGCGGCTCACTACAACCCTTCTCAATATGCCCAAACTAGAAGCATCTTTTGCATTGGTAAGGACCCCTTTTTCCTGGCTCACCCTTACTTTTGATCCTCTTCACTCTTGGCCTACTTGCAGACCTTTCAAGCTTTGGAGGCACCATTACAAACTTGGGATCAATAACAGGCCACTGTGACTTGTCAACCATTGGGTTGACCTCAAACTAATAAGTAGCCTTGAAACGCTGAACTGAGTAGTAATCATGAACAAAGTCCTCAAGTTTAATTTGTCTAAGGGAACCTATAAATGCTATTACATGAGTGCAAGGTTTCCCAGAAATATTCCACTGACCACATGAACATGTCTTGCTTTTAAGGTCCACAGCATGCCTCCAAGGATAGTTGTCTTTAGTCAATCTAGATATCTCAGCCTTGAGACCACCACTCCCCTTAATTGTGTACTTCAAGTTTCTACTCTTCATCTTCAGCTCATTTATAACACTAGGGAGAATTGACCCTTCAAGTTTGTTAGCTATAAGTTGCCTCATAGCTATCTTTTCCATGATCATACCCCTATTTGTGTCCACGAGGACATCCACTGGGAACCCTTTGGTCTCTTTAATCCAGTTGTTGAAGGACTCTGATATGTTGTTGTTCACATAATCAATCCTGCACTCCCCTAAGAACTTAGCTCAAGACCAAAGATGTTTGTGCTCTGCTTGCAAGTAAGGAATTGGTACTGGACAATTCTCTCCAATTTTGTCCCAAAGCCATTGATACCTCCTAGTACTACATGCCCAAGCACAAGGCCACATGTACTTTAGCACATCTCCATCGAAGTGCTTTCTAAAATTATGCATGATGTGCCTAAAACACTCCCTATGCTCAACGTCACCTTGGAAGACGTTATAGACTGCTATCTCTAAGCCTTTGCAAGCATCTATATGTATTGTGAGTCCATGTGGAGTTCCAATTGCTCTCTTCAATTGCTTCAGAAACCATGTCCAATCAGCTTTTGTCTCCTTGTAAAAAATTCCATATGCCACCGGGTACATCCAATTATGTCCATCAATTGTTGTTGCTGCAGCTAGCTGTCCATTATATTTATCTGTGAGGTGAGTAGAATCAACCCCAAGATATGGCCTGCAACCAGCAAGAAATCCATTCACACATGCTTTGATGGCCACAAACATCCTACAGAAATAGACTCGACCATCCTTTTTGTTTCTTCTTGCAATCAATCTCTACTATGCTTTCAGGATATGTAGCTTCTAACTCAGCTTTGAAACTCCATAACATTCTAAAACTTTCATCCCAAGTGCCATGTAGGCCTTTTAGTGCAAGTTGTCTTCCTTCCCACACCTTATTATATGACATTTTGATCGGGAACCGTCTTTCAAGCTCAACTTGCAACTTCTTTGCTCCCAACTCTAGAGTACACTTGAGTACCTCTGTTGCTCTGTTCGCAATCCACGCTTTGCTAGCCTCCTTACCCCTCACTTGGCTGGTGCTAGCACAAGTATGGCTAGAACCTATTGACACAACCTGAAAATAATAGACGATATGGGATCTGAATTATTGATAGAACATGAACAAAAACAATTGCAGTCTGAAAGTATTGATAGAACATGGAAAAACAATTGTATACTATGAAATTATTGATAGAATATGAAAAAACAGAATTGCATAGTTTGAAATTATTGACGAAACATGAAAAAAACAATTGTATAGTATGAAATTAGTATACCATGAAAGTGGGGCAACCATGAAGTTTCTTTGCATGAACTTTCCATCCACACTCTGAATCTGCACATCGTGCCCTATATCTTGATTTATCACTATGCTCTACAAATGTTTGAAACTCCCTTTTTATGGCATATTGCTTGATCATCAGTATGAAGGCCTTTTTATCAGTAAATGTTGAACCTTCCTTTATATCAGGGTTGTCTCTGTCATATGTAGTGAGTGGAACATACAGAGCATCCCGCAACATGGTGGCTTCATCACTTGGCACAGCCTCAGGATCTATGTCTTTAATTACAAATTTGTTGTTGTCCATTTTCTTCTTTTCTTGCTGCACTTTCTCATTACTTCCTACTTCATGTACCTCATTGAAATACCTCCACTCTTCATCAGCTCCAACTGGATCATCTCCCTCATGGTCAACACCGGGCTCCATATAATGGTCACCCTCCTCCTCCTCTACTCTGGAAGGACCAGCAGCTGTAACACCAAGTTGCGGTTGCAAGGCCCATTCTAGACCATCCAATTCTACACTCACATGCATCCCCTAAAACATTTCTGTGACCTGAAGCTGTATGTCATTCTCTTCATTTGGCACTTATCTTTCATTCTCCATTTCAGTCACAGTACAAGCCATATCAACATGTTCGCATCTATCAACAGTCATGATAAACTCCACCAATCTTGAAGCTCGCAGCAAAGTTAGAAGCTCTTGGTCAGTACCAAGGCGAACTGTTAGATTATTCTAACCCACAAACCAGAAGTTTGCTTCCTGATAGCTAGCCCAACTGAAGTGCTTGAAAACATCTTTCTCCATGTCAATGATGGAGTACTCTTCTGCATCCACCCACCAATCCAAGCGTCTGCCCTTTTTGTACACAGATCGATCATCCTCAACAGTTGAGTAGGACGAAACATCAATCACTACTCTATATGCATTGGTCGGATCGATCCTAAAAATAGTACCAGTGCAAACAAATTAGCACTACTTCCAAAAGTCCTTTCTCATCACTGACCATCCTCATACCGCAACTAACAATTGGATATGTCGCTCCAGGTAACTCGAAGCTTTATCATTAAGTTTGTGTGTTATATCACTATTGTTTGCATATGCAATATAGAATGTGGGGAATCACTATTGTTTCGCTATGCAATGTAGAATATGGAGAAGGTGGTCAAGTTTCTCCATGTGGTGATGTATACAGCTTTGAATTGTCATCCTCGAGTTGTTTATAGGCCTGACACCTACTAAGGACATGTTCAGAGATGGGTTAACCTTGCAAAAGCATGCTGAGAATGCGTTTCAAGGGATGCTGATGAATATTGTAGATCCCATCCTAGTCTCTGATGAAGAAGCTCATGCATCTACTTCACAGGGTGCAAGAAATGCAATGGAAGATATCAACAAGGTTATGTTATCTATCACAAAACTTGCACTATCATGTAGCAAACATGCACCAACAGAAAGAATCAGCATGATGGATGCAGCAGCTGAGATGCGCAGGATAAGGGACACCATCGTATAAGGTAACTAAAAGAAGATACTATGCAGTGGTGGTATACATTAGGCTCAGGAATGGTTTGCAATACATAGAACGTCAGTTTAAATGGCCGCCTTTTCAGCTTTGCGGAAATATTAGCTCCCAATAATAATATTTTCTTGAATGTACGAAAATATACACAAACAATCGCATGCCGCAACTAATTTCAGTTGTGCTACAAGATGCAGTAGATAGCTAAGGTTTGGTTCTTACCCATCGGGAATCTCAGATTCATGCATTGTGCAGTCGAGTGTGGAGGGGCATCTAGCGCCTGGCGGAGGTGGTGATCAGGGATGCCGGCGGCCTGGCGGAGGCGCCGCGCAAGGGCGCCCGGCGGCCTGGCTGAGGCGCCGTGCACGCAGCGCGGTGGCCGGCGGAGGCGGTGGGGATGCCGGCGACCTGGAGGAGGCGCCGGGCAGGGGCGCCCGACGGCCTGGCTGAGGCGCCGTGCACGCAGCACGGTGGCCGGTGGAGGCGGTGCCCAGAACTGCGCGGTGGTCTAGAATCCGCGGCGGCGGCGGAAGGGGTGAGCGAGTGAGCGGAGAAACGAGCGGCTCGAGTGCCTTCCTGTCTCAGATGGGTGAGATAGGATAAGGTAAGGGCAAATATGTACTTTCATGTCTGGGTTTCAGCTTAGGTTAACGTTTCTGTATGCAAAATTTGACGAAATGGTAGTTCTAGTTCAGGGGGCGTAAACTTTCAGTGGTATTTTATGGAGATCGCAATCTTTCGATGCTACACAACCAATTTTTCCTTTTTTTTACCTTGCCATATTCCAGATCAGGTTGAAGTCGTGTACATCCAAAGATACCAGTAAATTCCTGGAAAAGCCCTTGGAAATATCGACAACACTGTGTCCATTAAAATGAATGAAGTCAGTGAGGATCTGACATTTGCCAACTTCTTATATGTGACCTTTCTTCTATCAACCCTATGACTGTTTCCTTTTTCAGAACTCATGCTCATCGTCACAGTACGGTTCACCAATCAGACATTCTAAGTGCTTACTAAGTTCTTAGACAAATAGATCCACTCATGTTAGTGGTTACTAAGTTCTTATACAAAATTTGTCGTCGCACCCAAGCCAAAAATGTATTCATTTTGCTTCCAGCGGGCTTGGTTTGTTTCAGTTATATTCAGAGTAAGACATGCATATGCATATGCATATGTTTGTAGCTTTGCTTTCTTGAGCGAGGGCCCCTTGTTGTCAGCGAAATAAATTTTGATTTTCCTTGGTTACTTCTTTCCTGAATGTCTCATTCCTAGCATATTTACAATAATAAGTTTTCTTTTGTTTGTAGGAACCGAAAGCTTTCACCCAGGACGCAGAATTATTGTTTTCCATTACACTGAAGCCTGTCCTGTAAAAACACTGACATTATCCATTTCACTCTAGAACTCCATCTAGAACTAAACCGAGAACAGAGCAAGGCTCCCAGTTCTTCTGTGCAGATCATGGAGTAGAGACCATGCAAATGTGAGCATTGCAGACTTAGTATTTTTTGCAGATCTTGTTATGCTGTTAGTATTTTTGCAATGTATAACCCATGGTTTCAGCACCGGCTTTTTGCAGATCTGGTGGGCAAGTCGGATGAGCTAGACAGAGTCGGCACTCGGCATCGGCAGCAGGAGAGGAAGAGGAAGAGGAATCAATTCAATCCGATCCGCTCAAACCGGGCCGGGGCGGCGGGGCGTCCGCTATGAGTTTCCGGCGGCGGTTCCTGTACCTGGTGATGAACGACACCAAGAAACGGGACTTCCCTCTGCGCCGCATCGACGCGGCACGCCTCTTCTTCCCCAAGGGCGAGAGGCCGCCGGTCTCGGCCCCGCCGCCGCCGCCGGAGGACGCGCGCCTCCCGCCTCCCGCCATCAGATTCAGCGCGCCCACGCCCACCACCGGCACCGGCACCAGCAAAGGCGGCATGGAGTTCATGCTCCTCCACGGGAGCAGCGGCGGCGGCGGCGGCGGGTGGAGGAAGCGGCCCAAGGTGGTGGCCACCGACCATACGGGCCGCTGCGTGATGTACGACCCGGCGCGGGACACCATCCGCGCCCTGCCCGAGCTCACCCCCGCGCCCAAGGTCAGGCCTGTCGCTCTGCCCGTCGGCGACGACGACCTCTACGTCATCGACACGCACTTCAACCGCGCCTTCAGCCGGGACGCCGCCTGCTTCCACGGCCTCCTCTTCCACCCCGACGCCGCCGACTGGGATTGGCGCCCGATGCCGCCGCCTCCGTACGCGCGCACCTACGACCCCGACAGCCAGCCAGTCCGCGCTCACATCACCTCCTACGCGGTGGTGGGCGGCGGCGGAGGCGGGGGAGGTGGCGGCGGCGCCAGTGTCTGGGTATCCAAGGACGGGCTGGGGACCCACTCCTTCGACGTCGGGACCGGCGAGTGGGCCAAGGCCGGCGACTGGGTGCTGCCGTTCTGGGGCCCCGGCACGTACGTCCCGGAGCACAAGCTCTGGTTCGGCCTCTTGACCGACAAGGTGGAGGACGGCGTCGTGTGCGCGTCGGACCTGACAGCAGCACTGCCACCAGCGGCGCCGCGCGTCCTGTGGAGGGAGGAGTCCCCGACGCCGCCGGAGTGGCAGGGCAGGTCGTCGTTTCTCGTGCACCTTGGCTGCTCCAGGTTCTGCCTCGCCAGGTTCTTCAAGATCGTCCGCGGCGGCCCTGCAGGCGGCTCGCCATGCGTCAGCAGGTTCGCGGTCTTCAGTGGACTCGAGGTGGTGGTGGAGCCTGGCGGCAATGGCGACGGGGAGGAGCTCCGCATGGTGAAGCACAGGTCTCTACGATTCAGCCTTGACAACAAGCTGCTCCATTGGGTACTCTAGTCGCCTACCACCAGATTTCTGCTCCATTCGTGAGAGACCTGGAGTTTGATTTTTATTGAAGAATAGAGCTCAAAATTGGGCACCTACTTTGATTTTGCATCGATAGAAACTGCAAAGCCACGTGATAGGCCTGTTTGAATGCGGGAAATATTCTCTGTTCCTGCATTTTTCCCGTGAAATTGAATTGATTTCTACGAAATTCATATGCGATTCCTGTAAAATTCCTGGATTCCAAACACGCTCCAGCAGTAGGAGAAAAAAACCCAAAAACTACTTATTGGGGGAGATACAAAACGTGTTTTGAGATTTTGAAAGTCTTCTCTTCAGCAGAACTGAGAAAATTCAATCCCCTAGTGAAAAAATAGTGGATTGGAGAGAAGAGGTCTCCCCTTTATTTGAGGCGTGGGAAGCTATATTTGAGGGACTGAGAAATTCTTTTTTCTCATTGGGGTTGGATTTGAGAAACTGCTGGAGCTACGAGATTCTCCAAAATAACAGTTTTTTTAATTAGAGGTTAGGAAAGGAGGACCATTGGAGATACTCTTAAGCCAATAAATTGATCGACAAATATGAAGTTCATGCTGATGGATGATATGGATGTGCATCGATGAGAGTGATCGAGGACTAATACAATCAAACCAATAAACAACTACTTGTAAAAATTATTTTTATGCAAAACAAATCGACTGCGAAAAAAATCTAATCCCTCTATTCTAAATTATAATTTGTTTTGATTTTTCTAGGTACGTGTAGGTTTTTGCTACGAACCTAAAAGCCAGAACGACTTATAATTTGGATTTGGACCCGGAGAGAATATATAGTTACCACCAAGATTTCGATTTATGTAGGCCACCATGCAAGTTTAGTCTAATATTAGATATGAATGTGTAAAAGCAACTCCAAGAGGTAAGTTAAAAATAGATTCCCAAATCCATAATTTATCCATCTTATAAAATAAAATCTTCTAAAAAAATGTGTACTCCAATAGCCTCGGGAATAGCAAAAGGTGCGTGGGAAGGGAGACACCTCGTGAGAGGGAAGGAGGCGCAGAAAGTGCGGTATTTTCCGATAGCAAGTGAGACTGTCTGACCATATTTAGCCAGCGATCTCTACGGAATAGACATCGAGTAAATTTGCAAACGGGCTTAGAGAGTCTGTTGGAGAAGATTTGGGTCCCATATTAGCTATATATAGCTTCACGGATCCTTTTAACTAGTCTTTTAGAGTTGCTCTATGCTAGATATTAACCATATATGCTTATTATTGTGAATTGTAGTTAAAGGTAGTAAGTACGTACATACATACATAATGGCCCTGTTTGGCAGGCTGTTTTTTTGGCTTATAAGTCGGCTGTGGCTGATTTGCTGTGAGAGAAAAACACTGTTCCACGGCTGATAAGTCGTGCTGATAAGCTCAGCCGAACAGGGGAATAACATTTTGTTTCTTTTTGGGATGCAGGATCACATAATTAATTAAGGATATATAGTTATATAGAAAAAAGTCTACTTAACCCCCTAAACTATCAGCTAGTGTCTAACCTACACCCCCAACTATAAAACCGTCTGTTTTATACCCTAAACATTTCAAAATCATTCAAATTACACCCTGGAGCGGTTTTGCATGGTGGTTTTGGTACAGTAATTATGGTTTTGCTACAGTAACAGCGGTTTTGACTTTTTCTTTTTCTATTTATTTCCGCTAAATCTTTGAAAAATCATAGTAAATCACAGAAAAATCATAAAATAGAAAATCTAATTTTGTTAGACTCCACATGAGTAGATCTACACAATGAACATATATAATGTAGTATGCTTTAGTACAAATTTTTTCTATAGCTTTAAATTAGTTAGAAAATTAAATTTTATCTGTAATTAATTGGAATAATTCATAGCTACAACTTCTATGGTCCAATTGTGGTGAAACTTTTATGATGGGGTTATTATTATATGCTTGAACTATAGTAAAAATATCATACTCATTGAATCATATATAACTTAGTTATAGATTTATTTAGGTTTATGTTTAGGTTTATGCTTGTTAAATATAAATAAATCTATAACTAAATTATACATGATATGAAATTTTTACTACAGTTCAAGCATATAATAATTAGTTCACTATAAAAATTTAACCACAATTGGACCATAAAAGCTGTAGCTATGAATTATTTCAATTAATTACAGACAAAATTTGATTTTCTAACTAATTTAAAGCTACAGAAAAAATTTGTACTAAAGCATACTATATGATATGTTCATTGTGTAGATCTACTTATGTGGAGTCCAACAAAATTATATTTTTCTATTTTATGATTTTTCTGTGATTTATTATGATTTTTCAAAGATTCAGCGAAAATAAATAGGAAAAGAAAAAGTCAAAACCATCGTTAATGTAGCAAATCCATGGGTACTGTAGCAAAACCGCCGTCCAAAACCGCTCCAGGGTGTAATTTGAACGGTTTTGAAAAGTTCAGGTTGTAAAACAGATGGTTTTATAGTTGGGGGTGTAGGTTAAACACTAGCTGATAGTTCAGAGGTTAAGTAGACTTTTTGCTAGTTATATACCCAGTTGCACGCAGCAGTGGGAACCAATCAACCAACTGACAGACTGCAGCTGCCTACACTGCCGTTTGTTGTTCAAAACTGCAGAGCAGCAGAGTCCCAGTGTGTGGCAACGAGGGGCTGAAGTGCCTCGACACGACGCGCGAGTCGAGCAGCTCGACGATGGCCAGCACCGTCACGCACCGGGGGACCTTGTACTGCCCGACGGACGCGCCGCGGGAGACGACGGCGTAGTCCGCGACCTCGTCGAAGGTTCCCGGCCGGACCACCCGGATCTCCAGCGGCCCAATGCAGGCAGTCGCCACCCTTCCCTCGCGGTACTTGTAGGCTTGTAGCCCAGCGCCTCCTCCATCTCCAAGCAGCACCGGTCGAGAGCACGTCGCTTGTCGTCGTCTTGCCGGCGGTGGCGGAAGAGGAAGACGACATCAGCAGCTCCCAGTAGACGACGTGGTGCCCCGGGACGGTCACAGTACACGCCCGGGCGGTGTAGACCAGGACGGCGGCGCCGCGCGGGCGGAGCAGCGCGGACGACGCGCGCTCCACCGCGCGCTGCAGCTCCGCCTCGTCGGTCTTGTTGACGGAGTCGATGGACAGCAGCACGTTGTTGCGGCGCAGGAACTCCGGCGCCGCATTGTGGAACCCCGCCACGCGGAGGACGTCGTCGACGCGGTACCGGTACAGCCCGCCGTAGGTGGTCACCACCAGCTCGTCCTCGCGCCCGGCCTCCACGCGGGCGAGCTCCACGAGCTGGCTCGCCGCCGTGGCATCGTCTGCGCCGGCAGCGGCGTCCGTGGGCAGGAACTCGAAGTAGGCCATGTTGGGCATGATGGTGTACGTCGCCTCGGACAGGTCGCCGCCGGACATCGGCCGGAGGTTGAGGCCGAAGTAGCACTCCGAGGACCCGTAGATAGTGGACACGATGGGTATGCCGCCGCCGCTGAAGTAACGAAGCGCCGGGACGTACTGCGCCATGACGCCGGTGCTGATGGCGTCCAGGTACTTGGCGTTCGGCCAAAGGCACGTGAGGATGCCGGCCCAGCAGTCACCCGAATTTCTTTTTTAAAATAATATTTTTTTAATGATTAATTACAAATCTACAAGCTGTTACACAAAATTCTCGTACGTAGCAGCTTGTCGGGTGCTCATTAGCCTGTAGGTCTACGCCAACAGGAACCCGTCGGCAGCTGGAGACCCGATAGAACCCTATTGGTAGCTGCAGGGCCGATAGAGTACCTGTCGGTAGCTGGAAAGCCGATAGGTCCCTATCGGCAGCTGGAGGGCCGACAGGCCTGTTGGCAGCTGGAGGACCGACATGGCCAACGTCGGTGATGGATGTGCTGGCCTATGAGCGCGCCGGCTTCAATGTCGTCGGCGAGGTGGCCCCAGTTGCGCTGCAGGAAGGAGACCGCGCGGACGAGGCCGTACGCGAACGCGGCTCCGATGCACAGCACGGCGTGGCGGTGGCAGAGGCCGCACAGCATCTGCGCGTACATGCTCTGGGACGCGTCCTCGCACAGCACGGCCGCCGCGGCTGGTGGGGTGGTCGCCTCCTGTAGTGGTCGCTGTGCAGGAGGCTCGTCACGACGGTGTGCGCCGGCAGGCCGCCCGGCGTCGTCGTCCCCGACTTGACGAAGTGGAAGTAGAGACGACCACTGCAGGCACCAGGCAGGCAGCTCGATCGATCATCATGCAAATAAAATAAAAGCAACTCATGATGAAGCTAGTGTTAAGTTGTTACTGGTTCATGACTGCCATGACGAGGCTGTGGAGTAGCATGCGGCGGTCGACCTCATCCTTCACGGCCGGGATCAGCTTGGGCGCGCCCTCCGACGCCGACGTGCCGGAGCTGACGATGAACTCGGAAATGGGGTGCACGGAGCCAGACAGGATGGGCGACCTGTCGCCGTTGGCGATGCGCAGGATGTACGGCTTCAGGTCGTCCGTCGTCGTACGTCGCCATGGGCACCTTGGCACGGAAAGTGGCGCGGTCGGCGGCGCCGGCGAGGCCACATTTCGCAAGGTACTCGGCGTCGCCGTTGCGGGCGAGGATGTCCGCCAGCACCCGCTCCTGAACGGCGTCCACGTTAGTGGTCATCTCCTCGATGGACTCGAGGAGCATGTCTGCCGCCATGTCCTCCGTCGCCGGCGAGTAGGCTGGGCTCTGGGGTGCGGCGCCGTTGTTCGACACGTCGTCAGTCATCTCCGCCATAGTAGATATATATGCTTCCAAACACAAACTGTGGACACTAGCTAGACTTGAGCGTTAGCTAGATGTGAAGGTTAGCTTTATACTCCTATATATATATATATATATATATATATATATATATATATATATATATAGTGGCCAGTAATCTTCGATCGAGATATTCATAACCGTCATGTTGTCTATTCTAATAATGTAACAACCACTCAATGACTCAATGCACGTTCAATTACTCGGGTCCCAAAATAAATCAACTTTTAGACCCTATTTGGAACATAAAAATTAAGTTTTTTTCTTTCTTTCTAGAGTTTTTCCTATGAAATTAAACTGATTATGTGTCTTTTCTATATATGAAATCAATAATAAAGTTCTAGACACCAAAATTGTATTATTAGATGCATTATGAAGTTGTATCCTTTAGATGCGAATGAACAGACTACTCTTTTCCATTTAAGAGCTTTATTGCCATTGTTCATTCGCGGTCTAATCTTCACTGTTACTAATTAGAGGTGGCTTGATGTTTTTAGATATTTGGTTGGGTAACCAACCTCTAAAAACTCAATACCCAACTTTATTTAATATAGTACACAGGAAACAGGCGAAGGTTGCAGAGGTCCTAAGTTCAACACCACTTAATGTCTCCTTCAGGAAAGCTTTAGCGGGGAACAAACTAGTAGAGTGGAATAATAATCTAGTTGCTAGAGTGGCTAGTGTACATCAACATGGTCCTGATGTATTTGTTTGGAGACTACATAAGAATGGTATCTTTTCGGTTAATTCGATGTATAAATTCCTTCTCAATAATAGGTCAAAGTTTCACAAATAGTTTGGAAACTAAAGATACTTTTGAAGATAAAAATCTTTCTTTGGTTCTTTGAAGTAATTCTTATGAAAAGATAATTTGTCAAAGTAAACCCGTCCAGCACCTCTTCTTTGAACGCACTTATGCTAAGTTTCTATGGAGGGACAGTCCATATTGTGTTAGGTACTAATCCTCCCCAAAATGTTCAAAACTTATTTAATAACTGGTATCCAACGGGGATAAAACTTTTAGATCCTTTTTTTAATCGGTGAGCAGCGATCTGTTGGTCCATGTAGCTAACAAGGAATGAAGTTGTATTTGACAAATGTTAACAAAAAAAAAATCTTTTGCGGATTCTTTTTAGGGAACACGTTGGCTTGGGTTCTGGCCTCAGTTGTAGCGGTGTAAGGTGCAAAGGGAACTAGTGTTGGAGGCGTGCCACAAGTCAGAGGATGTGGCTATGTGTTTGTTCGCGTTCTTAATTCGGATGACCCTTTATTTTAAGAATTGAGTTTTGAGTCGGTTCTATTTTGTTTCAAGGTCCGATCAATGTACGTGTCTACGTGATCACCTACCAAGCTGCTTTGATCTTTCCTTTTGAGCCTTTCGATTGGAGAAAGGAAAGCAACAACGCAGCTGGCACTGCTACATGTGTTGCCGGCGTGAGTTCTCGTGCTCATCGTGGGGCTCCCCGTCTGCAGTCTGCCGGTGCCGCGGTGGACTTAGCTTCATGTGCAGGTTGCCGCACACCCCAATGTCCCTTCCTTTTTGGCCACTCACGGTTCATCTGCTGTGGTAGCTAATTAAAATATATAGATTGTGTATTTGATTGTGATTGTTTTATAGTTTAATCTTTGTTTCTTATTTTCCCAAACCCCATGAGTTTCGGACAACTTGCAATAATATATCAGTCCTGATCAAATGGAGTAGAGATATGATATCTAGGGATCTGAAGGCTAATTATTGTTTGTTAAGATTATTTTTATGAGAAATTAAGATGCTTTGTTATTTTAATTCTTATCCCTAATTTCCATGCTCGTTTGTTTTTATCTACCTTTTCAGATAATGACCCATTTTTTAGTGTATTTTGTGAATTGTGATTTGTGACCAAAAAATTATTATCAATCACATGTATGCAAATATACAATCCTTCCATTAAAATATTATATTATGACTTTGACCAGACTTATGTACATGTCGTATGAGGCAAAATGGGCCCCCTATGTTTTGCTGTGAGCTCCGCCACTGATTTAGGGGATAAAAGCTAGCAGGATTTTTTTTCCATTTTCCCAAAAAATAAACTATACTTTCATATATACTACACTAAATTATTTTGATTCGTAGAGGCGTTGATAGTCTTTTATACAAAGTTGGCCAATTTTAAATAGTTTGACTTAGCCATCTAGGACAACGTAACTCGATCTAGTATTGAAGATATATTTCCATTTTTGCACATAGTTTTCTGAAGATCTTTTTGACCTAGTAATACGTAGCTGGTGTCTACACAAGTTGCAATTCCTGCGAATAAAGACGTACGGCGTGTTGGTTTCGTATATATCTTGGGCGGACCCAGGGCCCGGCGACCCTGGGCGCCTGGCCGGGCTCCTTCGTGGGCGGCAGTAGAGCAGCGCAGACAACTCAGGCAGGCAAGCAACGGCAGCACACGTAAGTGAGAGATGTGAATGAGCCCTCATGCTTTAGCTACGTGCTGCATGACACATCGAGGACAAATTCACAAGATCCACGAGTATGTTTTACAGTTCTGACCAAAAGTATTTAACCTTTGCCTACTTTTCAAGCTCTAGAATATTAACACATGCATATTTAACGGTAACTTTATATTTCCAAGACTATCAATGGCCCTGTTTATTTATTGTGAGAGAAAAATATTATTTTTTTATTGAAAAGTACTGCTGAAAAACAGAGTGAATGTTGTCGACTTTTCTTCTATTAGTAGTTGATGATGTGTTTGTCTGAGGACATGTTTGTTGATACACATGACTACTAGTTTGGCTACAAATTAGTCTAAATTAGCTATAGTTACCTAACAATTAGTGGAAGGACATGTTTGTTGATACACATGACTACTAGTTTGGCTACAAATTAGTCTAAATTAGCTATAGTTACCTAACAATTAGTGGAAGACTTATCTAAAAAATTATACCACCTATTAGCTATCATGTTTGATACACCAGAGCTAATTTAGACTAATTTTTAACTAGTTACTAATTTTTAACTAGCTAACAATCAGCCCTTGGATTAAATAGACCCTAAATTTTGTATTAGTTGTTGGCCCTGTTCAGGTGCGGCCTATGACAGCAGCCGCTTCTGCTATAGTAAACTGTGAGAGCAGAAAAGGCTACTGCTGCATCGGCTACGGTTGCGGCTTTTTTTTCTTTGCTCTCACAGCTTACTAGCTTATTGTAGCACAAGCGGCTACATCCGCGGCTGAACAATCCCGTTATGTTCACCCAGACTCTAGGAAATCTCTGGGTCCGCCATTGGTATACATGTATCACGTAATGAATATTGCTTGTACAGTACACGTATATTGTCATTCTTTGTACGTCGTCATGTAAAGTTCGTACTCCCTCTGTTTCAAAATTGTGTGGTATATTATATATATGCATATTTCAGTTTATCTAGATAATAAGACTTTGACTTACATTTACTCTATTGATATTGGCATCACATTCATTCGATACATACAAAATCGTAGCCATATTTACTTATTTTTCAATATGAATCTAATAGCATCAATTTTTTATCACAAAATTATTTGTAACGAAATATATAACTTATATAATGGTAACGGAATCGGAGGCAGCTTTTGCATGCATAAATGGGACTTGGGAGTACGTAAGTAGCTTGTGGTATATATCACAATAATCAAGTTTGGTAGGCCACTAGGCATAAGGCATGGCTTAGGACGGGACTGCACATGGCCAATTTGACTGGCCAAAATACATGGCAATTGGCATGTCCGGCCAGCTTTGCAACTAACACGATCCAGGTCCGTACGAAAATAAATGCATAATTGATCGATCGTGGAAAATGTTCTATTAACTGATAACATGCCACTTGCACTACCCATTCATATGAAATTATATTCATATACTCTCTATGACAATAAATTTGTGAGTTTAATGTTTTGGAAAGAAGACCATTATGGGAACATTTGTAGAGGGCAATGGAGACCCGATCCCTAATTCCTCGTAGGGAATTCTCCTATTAGGGGCAGGCATGAAGAAAATTTGCCCTCCACGAGAAATGAAATGATGAAAAAACTTTCTCGATCCGGTTTATGGGGACGGGAACGAGAAACTATCCCATGTCCCCACCCGGCGAAGCTAGTTCTTGTAGCAATCTTGCATCAATCTATTAAGTGCACTGATCTATTATTTTCATATAGATATAGTGTACTAGACATAGGGAGGTCTAGATTTGATATATTTTAACGATAAGTTGATGGATGTTTTAAGGTTCTTGTTGTTAATCTATTGAATTTGTGAAAATTGATAAGCTTAAGTGGGGATGGGAAATCCTTACGGGGATTAATTCCCCAACGGGGACAAGGATGGGGAAGAAATTATCCCCGATGACATTTGCGGGGACGGGGAAATTTCTCCCCTATGGGGACGGGGATGGGGACCTAACCCTCAAAGAGAAATTTTCCGTTGACATCTCCAGCTTTGAAGCCTCTATAGACTACCTATTCGTCTCAACGATTGTAGAGGTAGCTCTTGTTTTCAGCCACCTCTACAGATCGATCTTCTAGAGATGCCTGAAAAAAAGTGCCGCCTCTACAAAACGTTTCTCAGAAATCTTAACCCAAAAACCAAAAAAAATCTGGGGAAGCCCCCACAAGTCATGCGATTTTTCACATGAAGTACGCGCGCGAGCAGATGCGGCCGACCTCAGGCCTCACTTGTAGCTGCGCTGACCACTCCACCCCCAAAAGTCACTTGTGACTAAAGGCTAAATACAATCCTTTGGTATTCACTTGGCTAGATTTTCAAATGAGTTTTTGACACCCTAAACGAATTCAAATGAAAAACGTTACAACTAGAAGTTACAGATATTCATGGAGTACTACAACTTTGGTTTTTGTCATTTTTTCATCCGAGATATTATGAAAAATTTGGATTCAAAATGTGAGAAATTCCCCAACGTAATTTTACTTAGATGTAAATGATTTTAAATAAAAAAAAAATTCAACTACAAAGTTGTACAGCTCTTCGAGATCTACAATTTTGGTTTTTGTCATTTCTCCATCGGAAGTCGTTTCCAAATTTCAACTTCAAAAGGTTACCACTAAAAACTTAATTTTGGGACCATAGATTATTTCAAATAAAAAAGTTATCAACTGCAATGTTTTAGATATTAGATATTCTTGAGATCTATAACTTTGGTTTTGATCATTTTTCCACCCGAGATCATTTGAAAAAATTGAAAAAGGTTAATTTCAAAATAGGAGAACTTCAAACAGAATTTTCTAGACTATTTTTTGCATAAAGCATTAGACTTTTAACTTAACACACAATATACCCGCAAAAAAACTTATAACACAATAAATTGCAATAACTAATAAGAACACCCGAACCATCAGGTGGACATGCCACGTCGCTAACGCTGTGTACAGCCGAACCATCTTTTGCGAGAAATATTGATGCACTAATAATCATTCTCATCAGCGGCAGGGGTGGATCAATTATATTAACAGCTGATTCATTACATAAAGTAGCATATCATTTACTCTTATTTATCCAAATGAACTTTTAAAAAACAGCCACTTGGCGTCATTTGATCAGGGGCCCAGGCCGAGTTAATCAATAACAAACCATCCTGTACTTGTTACTTCATTTCAGCTCACCAATTCGTAACACATCATCGCGTGCCCGTGCTGCCACAGATGGAGCCTCGCCTGGAGCATGAACGGGACAGCACACGAGGTGATGAAACAGTCAAATATGAGCGGGTTTCTCACTGCTTACCTGGATTTTTTTTTCTTTTTTTGACAAGACTGCTTACCTGGATTGTGCGTCAGCTTCAAAAGATGACATCTATATTTCAATAACACATACGCAGCACAGAGAAGGTTTACTTACTTTGCTATCAAGCAAATCAACGAATAACTGTATCATTGACACACAAACGAAACTAGGAACAGCTAATTCAAATCACTTATCTAATGACAGTCAACACACGCACACTAAACTAGTAAACTATCAACAAACAATGGGTTTTACTTACAACAAAACTAGCTACTAGCTAAGTACAAGGATAACAATCCAACAAGCATTGGGAAGATTAGTGCTCTAGAGTCACGCAATCGTATTCACTTACGCATGTATTGTCAGCAGTGCACATTGGGAAGATTTGCACTCCCTTCATGTTGCAGCAACTGCACTGCACGGTCCTATTTGTATGATAGAGGGCCAGATCTAGACACTGCAAATCTCTGCAGCGAGCCAGCCCCATGGCTGCTCCCAGAGCTTGAGCCCTCGACGAACTTCGCCTTCCTGCTCACACTGAAGTCGAGAGGTCCAGAGCGCCTCATGCTCCGGAGCAGTCTGGTCCTCTTATCCACATCATAGCCATCATCGTGCTGGGACCCCAACGAGCTGTAGTAGCTTGGCTCGAAGGTGTGAGACCTGGGTGTTGTCTCCGGTCGATTTTGCCTTGCGGATGGGGACGCGTGCGCTAGAGAGATCAGAGGTGACTGCCTTGGGGATTGCTCCATCGGTTCCGAGGCCATCTGTGAGGCTCCGTATAGCTGGTGGTATATTGAGCGCAGGATGGTGTATGGTATGTGAACTTCTAAGGTGCTCCTTGGGAGGTACGGGGACAGCTCGCAGAGTTGATCCAGGAATATCAGCTTTGGAACGATGTGTGGCCTGCATTTAATGTCATGTAAAAGCCAGCAAAGAAACAACCAAAATCCAAAAATGCAGTGTGCACCAGGTCAATCCAATACCTGCTAGTGTCGTTCCATGAATCCAGGACGATCCCTGCAGACAATTTGACGTAGATCTGCATAGAAGATTTAATATTTGCTTCTGCTGAGACACGGCTTGGTAACTCAGCCTCTTGCAGCTCATCTGTATGCCCATTTGAAAGAGAATTTATTCGCTGCTCCCTTTCGACCCTGGTGTATTCGCTTCCCCCAACCACAGCACTTACACACCTGCACAAATACAAGAGGTGAGAGTCGATTCTGTCATGTGTACCTTATTCCTAATAGTATCCTTTTTATCCATCAACTATGTGTAATAGAAACTTTCAAAAAAAGTATCTATAATATAGAATGAGAACACTAGGAAAGGATTTTAGGAAACCAATGGTCAATATAATAGTGAGAGACTATTCTCATGAGAATAGCTACAATCAAAGGTAAGAGGCTTTGTCTATCATGGATACCGGTGACTAACAAATGTTGACATCGAACATAGACTTGCACCAGTCAAACATTATTATAGGAAACAAGTCCTTACCTTGCTAGGCAGTGCAAATTGTTATTGAATCCACCTATATTGACATCATAAACAGCACCATTCCAAATGTTGGACACCATAAACGCAGCACAAAGGTATGGAAGTAGGATCCAAGAATTATCATTAGCTACACCAGCTTCTGCCAGAATTGAGTGTACCCACTCAGCATCATGTTTGTCACCAACACCAACACTGCTTGCAACCTTTCTCAATCTAATTATCTCATTTTTATCAGGTACCTCGTCTGGCAACTGCAAGGCTAATCCTTTGAGCAGAGAATATATGAGAGGTACTTTCTCTTCAAGGACTGCCCCAACAGACTCAACCAACAGTCGACGGAAAGTTATTGCCTGCCCTGCTTGAATACAGAGGTCAGCCAATGTTTCAAGATCAATAATTTGCTTCAGATTCGCATCCCTTTCAATCCTATCGCCAGAATTTACACTTCCAGCTAGGCCCTCTAAGGCATCACGATTTGACCTCAATGCTGAATCAATACAATTTAAAAGCGCAGATGTATGCTCCCTTAGCATCTTATCCATTTTATCTATTCCATAGCCACCAAATAGACGAATAAGTGATTTAAGTTCCCTTTTATCTGTAAATGCTTCAGCTAAACATCCACCACCAATAGGTTGTGAGCTCCTGAAGCAATTTTGGATTGCATCAAAAGCAACTCCAATGCGAGAAGCATCCTTTACTACATTCTCAATATACCAATTGCATATCATCTCAACAGCAGATCCCCCTCCTTGTGTCCCCACTGGAGTCTCAAACATTTGCAGATTGGGAAATGGACCAGTATAACTCTCTGCTAGCAGCACTTCACGTATGCCTTCAGTAAGGTCCATACTAATATGCTGCTCTGCTAGATGGATGATGCCCAGATGTCTTCTTAGAAGAGATTCTATGATTGATGGTCTCTGAATGCAGTTCTCAGTTCTAATCAGACTATGAAATCTTCTCCTGAAATTGCCTACGATGCAGTCTCTCATGTACTGTGAAATTAACAGAATCTAGGTAAATCAAATAACTCAATGTAATTATCTTGATTTAAATAAAAGCTTCCTTTATCTAAAAAGTGTAAGCCAAACAAGGATATGCATGCCAGTTTAAGGAATAAACAACATAAGCTGTAATTTCCTTTTGAAAATACAAAAATTCCTTGCATCATTCTTTTTAGATCACTTGTCATAAGATTATTACCTTAACATGAAAAGTAAGGATATTATCCACCAGGTTAATAGCCATGAACCACCAATCATCTTAGTATAGCATATTATTATGTTATCCTAAAAACCTAACATGTTGTAAGGTTCCCAAACATGCATATTTACTTCCTCCCAGTGAACATAAATTGTACATACCTCGCGTAGAACAAAAACATGGTTGAGAACACAAATAGGCTCCATGTCATTTAGAACAGAACACAAACTTGTCAGCCTTTGCATAGCAGCTTCCAGCCTGTTTTTGAGGCATAAATAATTATACTGAAATCAATAGAATGATGGCAACATTTAAACAATGGTGTGAAGTAACAAAAAAACTGACATCTTAATTGATGAACTATTATCAGGATAGCTCTCATGTCCTGGAGTTAACAAGCTTGAAAAACCTTTTGCTCTTGTTGTGTTATTTAAGCGAAGAGCTGCTTGCTCTGGGGAAAGCTGGCAAGATTTTAGATGTGAGACTTAAAGATATAAATTATAAGCCAAAAATCATAAATATAAACTCAGAAATTATCTACCTGCATCTCTAATGAGCCAAATCCACCTTCTGAATCTAGAATATTTATCAAACCTTCCAATCCACCCATGATAGACTCAATAAGGGACTCCACATAAGAGATAGAATCTCTGCCAATTTTGTTAACCTACATTTCAAACAAAGAAAGATTCACTAATTAATATGCCAAACACGGAAGAGAAATGCAGCCCTGTAGAGGAGGAATCTCAGTAACAGATTGGGGACATATTGTTATGTCATAAGTTATGTCATAATAAGAGTTGGAGCATATAGGATTATTATGTCAATGGCAGTTCAAAGCCTTCACATCCCAAGGCATAGGGGCTGGCTTGCTTCTTGCTCAACAGATCAAGCATAGCAAATGTCCATCCTGCCAAGCAAAAATTAATAGCATATGTGTCGCCATATAATATTTTACTAATCCTCAAAGCTAGCCATGTTGCAAAGCACATCTTCAGGATGCTGTAAGCATCAAAATAATGCTCAAACTGGAACCATATAGTGAATTCAAATATACACCTCTTCAGGAATAATTGCAGAAGCACATTCTGGAAAACTGCAAGCTGCTCCAAGCCAAGCACAACAATGCTGCGGACGACCTTCCGGGCCAAACATTGTATTTCTGAAGACCTGTAGGTCCCAGCAACAAAAAAGGACTTATTATCAGCATAAAGGTCTAGTTACTTAGAAAAGATTTAAAGGACTATGTGAATCACACAGCAATACAAACAAAATATAAACTTACTGTGGTAAGATGCTGATGATAAAAGTAGAGTTTTTTAAGGCTTCCATGTTTGGAGAGTTGGCTCTCAAGTTCATCCACACATCTGCAGAACATGTTAGTGAGATTCAAATGATTCTTAAAGAATTTTGATGCAAATTCTTGCCAAAAGGTAAAATTAAATGGATGGACAATAAACAACTATGCAGATGACAGAGAACAAGAACTATGCAGATGGATGCACACGATAAACAACTACTGTAATTATTATACTTTACCAACAATATTTGTAGTAGTGTAAAATATAGGGATAATGGATATGCAGTTAAACGGCATGAAGATGGTATAAAACAAGGTGTAATTTTAGGAGCATCAAGTAGGATTGTTTATTTATGTTGAGCCAATTATGCTAAGCACCTTACAGAAGCTGGAGGAGTTAACTCAATACCACACTAACTGCAAACACGCATAATGAGGAATTACCATCCCATGCTTGGCCCTGGGACCACATGCCATTGGCACATAGGATAGCATTTTTCCAAATCTTGACCCTTCCAGAAAAATATTGGCTGGCAAAAAAGTTAAAAATCTAGCTAACTCAAATTAAAGCAGATCTTTCCAATCACCTTGACCAATTATATGCAGCATTGCCTTCTGACACCAAACCCTCCTTCCCAGTAGACACAGTAGCCTTCTCCAAGTGCTTAATGTTTATCGAGGATCGTGAAGATGTGACTATCATCAAAATGGAGAGCCAGTGCTTACGCAAATCCTGCAGCATCAATATCAGGCTTGAAAAGTTCAAAAGGTAAAATTAAATGGAAGACTAAGCATATAGAATTAGATACACAGTTGGTGACATACTTTTCACTGGCTAATGCAATCGGCAATGTAAAAGAAAACTACAACCAAGGTGTGAAACAAGCAATAGAATATGGTGTTCACATTAACAACCTTCAACATGATTTAAAATCATAAAATTGTCAACACAGAAAAGAGGTGAGGTAACGTTCAATAAAGCACAATTCATAGATAATGAGTTCGAGAAGCAAAGTGAGCACTTTTTATCAACAAAAAAATATCTCTGGTGGTAAAGCAAATATATTATCATCAATACCTAGAAGTTAATTTTTCAACAACACCATTGAAAAGTATTCAAAACTACCTTACAATCTAGAATCTTGATAAATATTACAACTGTAGTTATCAACATGTAGACTTAAAACATGTGCTACTGCTCAAATGAAACAGTTTTGAGAGGGAAAGCGTGAGTGCTGGAAATTATGCATAACAAATTTGAACTGAAACTGTATAATGTTGTGTGGATCAACAAGAAAACCTTTGCATCAATCTACCCATTAATCGGCATAGAAAATCGTATTAACAAGTGTGCAGAAGTTGTAGGAAAATTAGGTCTATCTTCATAGGTCATTGAGTAAATCTGTATATGATATTAGGTTGTTAACTTACAGTCAAGTCAGCGGTCATGGCAGGAACACTTTCCCCCTGAGGTTTTGGAATGTTCTCCAGACAATGGAGGACTTGCTGAAAAAGGCCCTTCAGTGTTGCATCTAGGTCAAGAGCAACCATTCCTGGAGTACCAAGTAAGAACCGTATTCTTCCAGCACTGGATGACAAATATGATAATGCATAACCTTTTATTGCTGCAAAGAGGAAAAGGTATCATTTGATAAAAATGGAAATTTTTCGACACTGCTATTTTAGGACAAACTTAATTTTTTTTTTGTTTGTATAATATTTTATTTGCCCAAAAATAAAGAGATGTGCATCAGTATACAAATTCAGCACTGAAAAATCATAATCTTCTTAAGGCATAAATGAAAATTTTACTTAACTCATATTAATGAATATGATCCTACCAGTTGAATCTGATACGCTATATTCTAAGATAGTGCTTGCAACATGAACTAAGCAAACATTAACTAGCCCAGAATGGGCATGCCAGCTACAAACTTGTTCACTTGTTCTGACCTCAATATCATAATAAGGTATTTTACTCACAATGACTACCCTATAAGGCACAGCTAGGGCTAGACAAGGAAAAATATTGAAAGGAACACTCAAATAAGGCAACAGGTTTGGAAGAACCTGCTATGTATTTACGAACCAGGCAACAAAGTTTGCCTATTCCATCTAGTAAGAAGCCAATAGTTGGGTCTGTCGCATCCTGAAAGTTCAGTCAACAATTAGTATGGAAGGGAACAACGATTTTTTTTTTTTTTTTGAGATGAGGAGAAACCTCTGCTTTTAGAAAGCAATAGAATACTGGAACAACGATTTATTGAATCCAAGGAAAAAATAACATCAGAGTAACTCACAATGTCAACAGTTTTCACTCGAGTAGATTTTGATGCTGCAACCCCCACATGTTGGAAGTACCAAATCACCTCGCATTGAGACAAAGCAAGAGCAGAAAAGACCATCTGCACAATGTACCGACATTATATGTACATCAATTGTGGAATAACATGATCTTGCTTCCCTCGGTATGAAATCATGAAGATCTTTGAAAGTATATAGAGCCTACTCAAGTCTCATGGAATCTACCAAGGTCATCCTTAGTGCACAGAGAAATATTCTCTGGAAATCCATCAGTAGCTAGTAATCCAAATTAATCACTTCTGCATTTATTTTCTCTTTCTTGTGAATTACCCTCTATTTTGACTATTAATAATACAAATATATAGCGCAATATACTACTTTTTTCCCCTAAAAAAGATATTATATACAGATAAGTTGCCTTACATAGAAGTTGAATTGTTTACAAGTGTAAATGAAAAAAAAGAAGTCTAATATGTCCGACACCCCAGAATAACTGGTAGAAATGTATGGTAGGGTACATCTTTTATCATGGTTATCAAGGCGTGGTGGTGAGGCGTGGTGACTGACTACTGCCTTACCCTTAAGCGACTAAAGTGTGAGGCGAGGCGACGCCTTAAGAATTTAAGGAAAACAGTGTACTGCCTTACGCTTAGCTCCCTCCCTCCCTCCCTGCCGTTCCGCCTCTTCTCAGATGCGCTGCTCTGCTTCCCTCCACCCCTCTGCTTCCCCTCCCTCACTGCTCAGCACTCTCAGATCAGACAGCCGCTGCCATTCTTGACGGGGAAGAGCGCGCGGCCTCCCTCCCTCTCATGCCCTCTATTTCTCCCGCGCACTCTCTCGATTTTTCCCACCATTTCTCCCACTTTTTCCTGCCCAGATCACCCGTATAGCGCTTGCCACGAGCAATTTGGCACAATTCGGATGCCAAAGCGGCGTTTTTTGGACGCCTCAGCTGTAAGGCGGACACAATACGAATCTAAGGCGAGTCGTCTGCTGTGGGCGTCATGCGTGCAGCACTTTGGCGCTTAAGCGGTGCCTTAATAACACTGTCCTTTATCATTAAGTTTTTGTTACAATATAAATTATAAACATTTTGCGTCCGTCAGAAGCTCAAGCATCATTAAAGAGACTGATATTGGACATAACATAAAAATATCAAATGCCAGAATCTAATGCATCAACTTTGTGGACTCATTTACAACAATCAAGAAAAGGTAATAGATTAGTAGTTAACGAAATGTGATACTTGGCACTGAACCTGAATATTAGGTGCTAGGAGGCTAGGTTGATCTGTGAAAAATAAAACCATCCTTCCAATTTCCTGCTTAAGAAGAATTCTCCTTTCACGATGCATAGCATCACATGACACTAGTGCTTGCTCATGCACTTCCCTGTAGAGAGTTAACACAAAACATTAACAAACATCTGAAGAATGACACCGAGTAGATAAAATCAAAAGGTCCAATAAAAGAAAACAATGACACCAGAAGGGAAAAATGCTAGGTAAAATAGTTCCCAAGTTATGAAGTTAAAAGTCAAGAACCAACCAAGAATAGGCTATCTGAACTAGTGGCAAATCCAAAAAAGTGAATATGCAGAAAGACTTCAAATTGACACAAGCTATTTTGGAGCATAGGGAAAAGTATAGATGAAAAGGCTGTGCAGGACATACGTTAACATTCTCTCAACCTGCTTTGCAACATTGTACTCCAGATCAGCTTCCTTCTGCTTTGTTCGGCCAGATTTAGCCATTCTCTTTGATTCTAGAACTTTTGGAAGAACATAAAGTTGATAATTTTCATGAAGTAAGATGTACTACACAATGAAAGACCAAATTAGAACAGTGACACCAAAGAATTAATCATGCTATCACATTGTCTTGAATTTTACCTCATCTCTGAACAGAGGAAGTATTAAGTTTTCTTTCAGAACAACCTGAAAGTGACCAAGAAGAAACAAATCAAGGCCAAATCACAAATGACATGCTGGTTGCACTGAGGAATCTAGTTTGGTGAATCTTTACTAATTCTAGTACAGTTTCTTGTAACTGATACATGAAAGATGCTTACAACCAAATCCATCTAAAATTAGAATAAATAAATGCTTTTAAAAAGCCACCATAGCACCAAACAAAGACTTACCAGATACTAACATAAGACTTCTTATGATAAAAAGGAGTGAGAAAACAAGATGTATGTGCCACTATGTTGGTGGATGTAAGTGTAAAATGTTCATTAAAACCATTATATACACCATAAATTATTAACTATTCAGGAAAAGAGAATACGAAACTAACAAAAAAAAGACATAGGGCATACCATGGCAACATCTATACTGGTCACCCTAAGTAGTTCATCAGGACAAACAAGATATCCTAGAAGAACCCACTCACGGTATGATGTAACATTAGCCAAGTCTTGGGCCCTCTGGAAGGAAACAAAATCACGTTAAATCTCTAAATTATAATACATCTTTATCATGGTGTTGGCAGAATAATGAACAGACATTTATACTCTCAAGATTTATCATCCCTAACAGTGAAAGTACTAACCATTGGATGGGCGGAGTTTGTTAGGATGTCTGGATAACGTGGATGAAATGGACTGAGGAAACCTTCGTTCCTTAACTTTTTTGTATCAGTTGAAAGAAAGATAATTGGGCCAACAGCTTCCAGGACCTGAGGAACAAAACATTACAGTCAAAGCACCAAAAAAACAATTTAGATGGAAAATCTAAGTCAGATGCTGCAAAGGTACTAACAGGATGCATGTGCAGATGTGCTTTTCAAAAGTGTTTAACTGCTTATCTACATTGTATTTAAATTTATAAATTCATAGCACAAAGCATTGATCTTAGTATCATACACCCTGTGAATAAAGATGTGTAGACAATCTCCACTACAGAAGATTCTCAATGCCACATCAAGTGCTCACAAAATCCATAGAACATATTCGAATCCCATCTTTTATATTAGTAATAAATATAACAGCAGAGATAAGGTATCGGATACAGAAGGAAAAAAGCTTGGCAATAAGAACGGCAAGTAAAACAAATGGAAAAAATCACAAAACTATTCAAGCAACAGACTGTAAGAAAAATAATTAGCCCTCCAAATATACTCAATGCTAATGCAAGTATGCAAAACTGACCCTAAGAAGCTTTTTTCTGTAGCCTATCTCATGATCATAGTACTGAATGATGGGAGGAAGTAGCCTAGCATGTGACACATTTAGGATTTGAACACTCAAATAGCATATGAAGCTTGATTCCTAGTTAAGTAGTTATTACTACTGCAATGAAGAATGACATGAGTACCACCTCTCCAATTCTTGGGCTCACAAAATTAAGATCTTCATGCAACCCCTTGATAGGTGGATCATAAGAGTCCACAAATTGAACCAATCTGTGTATAGATAAACAATAGTCAGCGAAGAAGAATCTATAGAGTAGACTGGATATAACAAAAAAAATAATTGATAAGGTAACAATAAACCATTCATGACACAAGAAGAATATCACAGGGATGCAGTTAAATAGTCCCTCCGGTCAAAAATACTTGATATTTGACTTTGCATGGCCTTCGATGCACACCTTTGACCACTAACTTCTTCTAGATTCAAAAATAGCCCTGCTTGTTTGAGCTTTTGGGCACTTTTAGACTACTAGCTCTTGGACTTTCCAAAAGCCCAAAAGCACACTATAATGAGCTTCTGGCTTTTGGCTTCCGGGAGTTTTTTGGCTTTTGAAAGGTTCAAAAGCTGAGGTCCAAAAGCTCCCAGGAAGCCCAAACAAACAGGCCCTATATCCTTAAAATCCTTCAGATTTATGAGATGCAGGTGTTTTTCAAGACGATTCTACACATATAACTTAAATGTTTCAAAGTAAACAATTAAAAGTTATTGATGTTTGTAGTTTATATAAGGTTTAGCTAAATCTTGTCTGAAATGGCATTTTTTATGGCCCGAGAGAGCAGTAAGTGAACAGGCTACAGTCTGTGGTACGGTACCACTCCGGATATAAACAATAATACATTGAAAACATGCAACAATGACAGTGTTTAAATATAAAATTCTTAGAAGAGCGATTAAGATATTTATATTCATATCTAGTGTTGTTCAGGATGGTCATAGTGGTTAGTGGTCATGTTACTTGCTAGTATGAACGCTGCTGTAAGCCCCCCCACACCCGCCCCCACCCCACCCCCCAACCCAACCCACCCACCCACCCACCCACACACACTTTGTGTGCCCTTTGTTCTTTTTTTTTTCTTTTCCTTGTACCCGGGAGGGGGTTCTTCCTCTCCCATTGTACTGTTTCCTTCTTAATGAAAGAACGCGTAGCTCTTCTTCATTGTTCGAGGGGAAAATATATTTATATTTATCAATAACATAAGTGCCAATACTTAAAATCAGCATACTCGGGCTTACAGACTGTTGGCCTTCAATTTCTGAATTATGTTTTGCACTGCACGCATATTTGTATTTTCATTTTAGCAATAATCAAGAATAATATTAACACACATGATTAACTAATAAAGAATGATCTCTATTTGTTTTCATGCAATTTTATAACACACCAGCAACTGGCATATAGAAATGACAAATTACGATGAACAATATAATCATAGTATTAAAAAAGGTTTTAAAAGATGGAAGCAACTTTTATTTTCCAAAGGTAACGCCATACCGATGATAAAACTCACAATCACGACCACCCTTTAGCATTACATGCAAGATGTTGTAAACCTGGAGGATCATCTTTCTTGGCATCTGCAAACAGAAGTTCAGGTACGACATTATTTTGGTAAAAGAGGAAAAACTACTATTTAGAGTAGTAATATATTTCAAATATAATGAAATTAAGAACATAGTTACCTTGTCAGAGAAAAGATTCACTCGGACAAATGAACAAAACAGATCCATAAAAGCATGAAGGATTAAAGAGTTCTGGTGTGGCTGTGAAAATAATGCAAACATAATCAATTACGCAGACAATAACGACATGCCGTTTCAATCAAGACCAGGAGATCTCTTACCAGCAATGTTATGACCGTGCTACTCAAATCCAAAATAAGTCGCAAAGCTTGTTCACGAAATGCCAGCAAATCAAGAAGCAACTGATGGGATGAAATTGGAAGGAAATCAGAAAAATGAGAAAGGAAAACATCGTCAATGGGAATGAAGGTAATTAACTAAACTAATAAGTCAATAATTTCTAAATACACTTTTATGGCATAGAAAGACAACGGTTAGTTCAGGGCAGTGCATCACTCCAGCTATGGACTACGGCAATTGTTGGCACATATTCTAACAAGCCTTTCGTAAATTGCAAGTACAGCTTTTTTTTTCTCGTTCATATGGTAAGCTCGATAATCATGCAGAATTAGGGACAGCAAACTTATGCTACCAAAAAAAAAGGCTGACCATGCTAGCATGTGCAGCCTTCACGGATACCATATCTGATGAACCGAAGTTTGGAAAATGTATCAGGTGAAATGACAAATGGAAAATGAGCCAGTGCAATAAGTCACACAGAATTAGAGCAGGTGAGGTTCTATGTCATATCAGTTCAACAAAGATGATCGGTTACTGAGAGCAGAATATACTAAGACTCATAGACTAATTGATGCAATCCATTTTCCACAATTTGGACAGACTTGGGAGATACCATACACATATGTTTTGGATTGCATTTGCAACACGTTTTTCATTAACAGAAAGAGGGGGGTTTGCCCTAAAGGTTCAGATTTCTTTATATGCTTGGCACATACCAGAATCCACGGCTCAAGATTGTGCATATAACCTTCAGCATTCTCGTTCAAAGCATCAAGAGCAAACTTATCTACCTGCAAAGCATTAGAGTGATTGACTCCCCAGTCAGTCACCACCATATTAAACTAAATGAACTCTAAGGGAGCCAGAAATGCTGTGAACAGCTAAACAAAACTGAATCCTTACCCTTTCCAGCTGCAGCTTGTTCGGATGCTCAGGAAATTTTTTTGACAGCGTGATGCAAATTTTTGGGAAATTTGGAAAGACACCAGCTTTCCAAAATGAATCTGAGAATGTGTGCGTGTTTGGATCTGGATAGTCCAGGATGCTGTTCAGCCGGTACATTTTGGCCAGCAAGCCTTCCGCAACCTTTGACAGCTGAACCACCGGCTCCATCTGAAGATGTTTGTGGCCACCGGCAGATGAGCCTTGCGGCCCATCAACACCCATGTTCCTCCAGGTTGCCAGTGCCGAAGGAATCGGTTCTTCAGCACTTAGATACTCGGACCATCGGGACATACCGCCGTCCACATCTTTGCTTTTGAACGAAGCATGGGCCATCTCTTCCTTAAGTAGAGAACAGCTGCCTCGTCTTCAACTGCACTGCAAGTACGGACACATAAGTTGAGGAAAAGCGTACACTGCCAATATACACATAAGTTAAATTGGAACGAACGACAAGTCAACCTACATCAGCCCACTTTAATGGCCTGGTGAACAAAACAGGCAATGAAATCACATTTTAAAATTACAGGCATGCCATCGGTTACCATCAAAATATGCTCACTAGTAGCTTAATGGATAAATGAAGTGGTTTAAAATTAAATAAAGCGTAATGGAAGAGGAACAGCTCGAAACAGCAAACACAACCTATGGCCACTATACATCCATGCATCTGTCAAAATAAACAACCTAATTTTAGCCGTGTCCACGCTACCCAATGTTCAAAAAAAAAAACCCGGCTGGTGCTGTGAATGTAATTCACTACTAAGCCCTTCCTGGCACCGAGCGGAGCAACCAACCATTGGAACGAAGGTTTGTCGTCTCCTTCCTGTTCCAATTTGGTCGGATCTGAGAGAGGGAGGGAGAGAGTCAGAGAGAGGAGCCTTGCCGCGCGCCGTGTGGATCTGGGCCGCCGGTCAGTAGGCCGACGGGACGGCGCCGCTCGGCCTCCGCTTGCCCGCGGGCGTGGCGTCGCGCCGCCCCGGCAGCCAGCGCGGCTCGGCTGCTGGACCGCTCGGCCGCACGCACGTCGGCGCCGACTGCGAATTTGGAACGGCAATGGCGCCCCCTGGAGCCCACTAGCGGCGACCGCACGCCAAGCAGCGCTGAACAGGCTGGTTTGAAAATGGGAACGCACGCAGGACGGCAGGAGCGCACCGCGCACCCGAGGAGGTCGGAATCGAAGGAAGGATAATTCGCAATTGATGAACAGGATACTAGCAGATGAGCAAGCTGGAGCGCCTAAATCGACATGGAACCCGGCGGCATTTCACGACGGCGGGGATTGCTTGGGAACACGAACATCGGCACACACCCGGGCCTGGCGGAGAGCGAGCAGCAGCAAGGAGACGAGCTCACCTGCGGGACGGTAGCGCCGAATCGGATGTTCCACCGAGGCTCGCTCAGCGCGGGGATGTCGGCGCCATTGCGCGGGGAGGGAGCGACAGCGACGGCGGTGGCGAGGCGTCCCTCTCGGCCGAGGGAGAGAGTGGAAGGAGTGGGAGGGGAGTAGGCGACGGAAGGCGACCGGAGCAGACGAGGACGGATGCGGTGGTTCGGAGTGCCGGATTCGTCGTTACGCCTACGCAATTACGGCGTCCCGGACCCACTCTCGTGACGCCGCGCGGTGGGGCCCACTTCTTCCCGCGGCACGGTGGGTCTCCGTCTCTCTCTGCTGCAGCGGAGCGGAGTGCCCGCGACACGGCGACAGAGGCTTGGCTGGACGCCTGTAGCCCCCGAGAGTTCCTGGACCAACGGCCAGCGTAGACGCGATCCGCGGCACCAATGGAGGAGCAACCACGACGAGGACCGCCATATTCTGGTCCCTCAACCCGAGGGCGGGGAGGGATCAGGATTAACCGAATCAGGTAGAATAGAAAAGAGAAGAGGGTGGTAATCTAGTGTAGTCGCTGTAATTTTTGAGTGCAGGTATGGGTACTCTATTTCTATTTCCATAAAGAAAACATCTTTATGTGCGGGAGGTGCGTTTTTGTAAGTCCATAGGGTCCTTTTTGCACAGCTTCTAGAGAGGTTTCATTCGTAGCTTCTGTGGTTTTTTTTAAAGAAGCCTTACCAAACACTCATGTACGAAAACGGCTCTTGAAGTTAAAACCAAATAAAAAGCGATGAAGTTGAAGCCATTTTAGTCTAGAAGCCGAAGTAAAAAAAAAGTATGCCTTTTTTTTTTGGCTTTATCATTTTTGGAGATTGGAGAAGTCAAAGCCCTACTAAAGAAGACCTACGTATTTGGGAGGAGGAGCCATCTAGAGATTTGTTGCTCCACGCCCAATTTAGAGCTGTTGTGTTTTCCAGTTCTATCGTAAATCTCAACTATAGAGTCTAGCCAGACAGGCTTTTATATCTAACTAGGTTTTTTTTGACATTACAATAGAAGCAAAAAAAATCCATGAAATGTTTAAAGTTGTTCAAAAATGTTCATCGTCAAAATCAAAGACAGAGGGTTCATGTCCATGCGTTACTAGATGTGTTTATATGCGATGTTTTCTATGGTTTACAAACAAAAATGTAGTACGTTGCAGTCCAAAGTCGAGGGAAAATGAAATACGCCTGCTGTTAGTGCGAGCACGCTTTTCAGGTGTAGGTCTCCTCCAACCATGCACTCCGAGCGCAATGTGGGTTCGACAGCTCTAGGATCACACGAGTGCTTCTCATTGATGGACGCCGTGGCCTCCACCACCTTCTTGGTGAAGGTCTAGCCCTTGCCAGTGGTTTCAATCAACATTGTCGGGTGCAGCGACTCGCCGAAAGAAAAGGGTTAATGAGAACACAATACGTCTTAAGGAGCTTCAATAGGGTTTAGAATGGTCAGGATTCCTATTTTCATGGGTAGACTGTTTAGCTGCCCGCCTCTGAAAATGTTGGAGGCATCTACAGAGGCGATGGTGCTTGTGGTCGCCACTAGTAGAAATAGGAAAGGTCATCTCCCAAAAATAATTTTGTAGTAGTGTATTTGTGCTAAAATAGTAATTTTGGACTATATGTATCAATGTATGTATCCAAGTTCATTATTTGAGCACTCGTGCTATAAATTGTTGTTTCATTATCTTGACACCTTGTTGTTTCATTTTTAAGTCAATTCGAGTTGTCATCTATACTACGTAATGTATTGATGCTAGGGCCGGATAGACCAAATGTCCCTCACCATGAGCTCTAGCAAGGACGGGAAACATGATTTTCCCTCACGGGGATGGATATGGCATTGGACCTAATTATTAACTCATGGCGGCTCATATATGTTGTGTGGTGATATGGGATTGTAAGAGTTTAGTTTCGCATTATTGGTTGTTTGAGGCTGGGTTAATTAGACTACCATATATGAAGCAAGAACAAAAATGTAAGTGTGTTGGTGGGGGTGTAGAGGGGATCTAAACCGTCGTTTGGACTTTAGGGTATTACAGTTTGGATGGGGAAATAGCGATCCACGTTCGTTTTTTCAGTTGTTGTAGCTTTTGGTAGATAAATATTAGTGCTACTGTTGCTCAACCTCTTGTTGTTTTGTTGCTCCATTGTTTTACGGAGTTCAAACTTTTTGTTTTCAGAGAAAAGGAGTTGAACCACGTCCATGTGCGTCAGGCATTAAAGCATTACTGTTTGCTTAACATGGCCACTAGATAATGCAAGTCTAGGTGATCAACTTGAGAAATATCATATCATTCATTACGAAAATGAGTTGAACCACGTCCATGTGCCGATGTGCGGCAGGCATTAAAGCGTTACTGTTTGCTTTAATTTGACCACTTTAGACGACTTCAGAAATATCATCATCGTTCCTTCTCTTGTCAAGCAAGGGCCGGCCCTATGGATCGTCCTGAGAGAGAGAGCGTTTTTCTAGCATGAAAAGAGAGTTTGATTGAGTGGTCAATTAATTGGCCAGCATACTGCATGCCTACCATATAGTACCGTGCATTGATGCGCCAAGCTTGATTGCATAGAGCAATGCTGCAGCAACCACGCAGTTACCTACGTACCATGCACATGCACATGCACGCAAAAAGCAGTCATGACAACCCCTTACGCCCTGTTCTCCCGGCTTATAATCCGTCTTTTTCAGTTTGTTTTTTCAATCAGAATAGTATTTTTTCTTACAACAAATCAGCCAACAGTGTTTTTCAGCCGGCTTATCAACACAGCCGAACGGAGCCTTAACCAACGTTTTTTCTTATTAATATACAAAGTTATAGATCTCATCAAACGCTACAATTTTTGTATATGAATGTCTTTATCCGATATCATACCAGAACGATAATGCTTCGGCTAGGGCGTTCATCCCTTGTGGCCTGTGGCTGCCCCACATCTTGCTCTCGCATACAGAGTTCCTAAAAAACGAAATAAAATAGAGCAACACTACGTTCCTCATTTCGCATCAGCCATTCCTAAAAAAACAAAATAAAATACAACGACACTACGTTCCCCATTTCGCATCGGGCCGCTACGGACGCCTCCACCGCACTGCCGCCCTCCGCTCGCCTTCTTCGCGGCTACAGCCGGGACCCTCCCCCACTCCATGACGGCTGCTCCCCCCACTCCATGGTGGCTCAAGCAAGCCGTTGGTGCGTGATCGGCGGGCTCAAGCAAGCCGCTGACCCTCCCCTACCACGGCCGGGGGCGTTCTCCCTATATCTGGCAGCGTCTCCTCTCTCTCGACCGATGGCGGGCATGGTGGGACGCGTGCAGGTGAAAGTCCCTAGTTTGGTTTTGGCTAATTGATGAAACCTAGGACTAACCTTTGTATCTAAGTGGATGATTTAGATAAAGGTGGTCATTGAATATGAGACATGACATTGACTCATGTGACCAAGATGGTGAAGACCAAGATGAGGCTTGGCTCGATGGACCGGTTGTGAAGGTGAAGGGCAAGTCGAGGCTTCGAAGCGAAGGACCATACGATGGTGAAGTTTGAGCAAGACTTGGCGCCGACGGACCAATGCAACGGTGAAGAGCAAGTGAAGTCAAGGTCGATGGATCGAGACGGTCATGTGATGATATGAAGTGGATCATATCATTTGGAGAAACAAAATGGGCTCAAGGCAAAGGTATAACCATAGGGCCATTTTGTTTTACACTCAAGACACCATAGAGGGTGTGAGTGGTTTAGGGTCGATAGCCGAACTATTAAGAGGGGAAATCTTATCGGTTATTCGACGCACGGGTGCCACTAGGTGAATTCATGAAGTGCATTGCATGTAGGGCCTAGTGAGCTAACTGGAAAACCTTTGAAAATGATTGAGAAAAAGCTAACACACAAGCACATGGAGATGTACACTTGTTGGTGTTGGCACATTTGCAAAGGTGGTGTTGGTCGCGCTGTGGTTTGCGGGAAGAGAGGGGTTTGGGTTCCTCTCTCCCTCCCGCCGAGCGTGCGAGCGCGGGATTCAGGCGATTTCGGGGAAGTGAAATGCCTATTTTCCATTGCGCCGGAAGTCGGAAAAGAAACGGAGGCGAACGCGGTCACAGAGGTGACCGGACGCTGCACCGGACGCTGCACCGGACGCGGTCAGTTTCGACCGGCGCGTCCGGTCAGTACAGCGTCAGGGTCTGGCGCGCGTGCTAGGGTTTGACACCGGCGCGTCCGGTGACCCACGGGACCGGCGCGTCCGGTCTGGCGAACAGCGAGTCACGAAGTCGTCGGACGCGGTGCGCGTCCGGTCACTCACCATCGGACGCGTCCGGTGGTCCAGGGAGCTTACTGGACTCGCACCGGACGCGGGTACTGTGGCGTCCGGTGGTTGAGAGGAGCGCGTCCGATGATGTCTTCGCGCGAGCGGGTACTGTGCGCACCGGCGCGTCCGGTGGTTCGCAGCAGCGCGTCCGGTCGCTCGTTTGACCGTTGGCGCGCAGTGACCGTTGGAGGATCTAACGGACGTTTTTGAAATCTGAGGGACACCGGACGCGGTTGAGCGCGTCCGGTCTGTTACGACCGGCGCGTCCGGTGGTCCCGCAGAAAACGGTTAGTTGAGTTCTAACGGCTCTATTTGGATGGGATGCTTATAAATACTTGTTGGCCGGCCCTTGGGGAGGTCTCTTGGCATTTCTAACACTCTTGTGCATCCTTTGAGCTAGAACTACTCCTCCCACTCATCTCTCTTGCTTGATTGCAAATCAAAAGCGAGATTGAGTGATCCCAAAGTGCATTGCATAGCTTGAGAGCATCTAGTGGCACTTGTGGGTGGTTTAGCCGGTGGATTTCCTGTTACTCTTGGAGAGTACCGCTCCTAGCCGGCTTGGAGATTGTTGGAGGCGTTGGCAAGAGAAGGTGATTGTTCTTGGCCACCTCCGGTTGATTGTGAGAGGTTCTTGTGCTTTCCTCGGCGGGACGCCAAAAGCAACTCTAGTGGAATCCGCGTGTCATTGAGTTACCTCACTTGAGAGTGGTGTCTTGCGGTGCCTTGCGGGGTGTGCCTTGAGGGGCAAGTGACTTGAGGGTCACACCGAGGAACCATCTAAGTGTTGGTCGACACAACCGGTGACGTAGCTTGTCGGTGCACAAGTGAACACCGGGTGAACAAATATTGTATCTCTTGTCTCCCGGTGATTGGTCTTCATATTGTGTTGTTGTCAATATTGATTGATTGTATATCATCTTGGTGATTGGCAACATCTTCACTTCACCGTCGGTATAATAATCACAATCCTCTCTCTTGCTTTTACATTCACTAGTTTATCTTGTGTAGCTCTAGTAGTAGCTTTGCTAGTAGTGTTAGCTTGTTCTCTAGTGTAACCTTAGTGACATAGCTCTTGTGTGAACTAGAGATCTTAATCTACTAGACTTGTGGATAGGAGGCTTGCATCACAACCTTTGGCTAAGCAAAACTCGCTTTACGCCGTTTGTTATTCTAACAAGTTTGCTTAGTGGTTCTTGTAGAATTTTTAATAGGCTATTCACCCCCCCTCTAGCCATCTAGGACCTTACAAGTGGTATCGGAGCCGTGGTCACCGTTTTAATCAAGGCTTAACATCCTTCGGTGTGAAAAATGGCTCAAATTGTGTTCAATCATGTTGGGGGCAAGCCACCGTTCTTTGATGGTGTTAGTTCTTTTGCTCATTGGAAGAGAAAAATGACAATGTACCTTGGTTCTATTCATGAGAGAGTATTGCAAGTCACCGAGAATGATTTTGCTATCATTGATCCCGATCATCTCACCGATGAAGATAGAGCAAATAGAACATGCAATAGAATGGCTCTCAATACACTTTACAATGGTATTGACACAAAAGTATTTGAGGGCATTAAGGATTTAGATTTGGCAAATGAAGTATGGACAAGGTTGAGTGAAACATATGAGGGCACTAAGGTTGTGAAAAGTGCCAAGCTATATGGGCTCAAGAGTGAGTTTGAGAACTTCAAGAAAAAGGATGATGAAACAATCATTGAAATGTTTCATAGATTGCAAGTGATAGTCAATGATCTCAAGAGCTTAGGGCACAAGACTCAAGATCAAGATTTTTGTCACAAGTTCTTATTGAGCTTACCTAGAAGATTCAAGATGTTGATCATGATGTTGCAAAGAGATGGGCTTGAAGCAATGAAGCCAAATGATTTGCTTGGTGAAGTATTGACCTATGACAAATATGATCAAGATGTTGATGACAAGGAGAAGGTGGAAGATGAGAAGAAAAAGAAGACCGTAGCATTCAAAGCCACCTCCTCCAAGGGCAAAGCTACCATCATTGAAGAAGAAGACGACAATGAAGATGGGGAATTTGAAATTGATGATGAGGCACTTGCTCTTGTAGTCAAGAAGATGGGTCACATGTTCATCAAGAGAAGAGGTTTTAAAAGGAGAAATGACAACTTCAAAAGAAATGAGCAACAAAGAAAGTGTTTTAATTGTGATAGCACCGAGCACCTTCAAGCGGAATGTCCTTATGATAAGAAGAAGAACAAAAAGGACAAGTTTGAGAAGAAGAAGAGAGAGGCCAAGATGACATTCAAGAAAGGCAAAAATGGTGCCTATGTGATCACTTGGGAAAGTGAAGATAATGAAGAAGAAGAAGAATCATCCAACAAGGCTTTTGCTTCCATTGCTATCAACAAGAAGCCATCATTATTTGATTCATCCTCTTCATGCTTCATGGCTAAAGAAGCTAAGGTATTATATGATGAGAGTGATGATGAAAGTGAAATGGAATATGCTCATGATAGTGATAATGATAATGATAATGAAAATGATGATGATGAACCAACTAAAGAACAACTATATGACTTGATGCAACAAACTAGAGACATAGCCATTGCCAAGGACAAAGAGTGTAAGAAGCTTTCAATGAAAGTAGCAATACTTGAGAAAGTCCTTAGTGAGCTTAAGACCACTCATGAGAGTCTAGTGGAAGACCATGAGGATCTTGATAAGGCTCATTCCAAGCTTGAAAAAGCTCACTCATTGCTACTTGAGCAACAAGCTAAGAAGGAGGTTGTTGTATCATGTGATATAGGTGTTACATGTGATATAATTGATGAATCCTTTAATGAACCTATCATCATGTCAAATGCTAACCCCTCTTGTAGCTCTTCACCCACCACCACTAACTCTACCTCCACTACTAGTGAGGGTTTCACTTGTGATGCCTCACTAATGGTTGAGAATGAGACTCTCAAGAGAGAGGTGGATGAGCTCACTCACGCCCTAGGCAAGGCCTATGGTGGTGAGGCCCGCTTGCTTAAGTGCTTGGGTAGCCAAAGGTTCTCTCTTAACAAAGAGGGATTGGGCTACACCCCCAAGAAAGGCAAGTCGGCCTTTGCAACTCCGAAGCCTAGCTTTGTGAAGGGCAATGGTCGGTTTTGCAATAGATGCAAGCAAGTTGGGCACCTAGAGCATAATTGCAATAAAAAGAACCAAAGCAAGAACCTTGTTAATGCTATACCTTTTGATTCTTGCTATGTGCTTACCAAGGGTGTGAAGGGTGTGCAAGCTAAGTTTGTTGGTACACCAATTGTGGGCCCAAAGAAGAAGGCTATTTGGGTACCAAAGAGCTTAGTTACTAACCTACAAGGACCCAAACAAAAGTGGGTACCTAAGCTTCATTAATTTGCTTGTAGGTCAATTACAAAGTCGGAGGAAGGCATTGGATTATTGATAGTGGGTGCACTCAACACATGACCGGTACATCAAGAATGTTTGACTCAATCAATGACAATGATAGTGGTGTTGATTCTATCACATTTGGTAATAACAAGAAAGGCAAGGTTATTGGCTTGGGAAAGATTGCAATATCAAATGACATGAGTATCTCCAATGTGTTACTAGTTGAAAGCTTGGATTTCAATCTTCTATCCGTGGCACAAATATGTGATCTAGGCTACAAATGCATCTTTGGGGTTGATGATGTGGAAGTTATTAGTGTGAATGGTTCAAATGTGGCATTCAAAGGCTTTAGATATGAGAATCTCTACCTAGTTGACTTCAATGCTAGAGAAACTTCTTTGACAACTTGCTTAGTCTCCAAATCAAGCATGGGTTGGCTTTGGCATAGAAGGCTTGGTCATGTTGGTATGAAACAATTGAAGAAGCTTACAACTCATAATCTTGTCAATGGTTTGAAAGATGTTGAATTTGAAAAGAATAAGCTTTGTAGTGCATGTCAAGCCGGGAAGCAAGTTGGAAGCTCACATCCAAAGAAGAGTACAATGAGCACATGCAAAGCATTTGAGTTGATGCACATGGATCTATTTGGACCAACAACATATACAAGCATAGGCGGCAACAAGTATGGCTTTGTCATAGTAGATGACTTCACAAGATTCACATGGGTATTCTTTCTTAGTGACAAAAGTGAAGTGTTTGACACCTTCAAGACATTCCTCACTAGAGTTCACAATGAGTTTGAGATTAGAATCAAGAAAGTGAGAAGTGACAATGGAAGTGAGTTCAAGAATACAAGAATTGAAGAACTTTGTGATCATTATGGTATTGGACATCAATTCTCGGCCAAGTACACTCCACAATCAAATGGCCTAGTTGAGAGGAAGAATAGAACATTACTTGATATGGCTAGATCAATGCTTCATGAGTACAATGTGAGTCAATCATTTTGGGATGAAGCAATCAATACCGCTTGCTACTACATCAATAGACTATATTATCATCCATTGCTAGAGAAGACCCCATATGAGCTACTTCATGGAAGAAAGCCCAATATTTCTTATTTTAGGGTGTTTGGTTGCAAATGCTATATCTTGAAGAAAGGCACTAGATTGGGGAAGTTTGACAAGAGATGTGATGAGGGTTTCCTACTTGGTTATTCAACTACAAGCAAAGCTTATAGAGTTTGGAACAATTCAAGTGGCATTCTAGAAGAAGTCCATGATGTGCAATTTGATGAAACCAATGGGTCACAAGATGAAGAAGAAAATCTAGATGATATTGGCGGAACTCAATTAGTGGAAGCAATGAAGAACATGGACATTGGGGACATTAGAGCAAAGCAAGTAATTGATATTCAAGATGATGATAAAGATCAAGTGCTCAATTCACCATTCAAGCTAGTTAGTGACTCTCAAGTGCAAGATCAAGGTGCTAGTTCTTCTCATCAAGATACATCAAGTGATCAACCAAGCTCAAGCAATCAAGTGCAAGTACTCCAACCACAACATATTGCAAGAGATCACCCCATTGATAGTGTTATTGGTGATATTAGAAGTGGTGTGCAAACAAGATCAAGATTGGCTATGTTTTGTGAGCATGCATCATTTGTGTCAACCATAGAACCAAAGAAGATAGAAGAAGCTTTGAGGGATGCCGATTGGATCATGGCTATGCAAGAAGAGCTTAACAATTTCACAAGAAATGATGTTTGGGAGTTGGTAGAAAGACCAAATGACTACAATGTGATTGGAACCAAGTGGGTGTTCAAAAACAAGCAAGATCAAGACGGCATTGTAGTGAGAAACAAAGCAAGACTAGTTGCTCAAGGTTACACTCAAGTTGAAGGTCTTGACTATGATGAGACATATGCTCCCGTGGCAAGATTAGAGGCAATAAGGATTCTATTGGCTTATGCTTGTGCACACAACATCAAACTATATCAAATGGATGTCAAAAGTGCATTTCTCAATGGGATCATCAATGAGTTAGTCTTTGTTGAGCAACCGCCCGGATTTGAAGATGACAAGAAACCTAACCATGTGTACAAGTTGAAGAAGGCTTTATATGGCTTAAAGCAAGCACCTAGAGCATGGTATGAGAGGCTAAGGAATTTCCTTCTCTCTAAGGGATTCAAGATGGGCAAGGTTGATACAACTCTATTCACCAAGAAGATTGGAAATGATCTATTCATAGTGCAAATATATGTTGATGACATCATCTTTGGATCAACCAATCAAGCTTATTGTGAAGAATTTGGTGCTATGATGGCCAAAGAGTTTGAAATGTCTATGATTGGTGAACTTAGCTACTTCCTTGGTCTCCAAGTCAAGCAATTGAAGAATGGGACATTTGTGAGTCAAGGGAAATACATAAGGGACATGTTGAAGAAGTTTGGAATGCAAGATGCAAAGCCAATTTCAACTCCAATGGGTACAAATGGAAGTTTGGATAGTGATCTTGATGGCAAAATGGTAAATCAAAAGGAATATCGGTCTTTGATTGGAAGTCTACTCTATGTCACCGCATCAAGGCCGGATGTCATGTTTAGTGTTTGCATGTGTGCTAGATATCAAGCCTCACCTAGAGAGAGTCATCTCACGGCCGCAAAGAGAATATTGAGGTACTTGAAGCAAACAAGAGATGTTGGACTATGGTATCCCAAGGGGTCAAAGTTTGAATTGATTGGATATTCGGACTCCGACTATGGGGGTTGCAAGATCAATAGAAAGAGCACAAGTGGCACATGTCAATTACTTGGAAGATCACTTGTGTCATGGTCCTCAAAGAAACAAAATAGTGTGGCAATCTCTACCGCCGAAGCCGAATATGTGAGTGCGGGGAGTTGTTGTGCACAATTGCTATGGATGAAATCAACTTTGAAGGATTATGGTCTCAACTTCAAGAATGTGCCATTGCTATGTGATAATGAGAGTGCAATCAAGATGATACAAAACCCGGTTCAACATGGAAGAACAAAGCATATTGACATAAGGCATCATTTCATTAGAGATCATCAACAAAAGGGAGATATTGCCGTTGAGAGTGTTGGCACCGATGATCAACTTGCCGATATTCTCACTAAGCCACTTGATGAAAAGAGGTTTTGCAAGCTAAGGAATGAATTGAATATTCTTGATTTCTCAAACATGAGTTGAATGCACCCCACCCACTTATTGACATGCCTCTCCTTCGACATTGCAAGGTAAAGTTGATTGACATGTCATTCATTCTATGCTAAGGACTTGCTAGAGCATATAGACATAATAAGTGGTATGCATGAGCATTCATGATAAATCAAATGAATTTAATGGATATATGTTACCACTATTGCCTCTATGTTTGTTCTGATCTAGTGGTGGCATATGACATGTTTGTGAGCTTGCAAACCTAGTGTTGAATCTAGAAGAGTTGCTATAAGTGTTTAATTCAACATAGGCAAGATAACCCTTATTATGAGGTGTGAAGAAGCTTGTCTTTGGTTCAAATCGAATTAAGTATCTTTGGCAAGTGTTCTAGGTTGAACCAATTTTGATAATTGTTAACCTACTCCATCGAACATTTTTCTTCTCTCCACAATTTGATCCCATTTATGGGTAAGTTGTTGACAAAGGGGGAGAGAAAAAGATGATTCAACAACATGATAAAGGGGTAAATAAAATTTTTGATGCACACAAGTAGGGGGAGCAAGCTCATAAACAAAGTTGTTGCACTTGTTTGTGCATTTTCATATGACTTGCTCATTGCACATGTATTTAAATTCAATATACATGCTTGTGTGGTGCAATGCTAGTATAGAACTTGGATGGTGAAATGATCTACTAGCATGCATAGGAATAGTTTTACATGTGGTATCTAGACTTGCCTAAAGTTTTTACAAGTGGTCCAAGAACCTTTACATATAATGTTGATCTCACGGGGTTCTTGAGTTTTCGTTGGGTGTCTAGTTACTTCATGATGCTAAGGATGGTGTAAAAGGCAACTCCGATTGGTATCACGCTTCAAAGGTCCATTTCTTACACCTTAGCATCCTTTTGGTAGAATTACTCTCCCAACACTTCTATCCATGCATATGTGCAAAGCTTTCAATCCAAACTCTATGCACATATGTAGGGGGAGCTAATGCTACCAAAACCGAGCTTGTGATAATTGTCCAAACTTTACTTATGAGCAAAATGATTGGACAAGTATGACAAGTTCAAAATTTTTATTATCAAAATCATCTTTGTGAGGGTTGTCATCAATTACCAAAAAGGGGGAGATTGAAAGTCCCTAGTTTGGTTTTGGCTAATTGATGAAACCTAGGACTAACCTTTGTATCTAAGTGGATGATTTAGATAAAGGTGGTCATTGAATATGAGACATGACATTGACTCATGTGACCAAGATGGTGAAGACCAAGATGAGGCTTGGCTCGATGGACCGGTTGTGAAGGTGAAGGGCAAGTCGAGGCTTCGAAGCGAAGGACCATACGATGGTGAAGTTTGAGCAAGACTTGGCGCCGACGGACCAATGCAACGGTGAAGAGCAAGTGAAGTCAAGGTCGATGGATCGAGACGGTCATGTGATGATATGAAGTGGATCATATCATTTGGAGAAACAAAATGGGCTCAAGGCAAAGGTATAACCATAGGGCCATTTTGTTTTACACTCAAGACACCATAGAGGGTGTGAGTGGTTTAGGGTCGATAGCCGAACTATTAAGAGGGGAAATCTTATCGGTTATTCGACGCACGGGTGCCACTAGGTGAATTCATGAAGTGCATTGCATGTAGGGCCTAGTGAGCTAACTGGAAAACCTTTGAAAATGATTGAGAAAAAGCTAACACACAAGCACATGGAGATGTACACTTGTTGGTGTTGGCACATTTGCAAAGGTGGTGTTGGTCGCGCTGTGGTTTGCGGGAAGAGAGGGGTTTGGGTTCCTCTCTCCCTCCCGCCGAGCGTGCGAGCGCGGGATTCAGGCGATTTCGGGGAAGTGAAATGCCTATTTTCCATTGCGCCGGAAGTCGGAAAAGAAACGGAGGCGAACGCGGTCACAGAGGTGACCGGACGCTGCACCGGACGCTGCACCGGACGCGGTCAGTTTCGACCGGCGCGTCCGGTCAGTACAGCGTCAGGGTCTGGCGCGCGTGCTAGGGTTTGACACCGGCGCGTCCGGTGACCCACGGGACCGGCGCGTCCGGTCTGGCGAACAGCGAGTCACGAAGTCGTCGGACGCGGTGCGCGTCCGGTCACTCACCATCGGACGCGTCCGGTGGTCCAGGGAGCTTACTGGACTCGCACCGGACGCGGGTACTGTGGCGTCCGGTGGTTGAGAGGAGCGCGTCCGATGATGTCTTCGCGCGAGCGGGTACTGTGCGCACCGGCGCGTCCGGTGGTTCGCAGCAGCGCGTCCGGTCGCTCGTTTGACCGTTGGCGCGCAGTGACCGTTGGAGGATCTAACGGACGTTTTTGAAATCTGAGGGACACCGGACGCGGTTGAGCGCGTCCGGTCTGTTACGACCGGCGCGTCCGGTGGTCCCGCAGAAAACGGTTAGTTGAGTTCTAACGGCTCTATTTGGATGGGATGCTTATAAATACTTGTTGGCCGGCCCTTGGGGAGGTCTCTTGGCATTTCTAACACTCTTGTGCATCCTTTGAGCTAGAACTACTCCTCCCACTCATCTCTCTTGCTTGATTGCAAATCAAAAGCGAGATTGAGTGATCCCAAAGTGCATTGCATAGCTTGAGAGCATCTAGTGGCACTTGTGGGTGGTTTAGCCGGTGGATTTCCTGTTACTCTTGGAGAGTACCGCTCCTAGCCGGCTTGGAGATTGTTGGAGGCGTTGGCAAGAGAAGGTGATTGTTCTTGGCCACCTCCGGTTGATTGTGAGAGGTTCTTGTGCTTTCCTCGGCGGGACGCCAAAAGCAACTCTAGTGGAATCCGCGTGTCATTGAGTTACCTCACTTGAGAGTGGTGTCTTGCGGTGCCTTGCGGGGTGTGCCTTGAGGGGCAAGTGACTTGAGGGTCACACCGAGGAACCATCTAAGTGTTGGTCGACACAACCGGTGACGTAGCTTGTCGGTGCACAAGTGAACACCGGGTGAACAAATATTGTATCTCTTGTCTCCCGGTGATTGGTCTTCATATTGTGTTGTTGTCAATATTGATTGATTGTATATCATCTTGGTGATTGGCAACATCTTCACTTCACCGTCGGTATAATAATCACAATCCTCTCTCTTGCTTTTACATTCACTAGTTTATCTTGTGTAGCTCTAGTAGTAGCTTTGCTAGTAGTGTTAGCTTGTTCTCTAGTGTAACCTTAGTGACATAGCTCTTGTGTGAACTAGAGATCTTAATCTACTAGACTTGTGGATAGGAGGCTTGCATCACAACCTTTGGCTAAGCAAAACTCGCTTTACGCCGTTTGTTATTCTAACAAGTTTGCTTAGTGGTTCTTGTAGAATTTTTAATAGGCTATTCACCCCCCCTCTAGCCATCTAGGACCTTACAGCAGGCGCGCACCATCCAACGCCGCACCGATCCCCCTCACCCGTCACAGAAGGGAAAGCAAGGGAGGCCTGCACCTGCACCCTCATCCACTTCGCATCGTCGGCACGAAGGGGAGGTCTGTGCCACCGCAGTTGCCCACTAGGTAGGTCATGCCCGCGCGGTGACGCTATGTTTCAAGTGTTTCTGGACACTTTTTCAGACATATTGCAAGCTCATATTTCAAGTGTTTCAATTTGTTTCAGGTGTGTTTCAATTGTTTCATGCGGATATTGCAATAGTTATACATGTATGTTGCAGGTGTTATCTCCATTGTTTCATCTGTTTTTTATACACGTACATTGCAAGTGTTTCAGACGCATGTCTTAAGTGTTTCATCTATCTTTTTTTTTGCATCTGAATGTTTCAAAAGTAGATCGGGATGTTGCACATGTTGCAATGGTGTTTCAACTGTATGTTCGAAATGTTTCATCTATTTTAGTCTTATGTTACAAATGTTTCATCTAGATGTTACAAAAATAGATCAGGGTATTGCACGACGCAGCCGGTGGCTATCGCTTGTGCTAGGGTGCAACCGTGGGTTAACCCATGTGGGTTTCTCCGTGCAAGGCACGGGTGCTGGGGCGAGATGCGGATGCGTATGTGGGAGCGGCGCAGTTGTTGGAGCCGTGTCCGTACGTTCAGATGCTAGGCCTTCCCATAAAGAAAGATGATTTTTCTAAGGCGACAAGTTACGTGAACGATTATTAATATATTGCTGAAACTTTATAATATTTTTTGATCATCTTAATGATCTTAAATGAAAAACTTCAAAACTAAAAAGTTATAGATCTCATCGAGCATATACAAATTATCTTTATCCGACACCATATAAAAAGATATAATTTTTCTAATTTGACAAGCTTGTTACGCGATTAATACGTTGCTAAAATTTTATATTATTTTTTTATCATCTTAACGACCTCAAATGACAGGACTCAGAACTAGAAAGTTATAGATCTCATCGAGGGCTACAATTTTCATGTAAAAGTCATCTTCATCCGAGGTCATACCACTAGCACACGATTCTTTTTAGGTGGCGTTGCACTTTTTTTGTTGGAGGCGGACACAATTTTTGCCCGCCTCCAATGTTCCCAACGCAGCGATGCTCCACCGGCCAACAAATCGTCCGCCTTGGTTAAAGTTTAACGGAGGCAGTCGGCATAAGGGAGCCACCTTCGTTAATTTCACATTAACGGAGGCGGTCGACTTTAAGTAACCGCCTCCAAAAATGGTCCATTTTCGAAGGTGGGTCTGTTATAAGACCCGTCACCGAAAACATGCCCAACATATATAATAGGGAGTTAGGGTTTGGAACCACCTCACTCAACACTCAATTTTTCTCACCTCACTGCACTCATCTCTGCTCTCTCCCCACGCATCCCCCTCTCTCTCCCACCACACAAAAAGCGCCAGCGGCCAAGGATTGCTCCTCCCTCCTTCCTCCTTGGCGCGGACGATAGTGGGTCTCCCTCCTCCTCAGCGCGGATGGCGGCGAGTCTCCCTACTCCTCGGTGCGGACGACAGCGGGTTTCCCTCCTCCTCCTCCTCGACGCGAACGGCGGCGCGTGGGTCTCCCTCCTCCTCCTCGGCGCGAACAGCGGCGCGCAGGTCTCCCTCCTCCTCCTCGGCGCAGACGGCGGCGTGCTAGTCTCCACTCCTCGACGCAGGCGGCGGCTGCGCGGGTCTTCGTCCCGACTGCGGCGCGGGTCCTCCCTGACGGTGGCGAGGGACCCCGGCTACAGTGCGGGTCCTCCCAGGCGGTGGCGCGTCGTGGATCCCCGGCCATGGCGCGGGTCCCCTGGGGCTGCATCTCTCCTCCCTTGGCGCCAGATCCGGTCTCTCTCTGGATCCGGCCAGACTCGGTGATGGACGCGTCGGCGACAGTAGTTCAGGTATGCCTCTCCCCATCTTCTCCTCTCTTCCCCTCTTCATGTCCCTCACTCTTCTCTCTCTCCCCTTTGTAGATCTGGACGACAGCGGCAGATCTGGGAGGACGGCGGCGGTGGATCTGGGCGGATGACGAGCGGATCTGGGCAGAGGACGGGTGGATCTGGGCGATTCAAGAAGTTGGAGCTGGCTCCCGAAGTTAAAGCGGGCTCTAGAACCTGGATTTTTTGTTTATTTTATTTTTTATTAATGGAGGCGGGCGTTGTATCCTGCTCGCCTCTGAAGCAGAGGCGAGCTATTTGACCGCCACCGTTGTTTCTTGATTTACCGTGACCTTCCATTAGAGTCGGTCACTGATGCCCGCCTCCATTAAGATTTTTGTAGTAGTGTAAGAAAAAGATACGATTTCTCTAAGATTATCCCATCTATCAGGTATATGTAAGCGCTAATCAGCGTGCCACGTCAACTACCGGGTTGGGTAAATACCCGTTTGGACCTGAATGAGGTCCGAGCTAACTTAAGGGATCCAAATATGTATTTTAAGACTTTGGGGGAGCTGTATGCCTGTATGATACTTGCTGACAATTTTAAGAACCTATGGTGAATTTCACTCAATCATTGGCACTGCAATTGCAAAGTTGTTGCATGGCATGGCTTCAATCTGCTTCTAAAAAAGTCTGCTTCACAGTACATCACGCGCGGCTATAAATAAATGTATTGCTCGATAGCGTGTCCACTACCTGTTCTATCTAACGTTCACAGTTTCTATCTGTGGATTGAGCACAATTCTATAGAAGACTGACGTGCCGACCAACCGCGCGGCGCCCCGGCCGGAGCCCAGCAGCAGCCTCCTCGCCGCCGGCAATGCAGAAGCAGGACATGGCGGAGAAGCTGGTGGATTGCATCGAGGAGATGACCACTAACGTGGACGCCGTTCAGGAGCGCGTGCTGGCGGAGATCCTCGCCCGCAACGCCGACGCCGAGTACCTAGCGAAATGCGGCCTCGCCGGCGCCGCCGCCGACCGCGCCACTTTCCGGGCCAAGGTGCCTGTGGTGACGTACGAAGACCTGAAGCCGTACATCCTGCGCGTCGAACGGCGACACGTCTCCCGTCCTGACGGGCCCCGGCCACCCCATCTCCGAGTTCATCTTCACCACCGGCACGTCCGGCGGCGAGCCCAAGCTGATCCCCGCCGTCAAGGACGAGCTCGACCGCCGCATGCTGCTCCACAGCCTCGTCACGGCAGTCATGAACCAGTAACAGTTCGTTATGAGTTGTTCCCACAGATATATGCACGTGCCCGGTTTAACTGAACACGCGATTTGCAGGCACGTGCCGGGGCTCGACAAGGGAAGTGGTCTCTACTTCTACTTCGTCAAGTCGGGGACGACGACGCCGGGCGGCCTGACAACGCGTACTGTCACGACGAGCCTCCTCCACAGCGACCAGTTCAAGAGCCGCCCGCCGTACGCCTCCACCAGCCGCGGCGGCGGCGGCGGCCACACGAGCCCGGCGGCGGCCGTGCTGTGCGAGGACGCGTCCCAGAGCATGTACGCGCAGATGCCGTGCGGCCTGTGCCACCGCCACGCCGTGCTGCGCATCGGCGCCGCGTTCGCGTACGGCCTCATCCGCGCGGTCTCCTTCCTGCAGTGCAACTGGGGCCACCTCGCCGAGGACATCGAAGCCGACTTGGCCATGGCGGTCCTCCAGCTGCCCACAGGCCTGTCGGCCCTCCAGCTACCGATAGGGACCTATCGGCTGTCCAGCTACCGACATGTACTCCATCGGCCCTGCGGGTACCGATAGGCCCTATCGGCTCTCCAGCTGCCGACGGGTCCCCTGTTGGCGTAGACCTACAGGCTAATGAGCACTCGACAGGCTGCTACATACGAGAATTTTGTGTAACAGCTTGTAGATTTGTAATTAATCATTAAAAAATATTATTTAAAAAAATTCGGGTGACTGCTGGTCCGGCATCCTCACGCGCCTTGGCCGAACGCCAAGTACCTGGACGCCATCAGCACCGGCGTCATGGCGCAGTACGTCCCGGCGCTTCGTTACTTCAGCGGCGGCAGCATACCCATCGTGTCCACTATCTACGGATCCTCGGAGTGCTACTTCGGCCTCAACCTCCGGCCGATGTCCGGCGGCGACCCGTCCGAGGCGACGTACACCATCATGCCCAACATGGCCTACTTCGAGTTCCTACCCACGGGCACCGCCGCAGACGACGCCACAGCGGCGAGCTATCCAGCTCGTGGAGCTGGCCCGCGTGGAGGCCGGGCGCGAGTACGAGCTGGTGGTGACCACGTACGGCGGGCTGTACCGGTACCGCGTCGGCGACGTCCTCCGCGTGACGGGGTTCCACAACGCGGCGCCGGAGCTCCGGTTCCTGCGCCGCCGCAACGTGCTGCTGTCCGTGGACGTCGAGAGGACCGACGAGGCGGAGCTGCAGCGCGCGGTGGGGCGCGCGTCAGCCGCGCTGCTCGTCCCGCTCGGCGCGGGCGTCCTGGATTACACCGCCCGGACGTGCACCGAGACCGTCCCGGGGCACTACGTCGTGTACTGGGAGCTGCGTATGCTGTCTTCGTCTTCGACCACCGCCGCCGCCGCCGCCGAGACGACGACGGGCGTGGTGGACGGCGACGTGCTGGGCCGGTGCTGCTTGGAGATGGAGGAGGCGCTGAGCTACTCGTACCGCGAGGGACGGGTGGCGACTGGCTCCGTCGGCGCGCTGGAGATCCGGGTGGTTCAGGCGGGCACCTTCGAGGAGGTGGCGGACTACGCCGTCGTCTCCCGCGGCGCGTCCGTCGGGCAGTACAAGGTGCCCCGGTGCGTTACGGTGCCGGCCGTCGTGGAGCTGCTCGACTCGCGCGTCGTGTTGCGCCACGTTAGCCCCGCGTTGCCGCACTGGGACTCGGCAGGTCTGCGGTTTGAGGAAGAAACTACAGCTTAGGCGCGCGGCTGCCGCAGTCTGCTTAACCACTGCTGCTGCGTGCAATTGGGTATCCTTCTCCAGTTTCAACACTTGTCAACGTTGCACAGTCCATAAATTAACTAGGGAGCTCTAATAACAACAATAATGATAGGAGTCCCTCCTTGGTTGATCATCTGATTGAACTTGAGCTAAGCGACGTTCACTCTGATGCCTAACTTGCAGTCTTGCACAGTGCACTGCATGTTAAATTTAAGCTAAGGAGTAGAGTGTGGATCTACATACTTACCATATACTTATGCTAATGTAGTATAGGGTGGTGTAGGGTAGGAGCAATGTAAACGATGTAGGGTGGTAATAACAGTGTGTGTTATCAGACAGAGACTAGAGGGGTAACAGAGAAGATCATCAGAGAATGACAGTGTCTCTTATATCAGACAGAGACTGCTGCATGGAGCAATGCAATATAGACCTGTCGTCAGAATCACAGCAGCCTCTGTTATCAGACCGAGACTAGAGGGAGCAATGTGTGTAACAGAGAAGATTATCAGAGAATAACAGTGTCTGTAATATCAGACAGATACTACTGCAGGGAGTAATGTAATACGTATAGACCTATCATCAGAATTACAGCAGCCTCGAGCAATGTAATATACTAGACAGAGACTACAGGGAGCAATGTACTTACTACGCAATATTGACGTGGACACAGAATTAATGGCAGTCAGTGTCTGTTACATCAGACAAAGGTCACAGAGCAGTGACTCCAGAGGAGAAGCAGCCGTCGGTACATGAGCCACAGTGATTTTGCACTTCTTGGATGCCCGAGGAGAGTCCTTCAGTGACGCGATTGCGTCCTCCGGTAACAGCAACGATGCCCACATCGTGGGGTGGAGGTGAAGGGTCACTGAAAGCAAGCTTCGGGCAGCTTTTAGAAGGCCTTGGATGAGGGCAAGCTCAGCTCCTCCTTTGTAATCTTTGAAGACGAGCTTCGTGAGCGACTCCTTGACGCATACTGGAACGCAGGGTAGGCGCCAGGAATTGGCGAGGTTCTCAGCATCGTCCTCACCGCCCGGTGGGATGCTATCAGCACGCTGTATAGAGTACAGATATTTAGCAGTAGCGTCAGCAAGGAATTGAACTTGAACGAAGGCAAACAATCAATGTGTGTGCGCTCATATTGCATTGCATATTGCTCACCGTGATGGTAAGGTCCGACAGCACTGGCAGTTGACTCAGAAGCTCCACAAGCGCTGTTGGTTGCCCGGGTACACACACGTGGATGGCAAGGCCGAGGGTGGTAAGGTGGTGCAGCGATTCCTTTCTCTTTCTCTTGAAGTGAGGACCCAGAGCTCCATGTATCTCAATGACGTGCAGATCGAGGGAGCGCTACTGCCTTGAACCCAATCGCCAACGTGGTGAGCATGTCGCTGTTGAGGCGTCGCAGAGGGAACAGCACGGAGGGGACGTCGCGGTACAGGTTGAAGACGACCAGTTCCTCGACTCCCTTGGCCGAGAGCGCGTCCACCCAGGACGCCAGCGTGCCCGCGTCGGGGCAGGTCGACGAGTCGAGTCGGAACGGGCAGACTGGCCCAGGGTGGTGACCAAGAATCGTCGTCAGAGCATCCACGTGATCGCGTGGCTGTGGCTGGTCCGACGACGACGTCCGCCAGACGCCGGTCGTGCAGCACGAGCGGCCGAGTCTCCCAGGCGGCGTCCCATGGCGGAACGGCTCGCCGGTAGACGAACAAGTCGAAAAGGTAGGGGTCGTACTCAAGGGTTTTTTTATCGGCCGAAAGTCGCCGATATTTCCGAAATTTCCTTTCTATCTCCGGGATCCGATAAAATTTGATATCAGCCAAAATTTTCCCTTCTTTCCTGTTTCTACACAGACAATCCAAAATCAGTCCGACACTTATAATGATTTATTCTTGTTTTGATTTGTGAACAAGTGATGTTTAATATCTTAGGAATAGTTTCAAGTAAAATTCTACAAAATTTTTGAAAAAAAATTAATTTTTTTTGAATTTAGTCTGATATTTCCGATATATCTTGTTTATCCTCTTTATCCATGACGTCCGATAAATTTTAATTTCCGATAATGAAAACCTTGGTCGTACTCGTCCAGAATCGTAGCCTCCCAGGCGGCGAGGTTGCTGCTGAGGGGCGGTTTCGTGGTCGAGGGGTTTGTGGGGAAATTGAACGGGGGATGGGGATGGGGATGGGCGGTTATATTGCGGGGCCGACCTCGGCAACCGCCGCCGCCTTACCCTTCCCATCCAGCTGGATACAGGTACGTCCGGCCGGCGGGGGCTCGAACGGAACCCCGTGGGCTCAAGCGCAAGCGGCTACACTGTGTCCGCCCGTCCGGGCACAGTCAGGTGACGCTGACGAGTTACGGTACGCGCAAGAGAGCACTAGCTTGTCGGTGAGCTGTGCACCGGCCGCGTCGCCTGCTCGCCGCGCCGCTCATCTACAGTGTCCGTGCGTGCACCGACCGGCTCACGAACGCGCGCGGGCTGCTTGATCACCGCGCTCAGGTTCAGTTCAGCATCGCCTTGTTCAGGTCGTCGTCCGGTACGCAGCCGCAGCCGCCGCGTGCTGTGGTGGGGAGGGGTCGTCGAGATGCCGGATCTGCCGGTGCGGGCCGTGTTGAGAGGGGGCGCCCGCGGGCCACGAGCTCATCGACGCTGCCGCTCGCTCGACCGCCCGGAAAGACTACAGTGAGGCCACGAGGGAGCCGTAGTCGAGGGCCCTCGGCCGCACCAGTCCTAGCGCTGGTCGAAGGAGGTGCCGCCGCCGCCCGCCGAGGCATGGGGCCGACGACGAGGACGCACGGGGACCAGAGCTGCACTGCCTCCGATGACGAGGACGCGCTGGCGGCCCACACGCCCTTGCTTGCGCCGCCGCGCGCTCGTGCACCACCGGGTGGGAGGGAGCCGCCGGGAGTCGCCGGTGGGGGAAGGGGTTACCGCTTCCCCTGCTGGTGGTGGGGGAAGGGGCCGCCGCCGCCGCTGGTGGTGGTGGGGTAAGGGGCTGCCGCGGCGTGGGGAGGCGGCGTGGCACCGGTCACGCACAGCGGTGGCATAGGGAGGCGGGCTCAGGGTTAAAAACTGCTCGGTTTACCGCGGTAAGCCGCGGTTACCGCCCTAACCGGGCCGGACCGGTTCCGGTCCGGTCCGGTTAGGTATTCCCCAAATTCAAATTTAAAATTTGAAAAAAAATGCTGAAAAAATTCCTAAAAATAGTTCATGATTTATAGAAGCCAATGGTGTAAAAATTTTTCAAATTCGAGTTCGTTTAGTATTTATTTATACGTATAGAAGTTTGAAAAAAAAGAAAAAAAATCCCGGTCCCCGCCCGTTAAGACTGTCTGCACTGGCGTACTCTAAACGATACTCTAAAGCTTTAGAGTATGAATATAGAGTAAAAACTGCTGCACTGGATACTCTAAAACGATACTCTAACCTTTCTCTTACTCTATATTTAGAGTAGTACAGTGTTTACTCTATAGTGCACAGTGGCGGGCCCTACTAGCTAAACCAAGGAAAAAAAATGCTATAACTCACAAACCAAAAATCCAAATTAAATTTCGATTGCACCATTAAATTCGTCTCAATAAATCCTTCAAAACTAGATCACTCATGGATATATTTAGATAAAGTGACAAGTGGGTCCTACAGTAGATAGAGTGGATAGAGGATGATATAGAGGATGGATGGGTGCGGGAGAATTGAGTATAGAGGAGAGAATCTTGCTGACTAGGACGTATAGAGGATGAATATAGAGGACTATGAGTGCAGATAGCCTAAGGCCCCCAAATTTAAATTTAAAATTTGAAAAAAACAAAAAATGCTGAAAAAATTCCTAAAAATAGTTCATGATTTATAGAAGCCAATGGTGAAAAAATTCCTAAAAATAGTTCATGATTTATAGAAGCCAATGGTGTAAAAATTTTTCAAATTCGAGTTCGTTTAGTATTTATTTATACGTATAGAAGTTTGAAAAAAAAAGAAAAAAGAAAATTCCAAACTCAAACCGAGCGGTAAACCGCTCCAAACCGCCCGGTAAACCGGTGACAAACCGAACCGAAGGAGCGTTTGAATTCAAATTCAAATTCGACCGGTTACCGACCGGTTACCAGTAAACCGGTCCGGTAAACCGCTACCGGAGGCCGGCGGTTTGGGGTGACCGGTCGGTAAAAAAACCCTGGACGGGCTCGCACCGGGGTATCTGCTCTGAGAGTGAGAGGTGAGAGAACGGCAGGAGAGAGAAGACGGGGATTCAAATGAATTTGAAACACGCGTGCAGTAGCTAACAGCGCCCACCCACCGACGACAACACGGCGGGGCCCACGCACGTCAGGTGGTCTGGCTGCACAAGGTCTGTGGGAGGTTGGTTAGGTGGAATCAGGTGATGGAGTTTGGACCAAGGCTTCCTGTATCTATGGGAAGCCCAAGGCTCCTAATATTGTGTGTATATATATATATATATATATATATATATATATATATATATATATAACTATTACCCTACAGCTGGCTACAAAATAACTTATTCTATAGCTACTTTGAGTTACGATAATTGCTATACTAATTTATGAGATTATAGTAACTCCTTATTATGTGATTTACTATAACATTATGGTAAATATCTTCATGTGTTATAGTAATTCAACTATCGTAAATATATACTGACATTGTCGTAAATTAGTATATAAAATTGTCGTAAATAGAGGTGGCTACAAAATAACTTATTTTGTAGCTAGCTATAGAGTATACTCTCTCTCTGTATATATATATATATATATATATATATATATATATATATATATATATATATATATATATATAATAGAAGCAAGGATTTCATATGTATAGGAATTGACTAAATGTAAACCTATAATCTATCAATGCGATAGCTAAAATCAAGCAGAAAGGGTAACAAAACATTGTATATATCTATGATGCATTTTCTACTACTAGAATATAGAGAAAAGGTTTTAAATAATTCAAGAATGCAATTAATAAATAAAGGAGGTTATTTTGGTGCCGCAGATAAATTCCAGAAAAGCAATCAATCATGCAATCAAGCAATCGAGCATTTCAAGCAAGCACTCAGGCATTCAAGCCAGCAAGCAAATAATTCAAACGTTCTATATTAAATGTATACGGTGAATTTTGATGCAGGGTTTTGGAAATAGATTTTTAAAATGGTTTTGCGGAAAATAGATAGTCAAGTTTTAATTTGTTGTAAAGTTTTTAAAAAGTTTAAATTTTTAGTGTTTTTTTTATCATGATGTAAAAACACGGGTGTTACATAATCTTTACTGAAGTATTCAAAAGGGATATGGGTCTGAAATCTGAAACTCTAACAACATTGTCATGTTTAGGAACCAAAGTGATGAAAGAGCCGTTGATGCTTTGCAGACAGATGTTTACATCATAGAAATCATTACACAAATTGTAGAAATCCTCGCAGATAATAGGCCAACATTTTTTTGACAAAATATGTATTAAAACCATCAGCCGAGGAGCTTTATCTGATGGCAAACCTTTTATCACTGCATCAATTTCTTGGTTGGTGAAAGGCACCACCAGAGAAGAGAGATCAACAGAAGCCTGCATTAAAATATCTAGATTGAATTGAATCGAGGTAAAATCTGAGACCCCCAACCTTTCTTTGAAAGCCTGCCAAATGTGGTCTGCTTTCTCATGGTGATAAAAAATAGACTGCCCTGCATCATTTTCCAAACAAGTATAGTAGCATGAGCATGAAAATTTTTTGTGCTTACATCACCAAGGGTGACCCATTTGATTTGACCCCTTTGCTTCCAATATGCTTTTTGCTGCTTTAAGAGATTCTGAAGCTCAGATTCAAGAATGCCTTTGAAATTCCACTTGGGATAGTTAAATCTCTGAACTCCTCAATAAATTGCAAGAAGGCTAACACTAGCTTCACATTGTCAATAGGAACCTTAAGATTAGAAAGAGATGTTTTCCAGACTTTCAGAGCAGCCCTCAGATTTTTAAACTTTGCTGTCAAAATTTTAACAGTGATTCCCGAGCACTATTGTTAGATCTTAGAGCACTTTGAGAGGTAGTAGTTTGGGCATTGCCACTTGCAGTGATGACCGACTGTGCGGCGTCACGAGTGGCGACCAAAGCTCTTGAAGTGACACGCTGCCTTTATTTATTTTTTTATTAGGAGTAGTAGTTTATTGGAAACATGGTAAGTGTTAATTTTTATTTCCTTTACATTTACAAAAAGATGAAATTAAAACCAGGCTTTTTGGGATTACATTTTGTTTTACGTTACAGTTGGAGACGTCCTTTGTCCAAAGGAAACGAAAACAGAAAACGCAGACATCATTCCAGTGGTCGATCGAATACAAGGTTATTGGGTACATATGTGTCATGGGTGCATATGTGCATGCATGTCATCATTAGAGATAGATGACGTAGGAGGCCAGGCCGGGCAAGTCGGGTCTGCATGCAACCGGCCAAGTCCATGGTTAGTTTTTTTTTTTAGAAAAAGAGGTTTCCCAGCTTTATTGCTAAAACCAATTACGTTCAGCACAGCGTTTGGCGCGCCCGCCAATATTCAAACAGGTTCCAGAAAGCATGGCCTAAAGGCCTTACAAACACCAGAAAATCTTCAGAAACAGAAAAGCGATATCTCCTATCTTGAGTGATTAAGCCGAGTCACAGCGCCGTAGTCCTATTCCGATGACCGAGAATCCAACATCTCAACCTTAATCGCGTTTCCCCATCCTAGCAAAGTCTCGGAGGTCAGTTGGCCAGCATCTCCAGCTCCTGAATCACAGAGTCCAACTTGATCTCTAGGTCCTGAGCATATATTGGTTGCCAAGTGCCAAATAAAAAACACTCGGAAAAAAAAACACACTCGATAAAGAAGCTGCTTTGCTGAGTGCAAAAAAAAAAACTCGGCAAAGGCCTTCTTTACCGAGTGCCAAAAAAACACTTGGCAAAGAAGCTGCTTTGCTAAGTGCAAAAAAAACACTCGGCAAAGAAGGTCTTTGCCGAGTGTTTTTTTTCACTCGGCAAATCAGTTTTTCAAAGCACATTTTGAAGCCTTAAACGAATTCAAATCAAAAAGTTTTCAACTATAAAGTTTCATAACTTCTCAAGATCTATAAAGTTTATTTTGGTCATTTCTTCATTCAACAGAGCGATAGTAACGTTGTTTATAAAATCTACACGTCTCTCGTATAGTTTCATGAAACTAGAAGAGCGATATATAAGATTTGTGAATAATGTTAGAACCACGACCTTAGATGGAAAAACTTCCTAAATGAAAACTGTAGATCTCGAAAAGTTATAAAACATTGTAGTTGACAACATTTTAATTTGAAATCATGTTGTCATGCAAAACTGCATCCGAATTTCAAAAATTTAAAATTCGAATTTTTCAAAAGACCTCGGATGAAGAAACAACCAAAATAAACTTTGTAGATCTCGAAATGTTATGAAACTTTGTAGTTGACAGCTTTTTAATTTGAAATCATCTTGCCATGCAAAACTACATTTGAAATTCAAAATTTTAAAATTCGAATATTTCAAACGACCTCGGATGGAGAAACTTCCTAAATGAAAATTGTAGATCTTGAAAAGTTATAAAACTTTGTAGTTGACAACTTTTTAATTTGAAATCATCTTATTATGCAAAACTACGTTTGAAATTCAAAATTTTAAAATTCGAATTTTTCAAACGACCTCGGATGGAGAAACTTCCTGAATATAAATTATAGATCTCGAAAAGTTATGAAACTTTGTAGTTGACAACTTTTTGATTTGAATTCGTTTAGGGCCTCAAACAATCAATTTACACATGATTTGGTATAATATTTGGAGAACGGAAATGGAATATAGATACAAATGAAAGAGGTGCAGTGATAGAGGAGCTCGTGCATATGTGAGAGGTCGCAGGTTTGATTCTTGCTGGGCGCAAAGTTTTGAAAAATTGCTTTGGCTGGTCCTTTGGGAGCAGTTGCCATATGACTGGTCGGTGGATCCCTCCCCCAGTTAAAAAAATTAATTTTTTTTCTATTTTTTTAGATTTTTTCGGTTTGGCCCACTCGGCCCGATAAAAGACACTTGGCAAAGACCCTTCGCCAATATTTTTTTACCATGTGCTCTTTGCCAAGTGTGGCACTCAGCAAAGCCTTTGCCGAGTGTATTTATGGCTTTGCCAAGTGCGCTGGACACTCGGCAAAGCGCCTGATTCCAGTAATGAATTAACAGCAGAGGTTATGATGTTAGTAAAAGCATGTTTCTTATTTGCAATCCAAAAGGTTGCTATAGATTCAAAATTCCCATTATTATTCAGATTCTGTATTTCTGCAATCATAGACCAAATTCTTTGCGCCACACAGCAATCAAAAAACAGATGATGCACAGACTCTGCTTCACTGCGAAACAAGCAAGTCTTATCAGAGACTTCTCTCCTTTTTGCTAAATTATCCCTGGTCAAAGTTTTTTTTATTACTAACCACAGAAAAATCAAGTCCATGGTTAGGTTAGGCTAGGTGATGGCTCCGACTCCTGGTCCTGGATCCATATCGGTACGTACGTTCTGATCCGACTCGAACAAGGCATATGCATGCAGCCATAATATGCATGCGATCCGATTACTAGGGCAACAAAGGCCTGCGGCAACTAACTCTGATCTTGTCCAATTGGTTCGTATCCTATACTATAAAGGCCTGCGGCAACTAACTCTGATTTTGTCCAATTGGTTCGTATCCTATACTATATCGGAAGAACTGCAATATATAATCCGGCCCATATCGGAATCGGAAGAACCAGCCACCGCCTTGGCCTTGGCCTTCCATCCCCCACCGCCTACTTCTATTCCATTATATATATTGATCGAGCAGCCCCGGCCGGCCGGCCCTTTGCATTGCTGCTCGCTGTATTTGCCTAGATTGCCAGCCGATCTATCGGTGCCTAGCTCCGATCCACCACTGCGTGCTCCATCTTGTCGCGCCACCGCCACCGCCACCGCGCTTACATACCGGCCGGCCCTCGGTGGATCGGATCCTGCAGAGAGAGACTTGCATTGCATTGCATTGGGAGAGACGATGAGCCATCGTCTTGCAGACGACAGCCGAACCCGCCGAGCAGGATGGCGATGGTTTCAACGTGACCCGTACAGCATCCATCCCGCGGAATTAGATCCCGTGGACTTGGCCTTGGCCCTCACATCTCAGAGTATGATGCCAACCTCTTCTCTAACCCGACCTCGATCTCCACCGCCATCTCTCCAAGCCGCTAGCCGGCGCCAGCACAGTCGACCTACGAGTAAGCGTGCTCGCATCCCCGCCTCCAGCAAGGCTATCCTGGGGCTCAAGGAGGTGCTGCTCACCACCATGGACGCCGACGCCGACGACTGTGCCATCTGCCTTAAGGCTTTGGATCCTGCAGACCAGGACAAGGAGGAGCCAGCAGCAGCAGCAGCAGCAGCTGATGTAGAGATGATGACAAGGCTCCGCGCCATGCCCTGCTCCCACATCTTCCACCAGCACTGCATCTTTCAGTGGCTCCATCGCAACGCCGTCTGTCCTCTCTGTCGCCACCAGCTGCCCACCACGGATGATGATGATGATGATGAGGAGGAGGAGGAGGAGGAGGATGAAGAAGTATCGCCTGATTTTTGGTTCCCATCGGTCCCGTACGACGAGGGTGTTACAACCACGGCTACACTGCCTGACTCTGAAGGAAGCCAAGACACAAGCACTGAAGACGCCAGCCCAACTACTGTAGCCCGTCCGGCAAGAGCAGCAAGACAGAGTGTCCGCGCCCGTCTGCCAAGCGTTCGCTTTCATGGGCCAGAGTGGGCTTGATCCCTAGGCTGTAGAGACGGCTGCGCCGTTGGGACAAGCTACCGGCAAGGCCGGGTGTATAAGAGGCAGGAAGAGAACGCTGCGAAGGCGACAATGTATTGAACCCTGAAACCTCTGAATGCTAATCCTTCCTCCGCCTACCTTCTCATCCCCAATTAAGTTACTCTGACAGAGGGCAGTTGGGAGAAGGAGGAGGAGGAGGAACGAAGGAGACGACAACGACAGCAGCCCGGGATACTACCGTTGGTTGCGTCTGACCTCGCCGGCGGAGGCGGAGGCGGAGAGACGACGACAAGAGATCAGGTCAAATTATATATCCAGCTGGCAGCTGAGAGGAAAACCTCGCCCCATCGAGACATGACTGCTGCGGGCCCTCTCTCGCTGCCTAGCTACTTACCAAGCTTAAAAATATATATTATTAGTACAAATACGTCCAATGCAATGCAATGCAAAGCCGTGACGATGTGCATGTCGTCTCGGATTAGTTTGTGTGATAGTATATTCAACGATTGTATGCTTTCATATGTACTTACTCTTTAGCATGCATGCATGCATGGACTCGAATGAATACTAGCTAAACGATCGATCGACGAATCACTCCTCTATCTCAAGAGGAAGGATGCTTGCGCCGTTTATAAATGTTTTGTTTCCATTCCAGATGCATGTGAAGACAAATAAATTGACCAAACCAAGTGGCGCTTAGCACTTGTGTATGCACGCACTGACTAAAGGAAGGGGGAATTTCTGAATATGCATACATGTCCATGATCTTGATTCTTCGTCGTCACATTAAAATTGTCCTCCAGCATCAACAGTACTAGTGCAGGATGGATATATAATGTGTCATGGTCGGCGGAAGACTTATACCAGGAGGCGACATGAAATGGCTAATAGAATATCCCGTCAATCCATCACCTGTCCATCTAATGCTTTTTTCCGAGCGTCTGATTCTTTACTAGATATCGGACGGACGCAAGGCGAGGGCCCATGTCAATTTTTATTCTCATCTACTCTAGCCCAACTAACACAATCTTTGTTTAATATCTCGTCAATCCGTCACCTGTCCATCTCTCACTCCGCCGCTCCTGCCGCTGCTCCGTGCATCCACCCCACCGACGTAAAGCAGACGCCCCACTGCGACACCGCCGCAAGATCCCCATGGCTATGGCTTCCACGGTCACCGCGGCTTCCTCTTTCCACCTCGCCTTCCCTCTCCTCTCCGCGTCGTCCTCCTCCTCGTCGTCCTCCAATACCCTTCACTTCCCTCTCCGCCGCCGCCACGCCTACCACCTCCTCGCCGTCACTGCCTTCAAGAAGCTCTCAGAGGCGTCCCTCATGCCCATCCCTCGGTAGCCCACGCAACCCCTGGTCGATGAGGACGCCCTACCCCCAAAGTTTGTAGTTCTACAACGTATACTATCGAGCCCATACTTTAGGGTCCACTGTGCATCACGTATCAGTTCCTGGATCAGTAGCTGATACGCACAGAGCGAACAAGATTGATATAAAAAACCATACCTTTATTGATAATGGGGAAACACATTACAAAGTTCATATTACATAGCTTGGGCTATTGGTCTTATAATGTACATCAGAGTTCTAATACTGCGGTCCTATAACATTGTGGTTCCATTCCTACAGGCAACTTGGAGTGCATACGTAAACCTTATTCTTGAACTCAATTCTATATCTTTATCCTAGTGGTCCACGAGTAGCTCCTTTGCGAAATCGTACATCTCCATCCTCGTACGTACTCCTATCTTCCCATCCTAGCATAGCTTTAATAGCTCCATCCTCGTACGTACTCTTATAGCTTGACTCCTAAAAACATAGAATGAAGGGGATTAAGTACATAAAGTACTCAGCAAGCCCTAACTTTGGAGTAGAGGTGAGGTGAATGGCGAAGACTGTTTGTGGGAGTGGTTTATGGTGGTGGAGGTGGAGGTGAGTAGAGTTATATATAAAATGAGAGTTTGAGCCCTAGGAGATTATTAACCCTTCTCATCAGGTGCCGGGGTTTATAAATTGTAACTTACCAGCTTAATTGATTACAATTTACCAGATCATCACAGTTTCATTACACATAAAAAATATCTAATCATAGTTGCTCTCATCCCAGCATCTGCGCATTACAAGGACATAGCTATTCGAATAGATTTAATAAACTCTGCAGAGGTATACAAATTTCCCCACATGATAGACACAGCTCAAAACCATGCGCGATGGTAGGAACAGGCCTAACGAGACCTCGTACCCGAAGGGATGTATCATCAGATTTTCATATAACTCTACCGCGGCTTCTCAGGGGTTGGAAAACACACTAATCTCGGGAGGATACCAAATCATCCCAACATAACAGTGCCGATGATACCAAATCATCAAAATAATATGGGCTCGAACGCGGCCAAGTTAAGAGGCTTAACGTGGAGGATCACATAGCAACCGCGCCAACCGAATCATGGAAGATCACACAGCATCCATGTCTACTCCTAATATTCCGCTGCCAACACCGGCCTGCTAGTAGAGATTATACTTCTATCTAACGAGGTGTGCAATCAAGTCCACCCATATGGACATATGGTTGTACGTAATATCGCACTAGGTGAGAGGGATTTCGAACCAGTCCTTATGTGACCGAGGCGAGTATCTCCCAACAGGAACCCTCACTAGGCGAACCTGCCAAGGTAACTTGTACCACACAAATTACCCCTCATTCGCCACTTGTCGGGGTTCAGTTTAGTTTTACCGGTTCAAGTTCTATAATTATTATCATCAGGTTCATAGATCTCATATCATATCAAGGTAACCATTACCTCATTATCATTTATCTCATTTTCATAATTCATTTATAAGGGGTTACAAGTAATATTGGTTGAGTTTATTAATTGGTGGAGATGGATAGTGGAGGATTTATGGTGGAGGCTAGCAAATATGGTGGTGGAGGAAGGGAGCGATTAAGAGATGGCATGAAATGTAGAGGGGAGGGAAAAGGTGGGTGTTAGGACTTGCCTTCATTTGCTGACGATTATAACCTTGTCCAATTCCAGTGTCTCATGTTCCTGTCTTCTGGACTCCATCAGGTTCTATCGAGTTCTCTCCACGTCTTCTATCCTACGCGGTCTAGCATCGGTAGGAAAGAAACACAAACAAGAAAAATAACAAGCAAGACATGTAAAACAAGCATAGGCAACCAAAGTGAAGAAAACGATCCTATATGGGTTGGTCCTATTAGGTGATGGGTTGCTATCCAAGGTTATCATTGTTATGTCAATTTGAAGTAAGGTTTGGATGAAGAGATTCCATCCATAGGGTAGGGCTTCTACTGGCTAGGTTAAGGTGGGTGATTGGTCTGATGAAACCCAGACCACATTATCATATTTCACTATTATGTGAACCTGAAAGAGAATGTCTGACCAAGTTATCATAGATGACCTAGTCGACTTCTACAGGTCCACGAGGTTAGCGACACATACACACACATGCATCTGTATGTGCCTTGGGTTAGTTGGGTCAGAGGAAGAGCGGAAAAGAGAGTTAGTCATACATAGGTGTATACCCGGGTATCGGGCATATCTATGTATGTATAGACATCCTATCATTTTATGTGGTTAGGTGCGAGTATATTCGCATATGTCATGGTGCATATCCATACGTGAATATATGAGTAACTACTACTACGGCGAAGGGTACTACGCAATGAATTACTACTTCAGGTTATTAATTAATTAATTAATGCGACTACAAATTAATATTTAAATAAAGAAAAGCACTCATGTCTAGAATTTAAATGGGCACAAAAAATTAGGAAATGCATTTTAATATGTAGGGTTTTATTTTAGAACATTTATGGTGCAAGAATTATGCAATTCGGAATTAAAACGGAGGAGCTATAAATTACTAAAATTTATCGGCGAAACACAAACGGAAGATAAACATACAAATTATTTCTACCATTTTTATCTAATGAAAATGAGTAACAAGTATATAGATATGATCTATGGTGGCTCTAGTTTATTTTAGAAATTTCCAGGAATTTTCTGTAATTAAAAAGTTTACCATTTATTATACTGTGTACGTTCCCGTGTGCACTTAGCAATTTCTCCCTATTGTAGTGGCTAACGGGTGGTCCCCAGTCAGCTGTCATGCCGGTCTGCTGCCTAGGCTGTGCACCGATCTGTGGTCTTGCCCTCCTCTCCTCCGTGGTCCAGGTGAACCGTGCCTACGGAGGAGGAGGAAGGGTGGGTGCTGCAGCTGCCACGTCGGTCCCAAGCGGTGACGTGTCGTGCTCCCACCGGATGGGGTGATGTGTCCTTCGCTCGGTCATTGGTTAGGCCGGGTGCCTGGCTGCCTGCTCCCTCTACCCTGCGGTTGGCATAGCCCTGCGGTTCGGGGCTCCGGCGCGGCAAGGCAGGGCGGCGATCCAGTCGCGTCCAGTGCAGGTCGTACCTGCGGCGAACGCGGCTCGGGCGGCTGGGCGGCGGCAGTGCCGTCCATGGCTCCAGCGCGGTGGTGCTCGGCGGTGGCGCGGTTCCGGCGCGGCAAGGCAGGGGCGCCGTGCCCCTCTGCAGGCCTTGGCTGCGAAGGCTCCGAGCTCCGAGCTTCCTTGATGAAGAGGGAGGCGAGCTCGACGTCCTTTTATAGGCCGAGGAAGGCGGTGGCTATGGCAAATATCTCGATGCCGTTCTAGTACGAGCTATGGCCGCGTGTCGCCGGGTTTCACGGGGAGGACGACATCGAAGGCGGTTGCTCCCGATATTTTCTACGCGGAAGGCGACGACGGACGAAGTCGGTTCGCGGCAAAAATATCCCGGCGTCGTGTTCTTCGTGCGTGAGGAGGAAGGCGGTTTCGATGCGGCCTCGACACGTCGTTTCCGCGGCGTCGCGGCGCTCTGCTGGCCAAGCTGGGCCTGAGTGCGCTAGCTGCTGGCCGCAGTGGGCTGGGCCGTGGCCGTTCGGCAAAAGGGAGAGAGGAGCACACAGTAGGATTCCCCTAAAAAAAAGCACACAGTAGGATTTTCCAATTTCTAATGTTTGTACACATTAATGACCAATGCATGAATATATAACTAATGCATGTATTATATAGCGTATGTACGACTTTATTAGTTCATAGACAAATAAGAAGGAAGCAAGATGTATATGGTGTATGTATGTATAACTAAGGCATGTATACACGTATAACTCTATTGTGTACATGACTATGCATGTATATGAGCCTATACGCATATATACGACTTAATTAATCTATTGGTAATTAGATGAATAATATATGTATGATATATGTAACCATGTATATGCAATGCAGTACTTTTATATTCATGCTATATTCCTAAGTATTTTAGGCAAGTAAATTAAATAGCATATAAATGGAAGGAGAAATCAACCGTATATATGTATATATGCTTTATAACGTATTACTAATTAGAGAAATGTAGCACTAGTGTTTATGATGCATTTCCTACTGTTATATTATAGAGGAAAGGTCAAAAATGTATTGATATTTAAGGGAGGTTATTTTGGTGCCGCAAAATAAATTTTAGAAGGCAAACAATCATGAAATCAAGCAAGCAAACATTTCAATCAACCAAGCACTCAATCAATCACGCAAGCAAACAATTCAAACGTTCTACACTAAATGTATATGGTGAATTTTGATGCAGGGTTTTGGAAAAGCATTTTCTTTTAAAACGGTTTTGCAGGAAAATAAACTAATCAAGTTGTCAATTTTGAAAAGTTCAAATTTTTAGTCGTTTTTAAGATGATGCAAAAACACGGGTGTTACATATACGACCCCGACGGGGAGCTACAGTTCATCGGGATTTCATGCAACGTCAGGGCCAACATCAAGACCGCACCAGGATATGATGAATGTTGCAAGTGTACATTTCAAATGTTTCAGATGTTTAGAGGTATGTTTCAAGTGTTTTCATACAAATGTTGCAAAAATAGACTGGGATGTTACATATGTTGCGATGGTTGTATACGTATGTTTCAAGTGTCCGTCCCCAATGTTCATGTGTTTTTTCAGACGTATATTGCAAGTGCGTTTATCTGGATGTTGTATATGTGTTTACACATATGTTGCAAATGTTTCAGCTACATGTTTTTCAAGTGTTTCATCTATCTTTTTTTTTATGTTGCAAGTGTTGCATCTGGATGTTTCAAAGGTAGATCCAGTGTTGCACATGAGATGCACGTGGGAAGCAGGTGGGTGCGCGAGCGGTCCCCGCATGGGCGACGATCGGGTGGCTCGGGCCCCCGCGTGGGTGCGGGTGACGCAGACAGGGTCGAGCGACGTCCGGTGGCGCGGGCCCACGTGTGGACGCGTGCGAAATGAAGGGGAAACCGACTGCAGCGATGGGCATCTGGACGGGGTGTCTGTCCGGACGTCTTTTTTTTGGAAAACATTTCAATTTACCCCACGATTACGATTATAGTTCGGTGTTCTGGATTGGTTGACCCCAGGATATTATTAGTTTTTTTTTTGCGACGACAGGATATTATTAGTTGAGGCCTCCACTAGGTTCTTTTTCGTACGACATAAATGAGTTCTGTATAGTAATTGTATTGTTCTCTTTGGTAATGAGGACCATTTTTAATCCTGCAATTCGTTGTGGAATATAAACCATCTTTCTCTAAAGAATGGCGAAAGCTTTTTTGCTTTACCATAAATAAATTATGTTGCATAATGAATGACATGTATCTGTCTTCAACAACATTTGTGACATTCACGATCTAGAGTAGCGTACTCCCACTGCTAAAAAAAGCAATTCTAGGTTTCGGACTAGTCAGCCTTTATAAACTTTGACCAATGTTGTAGGAAAAATATATCTACATGTACGTCTTCAAATCGATCTACTATGAAAACACGACCTCCGTCCCTGAATAAATCTACGTGGCTTGAACCAGACGGGCTCCTGATACCCTTCCGTTGTGCAGGGCGTGATTTTTTTTAATGCTTTGATCCGAGTGTTCGACTCTTTACTAGATATCGGATGGACACGGGTGTGGGGCCATATCAATTTTAATTCTTGTCTACTCTAGCCCAACTAACACAACCTTTGTTTAATATCCCATCAATCCATCACTTGTCCATCTCTCACTCCACATCCCGCTCCGCTGTTCCGCGCGCTCGCCCCACCGCTCTTGTCTCTGCTCCGCGCACCTGCCCCACCTACGTAAAGCAGACGCCCACTGTGGCACCGCCACACTATCCGCATGGCTATGGCTTCCACTGTCACCACTGCTGCTTCTTTCCACCTCGCCTTCCCGCACTTCTCTGTGTCGTCCTCCACCTTGTCGTCCTCCAATACCCTTCACTTCCCTCTCCGCCGCCGCCGCGCCTCTCGCCCCCTCGCCGTCGATGCCTTCAAGAAGCTCTTATAGGCGTCCCTCGTGCCCATCCCTCATGAGCCCACGCAGCCCCTGGTCGCGAGGACGTCCTACCCCAAAGCTCGGAGTCTACAACGTCTACGACCCTGCCGAGGAGCTGCAGTTCATCGGGATTTCGCGCAACGTTAGGACCATCGTCGTGGCCGCACCAGGATATAATGCATGTTGTAAGTGTACATTCAAATGTTTCAGATGTTTAGAGACATGTTTCAAGTGTTTTCATATGGATATTGCAAAAATAGATCAGGATGTTGCACATGTTGCAAGGTTGTACACATATGTTGTAAGCGTCCGTCCCCAATATGTCATCTATTTTTTCAGACGTATTGCAAGTGTGTTTATCTGGATGTTATATATGTTTCACACATATGTTGCAAGTGTTTTATCTGAAGGTTACGTATGTTTGCAATGGTTTTCAATTGTTTTTGCAAGTGTTTCACCTGGATGTTTTAAGTGTTTTATTTGTCTTTTTTGTATATTGCAAGTATTGTATCTGAATGTTTCAAAAGCGGATCAGGTGTTGCACATGTGATGCGCGTGGGAAGCGGGAGGGTGCGCGAGCGGTCCCCCGTGCGGGCACCGTTCAGGCGGCGCGGGTGATGCGGGCATGGTCGAGGGACGTCCGGGCAGTGGACGCACATGAAACGGAGGGGGAACCGACTGCAACAACGGACGCCCGGACGGGGATGCCCGGGCAGTGGCAGTGCCTTTTTTTCACGGAAAACATTTGGGTTGGTCTCACCATTAGGATTATAGTTCGGTGTTCACTTCGATTGGTTGACCCCAGGATATTTTTAGTTGAGGCCCCCCACTAGGTTCTTTTTCATACAACATATAAATGAGTTCTATAGTAATGGTATTGTTGTCTTTAATAATGAGGACCATTTTTAATCTTGCAATTCGTTGTGGAACATAAACCATCTTTCTCTTAAGAATGGGGAAAGCCTTTTGCTTTACCATAAAAAAATTATGTTGCATAATGAATGACATGTATCTGTCTTCAACAACGTTTGTGACATTCACGATCTAGAATTGCGTACTCCCTCTGCTTTAAAAAAAGCAATTCTAGGTTTCGGACTAGTAAACCTTTATAAACTTTGACCAATGTTGTAGGAGAAATATATCTACATCTATGTCTTCAAATCAATCTACTATAAAAATACGACCTCCGTCCCTAATAAATATATTTGTAAACTTATCTCAAGTTAAGCTTAATTCATAGAAAATGACAACAATATTTATAACACCAACTGAGCATACTGTGGAAATAAATTTCATGGTGTATCTAGTTACTATAAGAATGCTAATTTGGTGTCATAAATCTTGGCTCTCTTTTCTATAAATTCAGTCAAACTAATAAAATATTTGACTTAAGATAACTCTACAAATTGATTTTTTTAGAGAAGGAATAATTAATCTAATGTTACTAATTTAATACTATAAATGTTAGTATTTTTTAGCAAAATTGATTAAAGAAATTATTCGACTTCTCAGGGACTCCTCAATGCGACTCACTACTATATTTTAGAAAAGGAAGAATCCGAATTCATTTCCGACATTCTTACACTGAGGGAGATGGAGGTGGAGTGGGAGGCCAACTTCGGCCGCGATCGCCGCCGCCAGTACTTCAACCCATACACCCGCTGCTTCAACCAGTATGTGGAGCTGTTCACCTTCAAACGTGTCATCACAAGCCCTTGGGACGAGGCGTGGAGTAAGACACCACTCGTCCTCCACGATGTCAAGCTCATCCACGTCTTAGATTTCCCACCGTAGCTGGAGGCGCATCCGTAGGACCACACGGAGACCAGAATCCTCGACAACTATCCCGGACCCGCAGACTGCCTCAGGGTCGACTCGTCTCTCTTTACGGCACCAGAGATCCTCGTGCTGGGATTGATACTCTCCCCGCTAGAGGCGCCCACGAGCTAGTGATGCTGAACGTGGTCTAGTCGCATGGCGACTATGACTTTCCGCTCGCGCTCGGGTTCATGAGCGTCACCCTCAGCTACTGCTGAAAGGTCCTAATGGTTAGAGGAGGGTGAATAGTCTATTAAAAATTTCCACAACAACACTTAGCAAAGATGTTAGACAAATAAACGACGAAGCGAGTGTTACGCTAGCCTACTAAAAATGCAAGCCACCTACCACAATTCTAGTATCTATAGCCTATATCCACACAATGGCTATGTCACTACACTAAGTTAGTGAGCTCTCAAAGACTAACTAAAGAGCCTCACTAACCACTAGACCCGACACAAGCTTGCTCTCAAAATTATTTACACTAAAGAGCGAAGCAACACTATGAATATAATACAAGAGAGGTGATGTGATATTTACACCGCCGTATCGAGGATAGAGCCAATCACAATATGATGGAGCCAATAAATCACAATCAATTAAGAAATCCTTGGGACAAGATGACACAAGACTTTTTTTATCAAGGTTCACTTGCTTGCTGGCAAGCTAGTCCTTGTTGTGGTGATTCACTCACTTGGAGGTTTACGCGCTAATTAGCATCGCATGCCAAACCCTCAATAGGGTGCCGCACAACTAACACAAGATGAGGATCACACAAGCCATGGGTAATCCACTAGAGTATCTTTTGGCTCTCCGCAGGGGAAAGGTCAAGAACCCATCATAATCACCACGATCAGAGCCGGAGACTAGCACCAACCTCCGCTTGACGATCCTCGCTACACCAAGCCGTCTAGGTGGCGGCAACCACCAAAAGTAACAAGTGAAACCAGCAGCGAAACACGAACACCAAGTGTCTCTAGATGCAATCACTCAAGCAATGCACTTGGATTCACTCCCAATCTCACAAAGATGATGAATCAATGATGAAGATGAGTGGGGGCTTTGGCTAAGTTCATAAGATTGCTATGTCAATGCAAATAGCCAAGAGAGTGAGCTTGAACTGGCCAACACGTTTATATAGAGCCCCAACCAACCACATAGCCGTTGGGCTCAAAACCCAGCTGCTGCGGGCTAACCGGACGCACGGACCCCAGTGTCCGGTCACGCATCCACAGCCACGTGTCGCCTCTGTTCAACCAGAGCCACTAATCTCCAACGCCTATCTCGTCCTGCGCTTGCGTTAAAGAAGGACCAGACGCGCCGATCAAGAGATCAGACGCGCTAGCCTTGCGTGAGATCCACGAAGCCGCGCGCTGCAACACACGACCGAACGCGCCGATCAACACAGCACCCACGCGTCAGGTTGTTTCTAGAGAGCTCCCCGAGTGCCAAAAATATGACCGGACGCGTCAGGTGCACGTGACAGGACGCGCCACCGTGTCAGGTCTTCACCGCTCACTCAGCCACTTACGTGACCGTATGTCATGTACAACCGGATGCACCCTCTGCGCATCAGGTCACAACATCGCGCCAGCGTCCGATCACTCGGCCGATACCGCGCCCTCTCTAGAACACATGACCAGACACGCAGGTCCCCTCAGAGCCAGCGTCCGGTCACTGTTAGACTATGAAAAACAACCCTTTTACTTCACCAACTTCTCCACTCTTGCTCAAATGTGCCAACCACGAAGTGTATCACCTTGTGCTTGTGTGTTAGCATATTTTCACAAACATTTTCATGGGTGTTAGCACTCACTAGAATCTAAATGCATATGCAATGAGTTAGAGCATCTAGTGGCACTTTGATAACCGTATTTTGATACGAGTTTCACCCCTCTTAATAGTACGGCTATCAATCCTAAATATGATCACACTCACTAAGTGCCTCGATCACTAAACCAAAAAGCTCCTATCAAATATCACCTCTGCCTTGAGCTTTTTCTCTTTCTTCTTTTACAAGTCCAAGCACTTGATCATCATGTCCACACCATCATCACATCATGATCTTTATTTGCTTCACCACTTGGAATGTGCCACCTATCTCATAATCACTTTGATAAACTAGGTTAGCACATAGGGTTTCATCAATTCACCAAAATCAAACTAGAGCCTTCAATCTCCCCCTTTTGATAATTGATGACAACCCTTTCACAAAGATAAGAATTGAAATTCAATTGAATCCATGTGGCTTGCCCAAGCATATTTACCATGTGTACAAGGATATGGACATGTTTCATGAACCCCAAATGGTAGCAATTGCTCTCCCTATATATGTGCTAAGAGTTTGGATTGAAACTTGCACATATGCATGGATTGGAAATTTGGGAGGCCAATGTCTACCAAGTGATGCTAAGATATAAGAGATTGACCCTTGAAACATGATACCAATCGGAGTGCACCAAATATACTATCCTTAGCATCATTACTAAACAAAATCTAAAATACCCTGTGAGATCAACATTAGAAACAAGGGTCTAGTTTTCACAATATGAACATAAGTCTAGTTACTCAACCTATGCATGCTAGTTTTTCATTTCATCATTCAAACCTACAACTAGCATACACCACACAAGTACGGAATTTTAATTTAAACTTGTGCCATGCAAGCAAACATATGAAATGCACATTCAAATGTATCATACAAGTTCATGAGCTTGCCCCCCTACTTGTGTGCTCAAATTTTAATTGATCCCCTTACTTTCTCATATCTCTCCCCCTATGTCAAAGTTCTCCCCTTTGTCATCTTTTCACTATCTTTGTGCATTACTTCTCCCCCTTTGTCATCAATAACCATAAAGGTTTAAATTTAGATAGGTTAAGATTATCAATGTTAATCAATGGGGTGAGGATCATTTTTCCAAATTTAGTCTAATCAAGAACACTTGCCAAGGATATTAACTCAGTTTGATCTAAGGACAAGCTTCTTCACACCTCGTAAGGCATGTTTACTTACCTGCTCCCAGCCGGATCTGGCTCGTGGGGTAAGGGAACTTCGCGTTTGGATCCTTGGACGGCCATTAGGGCCTAGTTGGCGACACGTAGGGCGTATTTGATTGTCTGGACGGGCTTCTCGGACAGACCCCCGAGCTGCACTGGCCCATATTTGATTGCTTGGATGCATCATGGGCCATGCCCGCACGCTGCTCAAAGTAGCCTGCAGCCAGGCTCTGAGAAAACGGAATTGGACTTCATTTCCTGAGAGCCTGGCCTTGGATGGCTCTCTTCGATGCTTCACAATGGTTCGGGTCACCTCTCCTTCCCCTACTGCCGCCCGTCATCTTCCATTGCAATGGCGTCATGAGCACGGAGGCACAGAGGTCGACCGTTGCCGAGGCTAGAGTGGGCTCCCTCCCCTCCATAGCTGCCAGGGCCGGAGCTCGACCTCCACGGTCGAGATCGGAGCGTGTCGAGCAGCCAGGCTGCCGGGCCGGCACGGAGCGCGAGCACGGCGGTGGCGTGTGCACACGTGGCGTCCTCTATGGCGGTGAGCAGCCTGCAGCCGCCACCGGCATCCCTATTCAGTCTCCTCCACCTCTCCGGTCCCTTCTACTCACCCGCACAGTCCTCAACGCCGGGGGAAGCATGCCCCGCGAGCAAGCCTCCCCGGGCGACTGGACTGCCATGGTGTCGAGGACGACTACGAGGACCCCGCCTCGCAACCCCCTCCTCCCTCTCTGACTCCCTGCTGGTGGATTTCATGCCAACCAAGTGCTTGATGAAATGCCACTGCGGTGTAAGCCTACCACATGATACTCAATAGGTCACTATACCTAGTTGTGCAGGTAAACAAACATAGTCCCAACTTAGCCTAGCTCTACTGAGAAATTCACCCAAACAAGCAGATGTTGCACTTGCTGGGCCTGTCCTATGCTAGGCTGGCTAACCTGGACCGTCTAGGTTCAGGGAATGTCCAGGCAATCAAACACGTCCATAGAAACCCCCACCGGACCTAGCTACTAACATACAAATTTCTATTCTGTTTCTCGCAGGCCCAGCTTGTGTGGGCACGCCCTGGGGAAGAGGATCAAGTTGGCCCTTGCGAATAGCCTGATGCACTATCTCCCTTTGGCATTATTATCACAAAGAAGAAATTCTGGATTTTTCTTATTTCATATCTTCAAGGCAAATCGATCCAATACCGTAGCTGATGGAGTTTTGAACCTTTTTTTTTCTAATATCCGTTGAATGCTGGAGAATTCTTTTCTAATAGATACTCAAATGAAAAAATTCGATACCATAGTCCCTGCAACTCCCCTCGTTGGATCTTATCAAAAGCTCAATTTTGTACTGGATCGACCCGATGGCTTATGTGCGACCTGTGGCCCACGCCACCTATTCTATTTGTTTAGGGCGGGCGGCGTGAACTCTGATTCGATTCAGGTATTGAATTCGTATAGCCCTAATATATACGTCTTTTTTCCATTTTAGGATGGATATCTTATGTTTCCTTTAGTATAGTTTTCTTTTCCTTATCTACTCCATCCGACTAGTTCTGGTTCAAGCCCGGTAAACCCATATGGAAAATAAAAAAGAGCAATTTGAGTTTTGAATTTTTACTAACTTCATTTCCAAATTTTGGATTTGGTAAATGAAGATCAACAATGGTAGTAGCCCCCTAACGCTCGGGTGAGTCATCGTGGCTCATCCGAGGGTTAGAGACGTACCACGGCTGATGTGGGCCCGAAGGGTGTTTTTCAGATTGAGTAGAGTGAGTCATTGGTTCGAGACTGCCTTTCGATTTTGTGACAAGTATTGTCGTGTACATGTAGCCCCCGGGCGTCCTGTTTGAGCACCGTTTGAGTAGTCGTAGTTGATCCCTGGGTGGCATATCGGTCGGTTAGCGTAGCTGCGCCGACGTTAACTTTGTGGCCCCTTAATATCTCGTGAGATGTCTGGGGCCGAGTTGTTTGATGCTATTGTCACGTGGAACCAAGGCTTCGCTCAATTGTTCTTGAAGGAGTAGCTTTCCGAGTTTCAAAAGCGTGCAGCTTTCAATTTGTGGTGAGTTTTAGTTGAGTCAGGGCTGACCTGAACCCGATTGTGGGTAACGCCACTGATACGTTGAGCCTAAGGCTGGACGAAAAACTCGAAGCTCGTTAGCTCGCTCGGCTCGTGGCTGGCTCGGCTCAGCTCGGCTCAGCTCGTTATGATAACGAGCCGAGCTGAGCCAGGATTTTAGCTCGTTAGCTATAACGAGCCAGCTCGAGCTGGCTCGGGAGCCGCTCGCGAGCCAAACGAGCCGTAGTTTTAGAGAAAAAGTCATCATAACTTATATTAGTTTTGTATTACTTCATGTCTTGCACTTCACAAATGGATGATATGTTAGCTCATATGAATATTTTATTCAATTTAAGGTTATTGAATATATTATTTTTATATTATTAATATTTTTAAACTTTAGATAAATGTAAATATTATATTTTATGTATTTTTTATATCTGGCTCGCGAGCCTAACGAGCCAGCTCGAGCTCATAACGAGCCGAGCCGAACTGACTTTCTGGCTCGTTAGGATAACGAGCCGAGCCGAGCTAGCTCGTTATCCTAACGAGCCGAGCCGAGCCGAGCCGAGCCAGCTCGGCTCGTTATCCAGCCTTGGTTGAGCCTTAGTCTTATGTCTGTTCTTAGTCGGTGTTTGGGGTGACATCCCCAATATGTTTAGATCGGAACGGTAGCGTCTGCCAGCAATAAACTTATATTCTGCACAACCTTCACACTTCTTTTTTGTCTTTTGCCTTTCTTTGTCTTTAGTGTTTGATGCTTGTTTAAGTTCTAGACTAACTACCTGGGGATTGTCCGGCAAGAGCGGAATGTCCTAACAGAGTCCACCCGAGGTTTTGTTGAGTCACTTATACCATTTCAAGGTCTATGAGACTTCGATTGGCGAAAAGAGAAAAGAAGTGGGTGTGAGGTCCGTAGGACCGTCTCTGCAGTTTCTGATCGTAGTGGCGGGTTAGCGTAACCCTCGATCGCGATTCACTGCAGGTATTCGTAGTTGGGTCGTTCTCCCCCGAGTGATTCGGGTGTATTCTCCTCGAGGTGCTCAGGAGATGTTGTTATATATTCTCATCAAATGGATACATGTAAATTCTTGCAAAGTGTAATGTAACGAGAAAAATAACCGGGGTGGAGAGGGTGGCCACATCAAGATCACTGCGTCCTTTGCAATGGGCCCTTAAAAACTGCCCTACATCTATGTTTGTGTTGCCCATTTGCAAAGGCGGTTTGGGACCAAATACTCTCTTGAGAAAACTTCACTGAGCTGCAGTCACCGCCCCAGAGTGACCCTATCCATATCAGAGCTTGGTGGGAAGAGATGGCAAGGAAAGTCCAAATTGCTGAACGCAGACGGCTGAATGGGGTAGTGATTTACACATTTTGGAATGTTTGGAAAGAAAGAAATAGAAGAATCTTCAATAACGCTACAGAGACGGTGCCACATGTGGCTGCAAGAATCAAGGAAGACATAGAGCAGAGAAAGAGAGCTTTCGTTCTCGCTTAGCAGTTTTTTACCCTATCAGAGGCTTTTGTCAGTGTTTTTCTACTCCAAGGGTCCTTAAAACCCCTTCGGAGTGTCATCCTGCTTGTATATAAACTCTCTTTCTCTATCTTAATTGAAAGGCAGAGCTCCTGCTATTGCGTTCAAAAAAAAAGATGAAATTGACATAACTGATGGCCGTCGATTGTCTCTCTAGGCGTTAGCATCCTCTTGCTGCCGGGATGTACCTTCAGGGGGTGAAAGTTGACGACAGGGTTGGAGTTGAGGGTGGCGACGTTGCTGCCTTGGCTCCCAGGATCCGTCGTCGTCCCCTTCGTGCAGGCAGAATCCTCCATCGTCGACGGAGGGTTAGCCCGGTTCGGGTATCGCCACCCCAGCAGTCAGCAGAGCAAGAGCAACTGGACCGTGGGACCCGAGGGACGTGACGGATCGACTGGTACAGTTGTTCAGTTACGCCTTAGTCGGTAGAGTTTCTAGCTTTTTCGATCGGTTCAGAAGGTACCCGTGGTCGGACGGGTTTTCTCTGAACAGATCTGCTTGTGAACAATGTTCGTCGATGGTATTTCCCACCCTGCTTCTTCGCGGCCGTTGGCCTCTTGGTGAAAACGGGTGGCTAGGGTCCGGAGTCTCCCGATACGGGGTCGACTTCCGAGTATTCGGTTGTGCGGCTTCCCGATTCTTCCCTGTCATAGGGAGAGTTTCATCCCTCCATCGGAGGGGGTTGTCCAAGCTTCGGCTGCTCGTCCGATGAGGGCCCAGTATCGGAACCCGCCGTAGGTGGGGTGACCTCATCGTCATTGCGATCTGAGTCCGAATTCTCAAGTAGCTGGTCGCAACGGTAGAGAAAACGGCAAAAAGCTTCTGGATGAATGAGTCCGGACACGTCTGCGTCGTCCCACCAACCTTGTTGGTCGGGGTCGTCAATGCCATCTCGGCCCGTCGAGTTTGGCGGCTGGTATTCCTCCGCGAGAGGTTCGGTGGGTTCCACCGCGCCCCGAACCAGTATAAATCCTTGTGTCTCGTGTGCTACCATCCGATTCATCTTACACGGATTAGTTGCTAGGTATTACCGGAACTAAACAATCCGACAGTTGACGCGCTAGGTAGGAGCTTCTCGCGTACAGATCTAATACGTTTCGGATGGGAATTCTCTTTATCGGCGTCGTCCAGCACGACTCCGGCATCCGGCGGTGATTCGAGGAGTCAAGCGGCGGCCTCAACCATCGGCAGCAGGAGTTCGTGTCAGATGCGTTTCGTTCGTTGGCCGATGCATGATCTAGCCCGGTGCCGTCACGCTTTCTGACGTCGGAAGCCAGCGCCTGGATCTCGGCGGCAGTACTGTACCAAACAGTACATGTACGAGAATTCGACGGATCTGCATCCACGTACTGGAGTCCGGCCAAGGGAAGGCCTCGCCTTCCTGATCGGAATCGGGCGTCATGTCCCAGGGCCTGAGGCCACCAGCGACGGCAATCATGGAGGCTAAATAAAGTAATCAAGATATTTAGTAAGTGCATATACGTGTGCATCAAGGGCTTCAGCTAGCCTGAATGCCAGGACGACGTGTCCACATCCCGAAAAGCTAAGTGAAGGTCTAAATCTTCACTAAACTTTGTCAAAAAGTCAGATCTTGCAGCATCATCACGGCATCTCACCATGACCTGCCCACGCCGTCGACACGTCGTCAGCACGGCGATGTTCCGCATCGTCGACTCATCCTCGTCAGCACAACGTGTGCCTACTTGCCGATCAAGCTAAGTCATGCTCTTTATTCCCGATTAAATATTTTATCGGATATATATCTTCAGATATCTTTTTGTCTACATGATTATTATTGGCAGAAACCCAACGGCGGCCCTCGCCGGCCCCGTCGACGTCGTAGCTGTCAACCGATGTACGACGACAATGTCACCAGCAACAGCAACTGGGGCGCACCCTCGACAGGCTCCCTCGAGTCGGCACGCTGGACCTCTTGTCACAGCTCCCGACCTCCTGCCATCTCTCGTCATGGCAGCACTCGACATCGACGATAATGACACCAACATCCTATTGGATCAGCTAAGCCATTTTCATAATTGTTTTTATTATGTTATTTTTTCTCTTACTTTCTACTAAGTTAACTTAAACTTAGCAGAAAGTCAGGGGCTACTACACATAATAATCACACTACAGGGCATGTTTACTTTTTTTCTCCGTGATTTAAGTACCTGTATGATACGTTCCGTGTATAAAGCTTTGTCACGACAACGACTTACGCCACAACCCAACACTCTAAGGGTCACGCCATCACGTGGCTAACAGCCTACGCACGGGGGCTACGGTCTAGTTAACAAAGTGCATAACACATTGAGCAATTTATAAGGGAAAACAACATCAAAGAGAGAAGGCAACAACTCTTAAAAACTGCTTTAAGTACTTTTATGACACATGTTCTATGTAATGTACTTTGTTGGTAGCAACGACCTACGCCGCGAACCCAATGCTAAATGCGCCGCATCTCGACGGCTAGCACGGGGGCTACGCTCTAGTCGACAAAGTGCACAACACAATGAACATAGCTCATAAAGGGAAATTAACACTTGCTTTACTACATGTTTATCTTGTTCGACTACCGAATAAATACACACTGATCTTGTCTTCATGCTTTAAGATGCACAGGACAAGTCGACTCGGCAATGACCCTCGGGTACTCCCTAGGGGGCTACCTCGAGCCAGTCATGCCGCCTCTGGCTACATCATCATGCTGCCACCAGCTACGTCGACATGCCGCCTTCGGGCACTCCGTCGGCAACGACCCTTGGGTACTCCCTCGGGGGCTACCTCGAGCTGGTCATGCCGCCTCTAGCTACGTCGTCGTGCTGCCACCAACTACGTCGACACGCCGCCTCTAGTTACATTGATATGCTGCCACCAGCTACGTCGACATGCCGCCTTCGGGTACTCCATCGGCAACGACCCTCGGGTACTCCCTCGGGGGCTATCTCGAGTCGGTCACGCCATCACCATCTACGTCGACACGCTGCCTTCACTTACATCGTCAGCAATGACCGCTCGAATACTCGTTCCGCAACAAGCAAGGTGAGTGTGCAAAAGCTACAATACAGATGTACTAACTCCCCTTCTCTTCCTTTGTTTTTATAGGCAGGGGATGCGCACGGCTAATGGAATTCCAATAATCTCTCCGAGCGGTGGTGCCGGTTAAGGCTAGGCCACGTCCCCACGACCTCCGAGGGGACGCCTTCCGAGAAAATGCGTGGGGAAACGAGCCGCCGAAACCGATGCCTCAGCTTCGTCGAGAAGGAATCCATTTGCACAACCGTGGGAACCGTGGGGCCCAATGGGCCAAAACCCGACGTACCATCACCCGACCCGGTGCAGGCGAGTGATCTGACACTCAGATCGTGTACTCAGCCCGGCTCACCCTCGCAGCAGGTGTAAACGGTAGTGGCTCATTCACTATTGACCCTACCCCTACTAGAGTCAGGGGGTATTCGGGAGGGTTGCCAGTCCGACCCTAAAACCTCTGACACTCGATGCCACGTAAATCTCCCAATACCCGGACGAGCTCAAAGTACCTTATTTCAGCGAATGTGTGCCCCTTTGTGGGAAACCGGAAAACTGGTTGGCCCATGGCTGTAACCAAAGTACGAGCTCCTGGAATCTGGAAAAAGAGTTTTATGACGTGCCCCCGCTGATCAGGCTTTGTCCAGCCGCTTCCTTTCAGTGATAGCGGACGTTCACTCATTCTACCCGTTACCAGCTCGAAGAGTAATATGCACAACTGCCCACAGCTGCTCACGCGTTCGTTACTCGCCCACAGTGGTTCCCGACCCGGGAGACTGTTATATTGGCCTCTGGGCTCTGAGGCAATGACCTCGCTCTTCCCACTAATGAGGCTCATGAAAATTCGAGATCTGTTGCTTAACGGGTCTCGAAGAAAAACGTGACGCCCTTAGTGCTGTTAACTAATGACCCGAATCGGGTCGCTTAAAAACCAATTGGCTTAGTGACGTGCGAGCGATGGAGGTGCACCTATCCCATCCTCATTATTGTTTTGCGACTAAAACTTAATGATGTGCAACCACTAATTTACACGCCGGAATACGTCGGGAACCAACTTCCCGAGTACAGCGGTGTCTTCACCCTAACATAGCGCCTACAGACATCCTAGAAGCCACGCTTCTGGTTATTGGGTGCCACCACCCAAACGAGACGTTGACGACATCCCGAGGGCTACGCCCAGGAAACTACATTTCCCGATATAAGGTGTACCACCCGAGCCAGGCACTTACAGCTGCTGGGGAACTGCGTTCCTTGATGTACGGCGTACCGCAGCCCCACTCAATGCTTCAAGAAGATTCTCGCTACCTAAGAAATATTCTCAGTACTCGAACGACAACATACTGATTCCCCGAATACTTGGGCATATCTAGTTGCACTGCTCAAAACTTCGGCAACCCGAAGGTGCTCACTGATACTTACAGTACGCAGAACTTGCAGGGGAAATTGCGACGTCCCGATTGCTAGAGCTACATGCTAGCTTATCATTAAGTCCTACGGCGACTACTGTCAGATATATGGGACTGGGATACTTGCACTGCCCGTATATGTGACCATCGCCAGGCTATCGGCCTAGCAGCCGTCAAGGAGGAGGTCCGCAAGGGCTAACGTGATCGACCAACGTGGAGATCAAGGTAAACCAGGGCGGGTGTATCTGGATGATAGTTAGGATCAATCTGTTGCACATATCGTGTAACAAACTAGGAACACAGTCTGTTAGCTCGATCGCCCTCTCTGTAACCCTACCTCTCCTACCTATATAAAGGAGGGTAGGGAGCTCGGTCTCGGGGCCATCATCTCATTCTACCTCATTCCATCTCATCTACTACGTAGATAGGAGCAACAACCTCTATAATCGAGCATACGAATATAAGAAGAGCAGTAGCACCCACTGGAATAGGGTTTAGCACGCACCGCTCCTCGAACCAGTATAAATCCTTATTTCTCGTATCCCTACATACTTCGCAGCTGCGGTAGGATCTCGGATCCTATCAAAAACACAGCTATCACGTGTATCTTACGTTCAACTAAAATCTCAATCATACCACCAATTATGTTACCTGAGATGGTCCATAGTTGGATACATTATTTTAGTACAAAAGTCCATGAGGACTGATTCAATCAGAATAGCAAAGAGTTGCATAGCGAAGCAGGGATCAAATTCCGTAGACATCTTTGAGCATAAGGCGTAGGCCCGTCGCTGGTCCAAATCTTTGCCAAGGTATTAGTTGGGTTCCTCGCCCGAAAAGTGAAAACCAAGGCCTTGTTTAGTTGGCAAAATTTTTGGCAAAATACAATTGTAGCACTTTCGTTGTTATTTGGTAATTAGTGTTCAATCATGGTCTAATTAGGCTTAAAAGATTCGTCTCGTCCATTTCGTCTAAACTGTGTAATTAGTTTTATTTTTTTATCTATATTTAATGCTTCATACATGCGTCTAAAAATTCGATGTGACGGGGAATTTACTGTTTTTTTGCAAAATTTTTTGGAACCAAACGGGGCCCAAGTCTTTCAGTATAATATAATTCGTACTAGCCAACATCCCAACCCTATGCTGCATTTGACTTGTGGTAAGTGGAATATAGGGCAAAGTCTCATCATTTGGCTCTAGAGCTCATTTAGTAGGAGTAAGTAGCAATTTGGGTAAGAATATACGCGTACAATGCCAATGTCTCCATCAGATGCACGTCTTGCAGCCTTGCTGCTGCGGCTGTGGCGGCGGCGGCAATGGCCCCATTTGGGACCACGTTTCTCGCTGTGGCGGTCGAAGGAAGCTCAGAATCCCGCCAAACACGATTTTTTTCTCACGCCACCGATCTCAACGACCGCGAGAATAAACTGCGAACCCGATTTTATGTATCGCAGCTCTCACCACCGCTCGCCTACCGCACCACACAGTGGGAGACCGCGGTCGGCTAATGCCTCTCCACTCACAGCATCATACGAAAATGGAAAACAGCAGCAGCAACAGCCACTTTAGCTGAATCGAATGTGCCCACTGAAAACCTGTCGGCCATCAGAGGAGAGAATATAATGATGAATGGAGTTCCCGTCGCTTAGTACTATTGTTTGGGAGCTTCTTTTATTCGCACCGATTCTCCTAGTCCAAGAAGCCAAAATAAGTGGCGTCAAGAACTCCCAATACAACAGAGAAAGTCTTTGAAGAAGCGCAACTTGTTGGGCGGAGGCGACGGAGCAGAGGATCGGAGGGCGCGGAATATCACGTATTCTAGTACACCTTAAGGTAATTATTAAATCCCTTAATTACTTAATTCTATCAATATCATCACCAGTACCGCCGTACCTAGAATTCAGAAGCAGCTGATGCGTGCTTCGCAATCTGTCAGCTGGACTCTCTCTCTCTCTCATGGCTATATAAAGTCGAGAAAAAAAAAAGAAGCACCAAAGGTGATTAGGCAACCAAGGGCCAGTAAGCTGTGTGCTCGCTTCCTTGGTTTTAACAATAATATAAGGCCCTGTTTGGTTTGGGCTGCTAAATTTTAGTCCCTTCTAAATAGTTTAGTCTCATTTAGTCACTTCAAAGTTACTAGAGAGGACTAAAGCTCATTTAGCTTCATTTAGTCATAGTGTTTGGATAAAAAGTGACTAAATGAGATTAAATAGGACTAGATTTAGGAGCTCCTAGCTGAACAAACACCCCCTAATCTGAACAGAACATGCAAACGCTGTCAGTTGCCGCTGGGAATTGGAATCTGATCATTAAGGCCCGTTCGGCATAGCTCAGCTTCGTCGGTGAAACCGTTTGTTTTTTCAACTCGGCTCTACCGGTGAAGCTGAGCTATTTTTCTCTTCCTGTTTGGCAAAACAGCTTAATGTGATGGACAAAAAGATCAAAGTTGGATACATTATTTTAGTACAAAAGTCCATGAGGACTGATTCAATCAGAATACCAAAGAGTCGCGTAGCGAAAATGGGCATAGAAATCCACAGACATCTTTGAGCGTAAAGCCCGTCACTGATCCAAATCTTTGCCATGGTATTAGTTGGTTTCCTCGCCTGAAAAATGAGAACACCAAGTCTTTTAGTATAATTCGTACTAGCCTCTGGCCAACATCCCAGTCAAAGGCGCACCTTTGTAAGGCGCACGTTGCTGACGATCGGATTGACGATAAGTGGGAAACGGCCAGGGCTCGGTACGTGGTCGGGGTATGTAGTCGTCCCGGTCAAAGGTGATTGGCACCTCGGACCATCGCAGGCGCGTAGGCGCCGCGGCTTCGACCACGTTCACCTCCCACTCGGTGGCCTTCCATCGTCACCGGCATTAGTGGGCCCATAGGCGGAGCTCCCCATCACGCCGGGTGGGGCGGCTGCCCTAGCTACCGCCGGAGTAAATTCACTAGTACCTCTCAGTCTCTCTGTCTTCCTCCCCTCCGACAGGCGGCAGCGAAGGAGCCGTCGTGTCTATCATCCGACGCGTCGAGCAGAGGACTCACAATGGCACGAGGAAAAACGATTCAGGAAAGGAAAAAAGGCCCAATAAGCCCAACCCAGCCAGTCCAGGTGGAAGCCCCCAACCCCTAATTCCCCAATCAAGCCGAGCCGTTCTCCCGTCCACGTTCTCCCGTCCACGTCCCGGCGTCCGGCGCCGCACTCAAGCAGTCAAGCTTCGCACGGCCACGCCCAAGAGAGGAGAGACCGAGAGAGTGAGCTCTGCCGTTTGCCGGCACGCTTGCTGCGCTGCTACCTCCTGCGGCCTGCCGGCGCACCGCTCGCCGCACTGGCGCCTGCCTCACCTAAATTTTTGTTCGAGCTCCGCCACTGTGGGCCCATGTCCCGCCGAATATCATGTGCCACCCCTCCACGCGAGGGATGTCAGCATCGTCACTGGTTTCACGCTGGATAGTGTGCGTGTGGGAACGTGCACTGCTTGCCCACAGACGCATCACTTGCTTCCGCTTCATCTCGAGCTTGATGCACTCGGCCTCGAGGTCGGATTGCCTGGCCTTGATGCGTTCGGTGTTATCCCCGAGGTAGGTGGCCTGCTGGGTTGGAGTGAGATCCGGGGGCCTGACCTCATGCTCGTTGGTGATTCCCCGTGGAGGTAGAAGCACTCGCGCCCCTGCAAGTGTCTTTTCCCCTCGTCGGAGTGATACTCCAAAGAGGCCAAGAGTATATAGACGCACCCGTAGGCTGCCACCAGAACCTCGGCACTAAGTCTGGCTATTTTTTTTACCCAAAGTACGTAGGAAGTTTACACTAGCAAAAACTTTACCTCAATGTATCCTATAACTATTTTTGGATGGTAGGTGACTCACACAAGTAATCAGATATGAATGATACGAAATTTGGTGGAACAGGGGTGAAGCACGGATAGTTTTGCTTATTTTTTAAGGGGTGGAATGGAGATGAAGCACGAATGGTTTTGCTTATTTTTTAAGAATCTTGAGGCACCTTTTAGCTATGCCATGGTGGGAGATCCACCATTTTTTAATTAATACGGGGATACTCTGTCCGTTTCAAATTTTTAAGCCACTCACTATATGGTCTCTGTAGATACATAGTTTTTACTGGACACCACGTATATCTAGACACATAGTGTGAGCAGCACAGCCTTGGGGTGGGGAAAGGAAGAGCAGGGATAGGGTAGCAGTATAGCACAGAGTATAGTTCCGAGGAATGATTCAATTTAGAGAGTGTTTGATACAATTTTGTTCATGCCTGTTCTGATCTCTCCCTCTCGTACATATACTACTCTATCAGCGACTAGATCCAAGCTGGGCTGGTATAGCGAGAATTGGGCCTTCATTTCCACGTGGACCTAAGCACGGGCGAAGCAGTAGGCGATCCCGAGGCAGAGTCTTGAGCCGCTGCAGGTGGGACCAGGATGCCTCGTCTTCAGAACCGGCTTGTCCCCAAGCCGTTGCTCACGGGAACTATTGGCAAAGTTGAAGAAGGGGCTCCGGTGTGGCAAGCTCCGGCGGTGAATTGGACCACTGGATTAGGCCCTGCTCCACGGGATGATCACCCGTAGTCCAACGGCGTTGGGGCACACGCACCTGCACCTGAAACTGCTGCAAACAGAAGGCAGGGAAGGTGAGACCTATTGAGCCCCCAGCGAGAGCTTCAGCTGTGATATGAAAGACATCGTGAATGGCTGCAGTTGGGGTTGGGGGGGGGGGGGGGGGGGGGGCAGCACCACCCTGTAGGCGACACCACCAAAACGTTGAATTATCTCGAAGGGCCCGAAGAATTTGAAGGATAGGTCGTTGCTGGAGCGACGGGCAAGCGACAAGGCGACAGCTCCAATACGTTGAATTATCTCGAAGGGCCCGAAGAATTTGAAGGATAGGTCGTTGCTGGAGCGACGGGCAAGCGACAACTAGACATAAGGTTGCAATTTTTTTTTAGAAAAGGGAATATATTAATATTTCAGCTTCTGCATCGACCAATGCATATAGTTGTTTCTTATTACAGAAGTACAGAGTTTCAGGACCTAGTTATCTCATCGAAGGTAGAAGTGCCCCACACGTCTTCAGGCTGTCAGTCAGAACGCCTCTTTGCACCAGAAACAGTCGCCGCTGTGCGGGACTGCCTACCGCCAAACCACGCAAGTCAACTTGGCAACTCAAATTTACTGGCCACTATCTTCCACGCCGGCCTCCTTGCCAACTTCGTGGTCACAACTAGCGGACGATCCTATCAAACCGTCGCCCTCCATTGCCAAGCAGATACGAAGCCCTCCAATCGCTGCGTCACCACCCTCCTCCTGACCACCTTCCTCCGTCGTGGACACTGCAAACTTAAATCCTCAACTAAGCCTCCACCTTCCTCGCCACAACGCTAGCTGCCGCCACAGACACGAGCACGAGCTTCCTAAACAACGCCTCCAAGGAGGGACACGACACATCTGTGCCGCCGTTGCCTGACCAGACGGTAAAGGTTTTCACCTAAGGAAGACACACTGCGCACAGGGGACAGGGCCATTCGATGAACGCTTCCGACGAAGAAAACAGCGCCCGAAGGCGTCGCCGTCATCGGCCCAAGAGGGATAGGGCTTTCGCCATGGCGCCTCAGCCCCTTGCGCAGTAGCCACGGTCCTTCTGCTGCACCAGCCGCCGACCACGGATGACAGAGTGACAGGCACCGCCACCCGTGTGAGGCGATGTGTGGCCGGCCACCGCCAGCAGCTTCCCGACGTAGCCGCCGGTGTCGCGCCGTCCACGGCCGGCCGCCGCGCCGAGCCATCCACCAACCCTGGCCCCTCCGCGCGCCACCGCCCACGCCGGCTGCAGCCAGCGGCTCCCCGACGTGCCTGGGTCGCCGCCGCCGCCGTAGCCGACGTCTCCTAGCGAGCGACGCGCCATGGCTGAGGAAGCGGCAAGCGGAGAAGGAGCCCGACGTCGTCCTCGCGCATCCGCCGGCTCTCGCGCCGTCCACAGCCAGACGCCGCGTCGAGCCGTCCAATGACCCCGGCCCCTCCGTGCGCCGCCGCCCACGCCGGCTGTGCCCCAACCAAATCCAAGCGGGGGGCGCCTGATCTGGCCTCAAGAGCACCGGATCCGGTCGCTGGTGCTGTGGATCCGAGAGCCGGCCGCCGGGGCAACCACCACCATCGCCAGAAAAAACTTCCACAGGGAGGAGAGAAGGAGGGAACAAGGGAGAAGGGCCCCGCCGCCACCATCCTCGCGGGCTGCGCGGCCTCCGGCAGCGGCGAGGAGGCACGGGGAGGGAGGGAGGAGAGGTGGGCGGTGGTGGCGTCGCCGCCCGTGCAGCCCAAACGGGGCGACGCGGGGGCCAATCCTATTTCTCCGTGGATGGCGACCCTATGCTCAAGGTTGCAATTTAAGGAACGCCATATCACCAATTGAAATGAACGCTCGGAACGCCCTTTGTCTGCTTGCCTTTTCATGCGAGCTTGGGCTCGGAGCAGGTGCTGCTTGACCAGAGCCCGCATGAGCTCGCGGTTCTGCATCTAGGACTGCATACCAGGAACGGCCTCCAGAGAGTCCACATCCAATCCAAAATGCCGTGGAGGATAGCCTTAGAGAACTTCAAATGGAGATCGAGCCAAGGCGGAATGAGTAGAGGAGTTGTACCAAAATTCAGCAAGGACCAACCAGCGGCTCCATTGGGATGAACAAGCGTGCATGAAACAATGGAAACAGGTTTCAAGACATTGATCGACACACTCCATCTGTTCGTCGGTTTGCAGGTGGTAGGAAGAGCTGAAATGAAGACTGGCGCTAGTGTTAAGTAATTAGGTAATTTTTAGATTAAAACCAGAATATAAATCATGTAAAACAGATGAACTAGATCAAGTATGTATAGCATACTAGCAGGACAGATCATCATATTGGATAGTATGAACGACAAGATTAGATCACGAGAATTATACCTGTCGACTGTAGCTGTAGTCGTTGGTGATGCAGATGGCAGTGATGATGGAACGAGGTTGATGTCAAAGTCGTCGATGTTGAAGTCGTCGTCGAAGTCGTCAATGAGTGGAGGAGGAAGAGCTCGACGCAGTTGACGACGAATACGCCGGGACGTGGCACTGCCTGACTGTAAGGTCCTAGATGGCTAGAGGGGGGGTGAATAGCCTATTTTAAATTCTACAAGAACCACTAAGCAAACTTGTTAGAAAAACAAACGGCGTAAAGCGAGTTTTGCTTAGCCAAAGGTTATGATGCAAGCCTCCTATCCACAAGTCTAGTAGATTAAGATCTCTAGTTCACACAAGAGCTATGTCACTAAGGTTACACTAGAGAACAAGCTAACACTACTAGCAAAGCTACTACTAGAGCTACACAAGATAAACTAGTGAATGTAAATGCAAGAGAGAGGATTGTGATTATTATACCGACGGTGAAGTGAAGATGTTGCCAATCACCAAGATGATATAAAAACAATCAATATTGACAACAACACAATATGAAGACCAATCACCGGGAGACAAGAGACACAATATTTGTTCACCCGGTGTTCACTTGTGCACCGACAAGCTACGTCACCGGTTGTGTCGACCAACACTTAGATGGTTCCTCGGTGTGACCCTCAAATCACTTGCCCCTCAAGGCACGCCCCGCAAGGCACCGCAAGACACCACTCTCAAGTGAGGTAACTCAATGACACGCGGAATCCACTAGAGTTGCTTTTGGCGTCCCGCCGAGGAAAGCACAAGAACCTCTCACAATCAACCGGAGGTGGCCAAGAACAATCACCTTCTCTTGCCAACGCCTCCAACAATCTCCAAGCCGGCTAGGAGCGGTACTCTCCAAGAGTAACAAGAAATCCACCGGCTAAACCACCCACAAGTGCCACTAAATGCCCTCAAGCTATGCAATGCACTTTGGGATCACTCAATCTCACTTTTGATTTGCAATCAAGCAAGAGAGATGAGTGGGAAGAGTAGCTCTAGCTCAAAGGATGCACAAGTATGTTAGAAATGCCAAGAGACCTCCCCAAGGGCCGGCCAACAAGTATTTATAAGCATCCCATCCAAAAAGAGCCGTTAGAACTCAACTAACCGTTTTCTGCGGGACCACCGGACGCGCCGGTCGTAATTGACCGGACGCGCTCAACCGCGTCCGGTGGCTCTGCGACGTCCACGTGTCCTCTGATTTCAAATTCGTCCGTTAGATCCTCCAACGGTCACAACGCGCCAACGGTCAAACGAGCGACCGGACGCGCTGCTGCGAACCACCGGACGCGCCGGTGCGCACAGCACCCGCGCCCGCGAAGACAAGACCGGACGCGCTCCTCGCAACCACCGGACGCCACAGTACCCGCGTCCGGTGCGAGTCCAGTAAGCTCCCTGGACGACCGGACGCGTCCGATGGTGAGTGACCGGACGCGCACCGCGTCCGACGTCCTCGGTTCCCTCAGGGCGCATGACCGGACGCGTCGGTCCCGTGGGTCACCGGACGTGCCGGTGTCAAACCCTAGCTCGCGCGCCTGACGCCCGCGCTGCACTGACCGGACGCGCCGGTCGAAACTGACCGCGTCCGGTGCAGCGTCCGGTGCAGCGTCCGGTCACCTCCGTGACCGCGTTCGCCTCCGTTTCTTTTCTGACTTTCGGCGCAATGGAAAATAGGCATTTCATTTCCCCGAAATCGCCTGAATCCCACGCTCGCACGCTCGGCGGGAGGGAGAGAGGAACCCAAACCCCTCTCTACCCGCAAACCACAGCGCGACCAACGCCACCTTTGCAAATGTGCCAACACCATCAAGTGTACATCTCCATGTGCTTGTGTGTTAGCTTTTTCTCGATCATTTTCAAAGGTTTTCCAGTTAGCTCACTAGGCCCTACATGCAATGCACTTCATGAATTCACCTAGTGGCACCCATGCGTCGAATAACCGATAAGACTTCCCCTCTTAATAGTTCGGCTATCGACCCTAAACCACTCACACCCTCTATAGTGTCTTGAGTGTAAAACAAAATGGCCCTATGGTTATACCTTTGCCTTGAGCCCATTTTGTTTCTCCAAAGGATATGATCCACTTCATATCATCACATGACCGTCTCGATCCATCGACCTTGACTTCACTTGCTCTTCACCGTTGCATTGGTCCGTCGGCGCCAAGTCTTGCTCAAGCTTCACCATCGCATGGTCCTTCGCTTCGAAGCCTCGACTTGCCCTTCACCTTCACAACCGATCCATCGAGCCAAGCCTCATCTTGGTCTTCACCATTTTGGTCACATGAGTCAATGTCATGTCTCATATTCAACGACCACCTTTATCTAAATCATCCACTTAGATACAAAGGTTAGTCCTAGGTTTCATCAATTAGCCAAAACCAAACTAGGGACTTTCAATCTCCCCCTTTTTGGTAATTGATGACAACCCTCACAAAGATGATTTTGATAAAAAAAGTTTTGAACTTGTCATACTTGTCCAATCATTTTGCTCATAAGTAAAGTTTGGACAATTATCACAAGCTCGGTTTGGTAGCATTAGCTCCCCCTACATATGTGCATAGAGTTTGGATTGAAAGCTTTGCACATATGCATGGATAGAAGTTTTGGGAGAGTAATTCTACCAAAATGATGCTAAGGTGTAAGAAATGGACCTTTGAAGCGTGATATCAATCGGAGTTGCCTTTTACACCATCCTTAGCATCATGAAGTAACTAGACAACCATCAAAACTCAAGAACCCCGTGAGATCAACATTATATGTAAAGGTTTTTGGACCACTTGTAAAAACTTTAGGCAAGTCTAGATACCACATGTAAAACTATTCCTATGCATGCTAGTAGATCATTTCATCATCCAAGTTCTATACTAGCATTGCACCACACAAGCATGTATATTGAATCTAAATACATGTGCAATGAGCAAGTCATATAAAAATGCACAAACAAATGCAACAACTTTGTTTATGAGCTTGCTCCCCCTACTTGTGTGCATCAAAAATTTTATTTACCCCTTTATCATGTTGAATCATCTTTTTCTCTCCCCCTTTGTCAACAACTTACCCAAAAATGGGATCAAATTGTGGAGAGAAGAAAAAATGTTCGATGGAGTAGGTTAAAATTCATCAATTTTGGTTCAACCTAGAACACTTGCCAAAGATATTTAATTCGATTTGAACCAAAGACAAGCTTCTTCACACCTCATAATAAGGGTTATCTTGCCTATTTTGAATTAAACACTTATAGCAAATCTTCTAGATTCAACACTAGGTTTGCAAGCTCACAAACATGTCATATGCCACCACTAGATAAAAACAAACATAGAGGCAATAGTGGTAACATATATCCATCAAATTCATTTGATTTTATCATGAATGCTCATGCATACCACTTATTATGTCTAAATGCTCTAGCAAGTCCTTAGCATAGGATGAATGACATGTCAATCAACTTTTACCTTGCAATGTCGAAGGAGAGGCATGTCAATAAGTGAGTGGGGTGCATTCAACTCATGTTTGAGAAATCAAGGATGTTCAATTCATTCCTTAGCTTGCAAAACCTCTTTTCATCAAGTGGCTTAGTGAGAATATCGGCAAGTTGATCATCGGTGCCAACACTTTCAATGGCAATATCTCCCTTTTGTTGATGATCTCTAATGAAATGATGCCTTATGTCAATATGCTTTGTTCTTCCATGTTGAACCGGGTTTTGTATCATCTTGATTGCACTCTCATTATCACATAGCAATGGCACATTCTTGAAGTTGAGGCCATAATCCTTCAAAGTTGATTTCATCCATAGCAATTGTGCACAACAACTCCCCGCACTCACATATTCGGCTTCGGCGGTAGAGATTGCCACACTATTTTGTTTCTTTGAGGACCATGACACAAGTGATCTTCCAAGTAATTGACATGTGCCACTTGTGCTCTTTCTATTGATCTTGCAACCCCCATAGTCGGAGTCCGAATATCCAATCAATTCAAACTTTGACCCCTTGGGATACCATAGTCCAACATTTCTTGTTTGCTTCAAGTACCTCAATATTCTCTTTGCGGCCGTGAGATGACTCTCTCTAGGTGAGGCTTGATATCTAGCACACATGCAAACACTAAACATGACATCCGGCCTTGATGCTGTGACATAGAGTAGACTTCCAATCAAAGACCGATATTCCTTTTGATTCACCATATTGCCATCAAGATCACTATCCAAACTTCCATTTGTACCCATTGGAGTTGAAATTGGCTTTGCATCTTGCATTCCAAACTTCTTCAACATGTCCCTTATGTATTTCCCTTGACTCACAAATGTCTCACTCTTCAATTGCTTTACTTGAAGACCAAGGAAGTAGCTAAGTTCACCAATCATAGACATTTCAAACTCTTTGGCCATCATAGCACCAAATTCTTCACAATAAGCTTGATTAGTTGATCCAAAGATGATGTCATCAACATATATTTGCACTATGAATAGATCATTTCCAATCTTCTTGGTGAATAGAGTTGTATCAACCTTGCCCATCTTGAATCCCTTAGAGAGAAGGAAATCCCTTAGCCTCTCATACCATGCTCTAGGTGCTTGCTTTAAGCCATATAAAGCCTTCTTCAACTTGTACACATGGTTGGGTTTCTTGTCATCTTCAAATCCGGGCGGTTGCTCAACAAAGACTAACTCATTGATGATCCCATTGAGAAATGCACTTTTGACATCCATTTGATATAGTTTGATGTTGTGTGCACAAGCATAAGCCAATAGAATCCTTATTGCCTCCAATCTTGCCACGGGAGCATATGTTTCATCATAGTCAAGACCTTCTACTTGAGTGTAACCTTGAGCAACTAGTCTTGCTTTGTTTCTCACTACAATGCCATCTTGATCTTGCTTGTTTTTGAACACCCACTTGGTTCCAATCACATTGTAGTCATTTGGCCTTTCTACCAACTCCCAAACATCATTTCTTGTGAAATTATTAAGCTCTTCTTGCATAGCCATGATCCAATCGGCATCCCTCAAAGCTTCTTCTATCTTCTTTGGTTCTATGGTTGACACAAATGATGCATGCTCACAAAACATAGCCAATCTTGATCTTGTTTGCACACCACTTCTAATATCACCAATAACACAATCAATGGGGTGATCTCTTGCAATATGTTGTGGTTGGAGTACTTGCATTTGATTGCTTGAGCTTGGTTGATCACTTGATGTATCTTGATGAGAAGAACTAGCACCATGATCTTGCACTTGAGAGTCACTAACTAGCTTGAATGGTGAATTGAGCACTTGATTTTTATCATCATCTTGAATATCAATTACTTGCTTTGCTCTAATGTCTCCAATGTCCATGTTCTTCATTGCTTCCACTAATAGAGTTCCACCAATATCATCTAGATTTTCTTCTTCATCTTGTGACCCATTGGTTTCATCAAATTGCACATCATGGACTTCTTCTAGAATGCCACTTGAGTTGTTCCAAACTCTATAAGCTTTGCTTGTAGTTGAATAACCAAGTAGGAACCCCTCATCACATCTCTTGTCAAACTTCCCCAATCTAGTGCCTTTCTTCAAGATATAGCATTTGCAACCAAAAACCCTAAAATAAGAAATATTGGGCTTTCTTCCATGAAGTAGCTCATATGGGGTCTTCTCTAGCAATGGATGATAATATAGTCTATTGATGTAGTAGCAAGCGGTATTGATTGCTTCATCCCAAAATGATTGACTCACATTGTACTCATGAAGCATTGATCTAGCCATATCAGGCAATGTTCTATTCTTCCTCTCAACTAGACCATTTGATTGTGGAGTGTACTTGGCCGAGAATTGATGTCCAATACCATAATGATCACAAAGTTCTTCAATTCTTGTATTCTTGAACTCACTTCCATTGTCACTTCTCACTTTCTTGATTCTAATCTCAAACTCATTGTGAGCTCTAGTGAGGAATGTCTTGAAGGTGTCAAACACTTCACTTTTGTCACTAAGAAAGAATACCCATGTGAATCTTGTGAAGTCATCCACTATGACAAATCCATACTTGTTGCCGCCTATGCTTGTATATGTTGTTGGTCCAAATAGATCCATGTGCATCAACTCAAATGCTTTGCATGTGCTCATTGTACTCTTCTTTGGATGTGAGCTTCCAACTTGCTTCCCGGCTTGACATGCACTACAAAGCTTATTCTTCTCAAATTCAACATCTTTCAAACCATTGACAAGATTGTGAGTTGTAAGCTTCTTCAATTGTTTCATGCCAACATGACCAAGCCTTCTATGCCAAAGCCAACCCATGCTTGATTTGGAGACTAAGCAAGTTGTCAAAGAAGTTTCTCTAGCATTGAAGTCAACTAGGTAGAGATTCTCATATCTAAAGCCCTTAAATGCCACATTTGAACCATCCACACTAATAACTTCCACATCATCAACCCCAAAGATGCATTTGTAGCCTAGATCACATATTTGTGCCACGGATAGAAGATTGAAATCCAAGCTTTCAACTAGTAACACATTGGAGATACTCATGTCATTTGAAATTGCAATCTTTCCCAAGCCAATAACTTTGCCTTTCTTGTTATTGCCAAATGTGATAGAATCAACACCACTATCATTGTCATTGATTGAGTCAAACATTCTTGATGTACCGGTCATGTGTTGAGTGCACCCACTATCAATAATCCAATGCCTTCCTCCGGCTTTGTAATTTACCTACAAGCAAATCAATGAAGTTTAGGTACCCATTTTTGCTTGGGTCCTTGTAGGTTAGTAACTAAGCTCTTTGGTACCCAAATAGCCTTCTTCTTTGGGCCTATAATTGGTGTACCAACAAACTTAGCTTGCACACCCTTCACACCCTTGGTAAGCACATAGCAAGAATCAAAAGGTATAGCATTAACAAGGTTCTTGCTTTGGTTCCTTTTATTGCACTTATACTCTAGGTGCCCAACTTGCTTGCATCTATTGCAAAACCGACCATTGCCCTTCACAAAGCTAGGCTTTGGAGTTGCAAAGGCCGACTTGCCTTTCTTGGGGGTGTAGCCCAATCCCTCTTTGTTAAGAGAGAACCTTTGGCTACCCAAGCACTTAAGCAAGCGGGCCTCACCACCATAGGCTTTGCCTAGGGCGTGAGTGAGCTCATCCACCTCTCTCTTGAGAGTCTCATTCTCAACCATTAGTGAAGCATCACAAGTGAAACCATCACTAGTAGTGGAGGTAGAGTTAGTGGTGGTGGATGAAGAGCTACAAGAAGGGTTAGCATTTGACATGATGATAAGTTCATTAATGGATTCATCAATTATATCACATGTAACACCTCTATCACATGATACAACAACCTCCTTCTTTGCTTGTTGCTCAAGTAGCAATGAGTGAGCTTTTTCAAGCTTGGAATGAGCCTTATCAAGATCCTCATGGTCTTCCACTAGACTCTCATGAGTGGTCTTAAGCTCATTAAGGACTTTCTCAAGTATTGCTACTTTCATTGAAAGCTTCTTACACTCTTTGTCCTTGGCAATAGCTATGTCTCTAGTTTGTTGCATCAAGTCATATAGTTGTTCTTTAGTTGGTTCATCATCATCATTTTCATTATCATTATCATTATCACTATCATGAGCATATTCCATTTCACTTTCATCATCACTCTCATCATATAATACCTTAGCTTCTTTAGCCATGAAGCATGAAGAGGATGAATCAAATAATGATGGCTTCTTGTTGATAGCAATGGAAGCAAAAGCCTTGTTGGATGATTCTTCTTCTTCTTCATTATCTTCACTTTCCCAAGTGATCACATAGGCACCATTTTTGCCTTTCTTGAATGTCATCTTGGCCTCTCTCTTCTTCTTCTCAAACTTGTCCTTTTTGTTCTTCTTTTTATCATAAGGACATTCCGCTTGAAGGTGCTCGGTGCTATCACAATTGAAGCACTTTCTTTGTTGCTCATTTCTTTTGAAGTTGTCATTTCTCTTCTTAAAGCCTCTTCTCTTGATGAACATGTGACCCATCTTCTTGACTACAAGAGCAAGTGCATCATCATCAATTTCAAATTCCCCATCTTCATTGTTGACTTCTTCTTCTTCAATGATGGTAGCTTTGCCCTTGGAGGAGGTGGCTTTGAATGCCACGGTCTTCTTCCTCTTCTCATCTTCCACCTTCTCCTTGTCATCAACATCTTGATCATATTTGTCATAGGTCAATACTTCACCAAGCAAATCATTAGGCTTCATTGCTTCAAGCCCATCTCTTTGCAACATCATGATCAACATCTTGAATCTTCTAGGTAAGCTCAATAAGAACTTGTGACAAAAATCTTGATCTTGAGTCTTGTGCCCTAAGCTCTTGAGATCATTGACTATCACTTGCAATCTATGAAACATTTCAATGATTGTTTCATCATCCTTTTTCTTGAAGTTCTCAAACTCACTTTTGAGCCCATATAGCTTGGCACTTTTCACAACCTTAGTGCCCTCATATGTTTCACTCAACCTTGTCCACACTTCATTTGCCAAATCTAAATCCTTGATGCCCTCAAATACTTTTGTGTCAATACCATTGTAAAGTGTATTGAGAGCCATTCTATTGCATGTTCTATTTGCTCTATCTTCATCGGTGAGATGATCGGGATCAATGATAGCAAAATCATTCTCGGTGACTTGCAATACTCTCTCATGAATAGAACCAAGGTACATTGTCATTTTTCTCTTCCAATGAGCAAAAGAACTAACACCATCAAAGAACGGTGGCTTGCCCCCAACATGATTAAACACAATTTGAGCCATTTTTCACACCGAAGGATGTTAAGCCTTGATTAAAACGGTGACCACGGCTCCGATACCACTTGTAAGGTCCTAGATGGCTAGAGGGGGGGGTGAATAGCCTATTTTAAATTCTACAAGAACCACTAAGCAAACTTGTTAGAAAAACAAACGGCGTAAAGCAAGTTTTGCTTAGCCAAAGGTTATGATGCAAGCCTCCTATCCACAAGTCTAGTAGATTAAGATCTCTAGTTCACACAAGAGCTATGTCACTAAGGTTACACTAGAGAACAAGCTAACACTACTAGCAAAGCTACTACTAGAGCTACACAAGATAAACTAGTGAATGTAAATGCAAGAGAGAGGATTGTGATTATTATACCGACGGTGAAGTGAAGATGTTGCCAATCACCAAGATGATATAAAAACAATCAATATTGACAACAACACAATATGAAGACCAATCACCGGGAGACAAGAGACACAATATTTGTTCACCCGGTGTTCACTTGTGCACCGACAAGCTACGTCACCGGTTGTGTCGACCAACACTTAGATGGTTCCTCGGTGTGACCCTCAAATCACTTGCCCCTCAAGGCACGCCCCGCAAGGCACCGCAAGACACCACTCTCAAGTGAGGTAACTCAATGACACGCGGAATCCACTAGAGTTGCTTTTGGCGTCCCGCCGAGGAAAGCACAAGAACCTCTCACAATCAACCGGAGGTGGCCAAGAACAATCACCTTCTCTTGCCAACGCCTCCAACAATCTCCAAGCCGGCTAGGAGCGGTACTCTCCAAGAGTAACAAGAAATCCACCGGCTAAACCACCCACAAGTGCCACTAAATGCCCTCAAGCTATGCAATGCACTTTGGGATCACTCAATCTCACTTTTGATTTGCAATCAAGCAAGAGAGATGAGTGGGAAGAGTAGCTCTAGCTCAAAGGATGCACAAGTATGTTAGAAATGCCAAGAGACCTCCCCAAGGGCCGGCCAACAAGTATTTATAAGCATCCCATCCAAAAAGAGCCGTTAGAACTCAACTAACCGTTTTCTGCGGGACCACCGGACGCGCCGGTCGTAATTGACCGGACGCGCTCAACCGCGTCCGGTGGCTCTGCGACGTCCACGTGTCCTCTGATTTCAAATTCGTCCGTTAGATCCTCCAACGATCACAACGCGCCAACGGTCAAACGAGCGACCGGACGCGCTGCTGCGAACCACCGGACGCGCTGGTGCGCACAGCACCCGCGCCCGCGAAGACAAGACCGGACGCGCTCCTCGCAACCACCGGACGCCACAGTACCCGCGTCCGGTGCGAGTCCAGTAAGCTCCCTGGACGACCGGACGCGTCCGATGGTGAGTGACCGGACACGCACCGCGTCCGACGTCCTCGGTTCCCTCAGGGCGCATGACCGGACGCGTCGGTCCCGTGGGTCACCGGACGTGCCGGTGTCAAACCCTAGCTCGCGCGCCTGACGCCCGCGCTGCACTGACCGGACGCGCCGGTCGAAACTGACCGCGTCCGGTGCAGCGTCCGGTCACCTCTGTGACCGCGTTCGCCTCCGTTTCTTTTCCGACTTCCGGCGCAATGGAAAATAGGCATTTCATTTCCCCGAAATCGCCTGAATCCCACGCTCGCACGCTCGGCGGGAGGGAGAGAGGAACCCAAACCCCTCTCTACCCGCAAACCACAGCGCGACCAACGCCACCTTTGCAAATGTGCCAACACCATCAAGTGTACATCTCCATGTGCTTGTGTGTTAGCTTTTTCTCGATCATTTTCAAAGGTTTTCCAGTTAGCTCACTAGGCCCTACATGCAATGCACTTCATGAATTCACCTAGTGGCACCCATGCGTCGAATAACCGATAAGACTTCCCCTCTTAATAGTTCGGCTATCGACCCTAAACCACTCACACCCTCTATAGTGTCTTGAGTGTAAAACAAAATGGCCCTATGGTTATACCTTTGCCTTGAGCCCATTTTGTTTCTCCAAAGGATATGATCCACTTCATATCATCACATGACCGTCTCGATCCATCGACCTTGACTTCACTTGCTCTTCACCGTTGCATTGGTCCGTCGGCGCCAAGTCTTGCTCAAGCTTCACCATCGCATGGTCCTTCGCTTCGAAGCCTCGACTTGCCCTTCACCTTCACAACCGATCCATCGAGCCAAGCCTCATCTTGGTCTTCACCATTTTGGTCACATGAGTCAATGTCATGTCTCATATTCAACGACCACCTTTATCTAAATCATCCACTTAGATACAAAGGTTAGTCCTAGGTTTAATCAATTAGCCAAAACCAAACTAGGGACTTTCACTGACTTGGATGGAAGATGACCCGTTGTGAAAGTTGGGAGCAGTCACGCAGATAGCGCTTCCCAAAAACCTTATTCGTCTTCTACCAGTGCAGGATCGCAAAGACGAGGGTTCCGGAGACCTGCTTGTCTGGTCGCTGGTGCACGTAAGTGATCGGACTGGAGTAGCTATGGCGGCAGCGCAACAGCGAAAAGACGCAAAAACTCTAGGTCAATTAGATTCGTTTTGACGTGGCCGCTAGGTTGCTTATATAGTCCTGTCCAAACGACCTCGTGTCGTGATCACGATCTAAGTCGTTTTAGGACTCTTAATTTATAACCGTTTAAAACTCTGCAACGTGAAGACCAAGAAACAAAAAACTAAAACTGTAAAAGGAGACCGCGCTCCCGTAAGGCGAGGAACCGGATTTTGGCGGACCATTCATGCAGGTGCCGCGTACCCGCGCCCTTCGCCCCGCCCCACCTCGCCCCGCCCGGCGAGGTGAGCGAGCGAGCGCGTGTGGGCTTCTCTTTCTTCTCCTCACACTAGACTTGAGGAAGTGGAGAGGACTTTCATATTTAAGTATGGCTACCTACACATATGGCTACCTCCACTTCAACAAGCAAGGTAGTGCTAAAGAGTTCCCACATCCCCTCTTGCTCACATGAATGGGCCTTTGAGATTTATTAGGAATTTTACAATTGGTTATTGGGCCAAGCCCATATAGATTCCAACAATCCCCCACCAGATCTCAAATACTCATTTAGAGATTTGTCTGTTCTCGCTACTGTTTGATATACCAGTGTTTCGGCAGAGACTGTGAAGTTGAACTTTCGCCTAGAACCTCAAGCTACACTCATCCACAACTTAAACAATGGACTACGCCTTGAATTGTAAGTTTTATGCGAATGAGCTTTACTCAAATCCAAACTAGTACTTGGGCTGCCAGTAGCCTTACTCCGTGGGTGGAGCATATACGTCGTACTCCTTGGTCTCTTCATGAGCTTACTAGAGATCACCCAAATCTCATAGACCGTGACGTTTTACAGTCAGACTCATATAGGTATGTTCTTTCAAGAATGCTCTGCAGGACAACACCTTCGCTTGTTAAAGCCAATAGAACATATTAAGGCATTAGCCAACCTACCATACAGTACCTCAATGCTTTGAGAGTATTGCATCTTCACATAGAGAGGGTTATAATTATACTCTCCTCAGTTTGCTAATAGTTTGTTTTTCCTAGATCCTTAGTCACGGGATCTCTGATCAAAAAAGTTGGGTTACTACTATTGCATACTCACATGGGTCTCATAGCCATCTCCCTTGATGCGATTTCTATCATATTCTGTGATAGCCCTTTTGTAAAGGGATCTGCCAGGTTTTTGTCTGTTTGCACATAAGCCACAACTATTAATCTGGAGTTTCTCAACTTCTTGATAGACTTCAAACGTCTTTTAATGTGTCTTGTTGACTTCGCATTATCCTTAGCACTATTTACTTTAGTGATCACTGTTTGATTATCACAGTTCATAAAAATAGCTGGTATTGGTTTTTCAACCACCGGCAAGTCAGACAAGAGCTCACGCAGCCACTCTGCCTCTGCAGAAGCTGTATCCAAAGGAGTAAGTTCTGCTTCCATGGTTGATTTAGTCACAATAGTCTGTTTACAAGACCTCCATGACACTACACCACCTCCAAGAGTAAAAACATACCCACTAGTGGCGTAGATTTGATCAATATCAGAAATCCAGTTCACATCTGAAAGGATCTAATTGGCCTAGAGGGGGGTGAATAGGCCTTTTTGCAAAACCTGAAACTCACAAACTCGAATTTGCGGAAGTTAAATATCAGACCGGAAGTTCCGATGGTCTGGATCGGAAGTTCCGGTCAGGGGGACCAAAACTTTCGGTGCAGACCTTCAGAACTTCTGGTGCCCTAAATGAGCTATGAAATCAAAGTGAATCGAGTTGGGATTTCAGATCCAAGTGTTACCACACCCTCCTAGAGGTTGTTGATGATAATGTTGACCTCCTCAAGGCTTGGCACCACACCAAACCGTAGATTGGGACCTCCCACCTAAGAAGTTGGGGGTAGAGAGGAAGAACAACAAGAACACAAGAACAAAGGGTAGTCGATGCTACCGCCACAGCAAGACAAGCTATTTTTACCGAGGTTCGGCAATCCCCACTAAGGAGTTCCTACTTCCTCGTTGTTGAGGTGACCACGAAGGTCCGACCACTAAGGTCTCCTCTCTCAAGCAACCACAAAGGCTAGCTTGAGATTTCCACTAAGGATCAAAGAGTGATACAAACACTTCGGGGTGCCCTCATAAATGAATCAATACGGGCAACCACGAAGAACGCCTAGCCAACTAGGGTTCCAAGAACCTAAGAGAAACAAACACAAATCAAGCCGGCAAAATGAGAAACCCAAGTGCTCAAGTCGAAGATCGATGCTCCCGCTCTCAAATCTCACGTCCCTAGCTCAAACAATCGAAGATTGAAGCTTGGAGGCAAAGGGGGAGAGAGAGTGGGTGAGTCACAGCTTGGAGAGAGTTAGGAGAGCAGAAATGAATGTGCAAAGCTCGGGCAACGGCTAGAAATGAGGTGAGTGTCTTATATACTCGAGCTCGGATGAGCCACCGGAAGTTCTGGTGGAGGCCACCGGAACTTCCGGTCAAACGAGATCAGACCATTGGGCTTGTCAGTCAACTCGGGTTCACCGGAACTTCCAGTGCCATGACCGGAACTTCTGGTCCGTACCAGAACTTCCGGACGGAGCCTGGAACAATTTTCTCGAATGTGGGCGCGCGCGCAAACTGCACCAACCGGAACTTCCAGTGCCTAACCGGAACTTCCGGACGGAGACCGGAACAAAATACTCGCACGCGGACGCGCGCGGGCGCCAGTGACTGGAACTTCCGATGCAGCCCACCGGAACTTCCGGTCCAGCTCACCAGAACTTCCGGTCCAGCCCACCAGAACTTCCTGTCTAGCTCTCCAGCCTACTAAGCTTCGACAAGAGCACTTTTTATCCCCATTTTGCCAACTAGATTTGTATCCCTCTTGATAGTGTGGCATTGCCTACGACTCAAATCAAAATAAACGGTGTTGAAGCCCTTGAGTCGAGGCGCCTTTTGTCCATCAAAATTTAGGGTGCTATTATTCACTAGATATTCTTTTTCAATTCCATCAATGGACTAACACCTGTAGATTACACTTGATAAATATGTTAGTCCCTAATTTGATTGTCATTAATTATCCAAAACCCACATCGGGGGCGAATGCACTTACAAACTCCTCCTTTTTGGTAATTGATGACAACCAATTTATACTTACAATAGATAGAAAGAATTGAAGCTTTTGAATTCCAAAATTCAAGTTGAGCTCCCCCTTAATGTATGCATAGGATTTGAAATTTCAAATCTTGATTCAAGTCAAGATTGCATACATTAAGAATAAGCTCCCCCTAAATTTTGCAATCCGTGGGGTGCCTAAGTGTGTGTGAAACAATAAAACGGTGATGCATATGACAAGTTATATCACAAGAATAAATCAAAAGAACTTGAATGGTTATGCAGGAAAGAAAGGACTTAAACTCAACATAACCATTCTCAAATAAACAACCACCAGAAGCATCAACACAAAAGGCTAAACAAGCTAAGATAGACATTAAGCATAAATGTTTTAGCCTACACTCAACCATCACACACACACATAGTTCAAGTTTACCACATGGTCCACCACATGAGATAAAAGCCTAACATTTCTCCCCCTTTGGCATCAAATGCCAAAAAGGGTAGGCTCCGAGAGGCTCTAAGGGGCAAAGCCCGCCTCCATATGTGGGATCAAGAGTAGCAGGGAGCAAATTGTTGAGCACATAGGTGGGATCAATACCACCCATGCCGAAGTGGTGAACAATATGATATACTCAAACCAACTCAAATATGTCCAGATTTCATGAAATCAATACATAACTATGGACACATTGGAGCTAAGAAAAATAGGTTTTGAAAGTTTCACATAACTTTTCACAAGAATTTTATCCAATTCTAAATCATACAAGTGTGCACAAGATGTCAAGCCCCGTTACGAGAATCAACGATATTGAGCTCACGCCTCAAAGCACAAAATCTTGACTCATCTAGAGGCTTTGTGAAGATATCGGCTAACTAAAATTCGGTTCTCACATGTTGCACAACGATATCTCCTTTGGCTTGGTGGTCTCGCAAGAAGTGATGTCGAATGTCTATGTGCTTTGTTCTTGAGTGGTTTATAGGATTGTCAGCTAGCTTGATTGCTCCCTCATTATCACATAAGAGAGGAATCTGACTTTGCTCACAACCAAAGTCTCTCAAGGTTTGCTTCATCCAAAATAGTTGGGCACAGCAAGCGCCGGCCGCCACATACTCGGCCTCAGCGGTGGATAAGGCAATAGAGTTTTGCTTCTTAGAACTCCATGACACCAAAGACCTACCAAGAAATTGGCATGTTCCGGATGTACTCTTTCGCTCTACCCTGCAACCGGCATAATCCGAGTCGGAATAGCCAAGTAGAGTGAAAGTGGAGCCCTTAGGATACCACAAGCCAAGACTAGGAGTGAGCACAAGATACCAAAAAATTCTCTTAACGGCCATGAGATGACATTCTTTCGGATTGGCTTGAAATCTTGCACACATGCACACACTAAGCATAATATCGGGCCTAGATGCACAAAGGTAAAGCAAGAATCCAATCATGGAGCGATATACCTTTTGATCTACGGCCTTGCCGTCTCCGTCAAGGTCGAGATGTCCGGTTGTAGGTATTGGGGTCTTAATGGGCTTGGCCTTGTCCAAGTCAAACTTCTTTAGCATGTCGGTGGTGTACTTGGTTTGACTTATGAACGTGCCATCCTTGAGTTGCTTGATTTGAAATCCAAGAAAGTATGTCAACTCCCCCATCATGGACATCTAAACCCACATCGGGGGCGAATGCACTTACAAACCCATCCATCATCTATATCATCCTCTATTCATCCTAGTCACTGTGGGCCCCACTTGTCACTTTATCTAAATATATCCATGTGACATCTTGTTTTGAAGGATTTATTGAAATGAATTTAATAGTGCAATCAGAATTTAATTTGGATCTTTAGTTTGTGAGTTATAACATTTTTTGTTTAGTTAAATTAATGGGGCCCGCCATTGCAGGTTCTCTCTCCTCCCTCCCGCGTGTTGCTGCCTCTCCGCGCGCGCGGCAGCGCGGGCCCTCACCAGATAGCGTGCGTACTCTATGCGTACTGTATCGCATCATATATAGAGGAAGAGGGAAGATAGAGTAGCAGTTTAGAGTCCCCGCTGCAGCAAATTCTCTACTCTATATCACATAGCGTAACGCTTTAGAGTGTCCGGTGCGGATAGTCTTAGCAGCATCCAGAGCTATAGGTTGGTGTGTAGTGGCTATTGGACCACAGAGCAGCCATGCCTCGAGAATCGTGGGATCCAAGGCCAGCTGAACTCCTGTGCTCTCACCGAGGTGCGAGGTGCACGAGAATTCAAAACTTTGCGGGTCCCAATGGTCGGAGACCGCTGAGGCAGCTGTTGCCTGTCCTGCACTGGTTCAACGTGTCTATGCTTCCCTGCCACCTGATTCTCTTTGGCCACCCACTTTTGCTTTTGCTTTTGTGCCGGGATTGGCGCCGGGTTGGCCAGGATTCTAACACGGTGCTGCCAGACGCGCGTTGTTGGTATTTAATAATGACACTTGTAATATATGAAGTTCTGCAAGCGCATTGATGTACCATTATAGCACTTCACCTGGGAGTATTCTAGGTATCATTATTTATATTTTTACCTTAGGAAAGGATGGACAAAGGAAATATATTGATAACTTATACTCATGATGGATGAACTAACCAACCTTCTACTCTAAACAGGGGTAAATCAAGAGATAGGATAATATATATATGGTAAATATAACACTCAAAGTACTCTATAAGATAGCGATAGCTAGACTAAGTAGATACAATAGAGAAACTAATTCCTAAGTTATTCTAGTTACAAGTCAAAGCATACATTGATGTGCATATATACTTAGCAATCATGGCAAAAGATTAACTTCATATCTACACATAAGGGACATTACTAAGGAAGATCAAGAACAAGCATGACTTCCTTCGCAACCAGATCCTACTTGGCCTACAATTGGGAGGTGGACTACAAAGGACTCAAGGAGTATGTCACTCTCGCGATCTACCACATGATCCGAAATGTATGGTGCATCCACAGGTAAACAACGTATAAGCACCACACTTGCACAATATCGACCACTCACCCCATACATACATAAGGTGAGTGCTTTGCGAACTTATGCATAAAAATAATGATAACTCTAGCTGTACCAAGCATATAATCATAGTAAACCATGAACATAATAACTAAGAACATGAATAATATTAAGAACAATGTCATAGCAGTTATAGCAAAATAAGGATACAAAAGGCTTTACCAAGCCAAGCTCTTGACAAGATCAGGAATCCAAGTAAGGAGCTTGCCTCTCTCTAGATCTAACTTAGCTAGCTACACCTATGAATATTTGTGGAGCTCTGAGGTTCTTCTTCTTGATCTCTCAAATGATGGAGGAGAATTGAGATGCCCTAAAGGAGGAGGTATGGGGGGCCTTTTATAGGGGCACCAGGAGTCCTGTGAGCCCATGAATCCATGGCAACGTCAAAACTGAGCCCTTGATATGAACCGACCTTAAGCAACAGCGTAGATTGAACCTAGGAGGTGGTGGAGAACCGACGTTCGAAGTGAAGGATGACATGTGGGCTAGCAAGGCTGACCGGCCTACAAGTGGGGTCGGTCGGCCCCATCTTGCCTCCTCTTGGGTCTAGTCGTCGTGGTGGATTTGTCTTAGACTCTTCTAAGCCGGTTTCGTCACGGATAATCATGATTTGCTCTGACGATTGGTCCACCTTGCTCTTTCCTGAATAAACCAAACTTGTGGAATTTATCAGTTTAAACCCCTAGACCTATGTTGGTGATCATTTTCATGCATTTATACAAGTTATATTGACGGTTTATGATGAGTGTTAACTACCGTCAACACGCGTCGTGGTCGTGGCATGGCTGGACTCGCCGACGTCGCCATCGATGACACCTCGCGCGCACCGGCATCCTTGGATGCGCGGCTCAGAACCACGGCTAAAATGGAGGCAATCAGGGTTACCGTCATGGCCGCTATCTCCATTGTCGGAGTCCGACGGGGACGGTGGTCGCGACGGGTCCCACGGGTCGAAGTCTGCTATGCTCCGAATGTGGATGAGCACCCGGTAGTAGAGGACATCCTTCTTCCTAAGGTATGGCGGAAGGTTCCCGAAGTAGACCACTGTAAGGTCTAAATGGCTAGAGGGGGTGAATAGCCTAGAGGGGGTGAATAGCCTATTTAAAATTCTATAAACTTCACTAAACAACAATTGTTAGTATAAAAGATGGCGACACTAATTCTAGCACTAGCTCAACTATACTAAGCAAGACATCTATACAATTCTAGTGAACAAGGCTATGATCTCTAATTCACACCAGCAAAGCTAAGTCACTAAGCTACTTACTCCTATGTGATACAAACTACTCTAAGCACACTAGGCAAGATAAAATGTAAGAAGTAAGTAGGAATGAATTGATTCTTATACCGACGATGTAGAGATGAGATGTATCCAAAGAATCAATCACACAAAGTCACAAAGAGAATCATCAGCAAGAGATGACATAAGATTTTTTACCGAGGTTCACTTGCTTCCCGGCAAGCTACTCCTCGTTGTAGCGATGCACCCACTTGATGGATCACGAGCTAATTGACTATCAAAAGTCAAACCCTCAGCAGGTGCCGCACATCCACTCACAAGATGGGGATCCTCCAAGCCACGAGCTCCACTAGAGTAGCCAATTCACGAACTCCCGCGGGAAGGCTCAAGAACCCCTCACAATCACTTGGCGAGGCTCGAAACAATCTCCAATCACAAGCTCAACACCACCGCTGCTCCGAGCCATCTAGGATGTCGGGAAACACCCAAGAGTAATGAGAAATCCGTAGCCAACTCAAGGATCAAGTGCCACTAGATGCAAATCACTAAGCAATGCACTTGAATCTCACTCAATCTTACTAGAGTATGAAACCAAGCAAGGAGATGAGTGGAGGGGAAGTTCTCTAGCTTAAAGTATGTCTCAAGTGTTCAAAGAGTCAAGAGAGAGCTCCTAAAACCGGCCAAGCAGCTATTTATAAGCAT
>CM039608.1:2886266-2957295 GCA_022457205.1 Saccharum spontaneum | reverse complement strand
TCTTGTAACTAGGTTGCTTGTGCAGCTAGCTAGTTACCTTCTTGCTTGTGTAGCTAGAAGTAAGCTCCGCTTGCGTGGCTAATTTGGTTTGTATAACCTTGTTATTCACATTGCTTAGTTTGTGTAGCTAAGTATTTTGTGCTCTCTAATTTGGCATTTGTTGCCTCGTTATTGAGCATTGCTAGTGAGCTTAGGGGCTTTGTGCTTTTGCTTACTAGAATTGTGTAGGAGCTCCCCCGGTGCTTGAAGTACAAGTTGTATAGGTTTGTGTGATCTTGCAAGCTAGAATTATTTAGGTGAGCTCTTGATAGGAAGGCACCTTATTTGCATGATTAGGATCTTTTGTAAGGTGCTAGAGTTGTAGATAGAGGGGTGTAGTATTGGCTAGACTGATAAGTTTTATTCTGCATTTGTTTCGGTTAGCCAACGTGTTTAAGTTTTAGAAAGGACTATTCACCCCCCTCTAGTTCGTCATCTCGACCCTACACCCTCCCTCCATCGATGCGCTCCCCTAGCCACTGGTGTGCGGGGGTGAACGCAGCGGCGCCATGGCCCGCCGCACCGCGTGCACGCTAGCTGCCGGGAGTCGCCCTGTGAGGGTGCGTGACGAATCCTTCTTCGCTTGCGCCTCTTTCGGCCCGCCCGCTCCTCCACGACGGGCTCGCCCGAGGTCTTCACCGGCAGCTCGATCGCAGCGACGTGGTCCTGAGGGGTGGCCACACGTGTTGGGGAGCTCTGGCGGACGATGTCCGCAAAGGAGGGGAGAGGGGTGGCATTGTAATCGGAGTCAGAGAAATCCGAGTCTTCGGACCAGCGCATGGCCTTCGACCGCTCGGGGGAGCCGACGAGGACGAAGGGCGCCGCGTGGGGGGGAGAGGGGGTGCCCTGCTTACCAGGGGCCAAGGAGAGGGGGGCTGGGTGGCCGGCGGTGCCTGAGTGGCGGACGGCGGGCTGGTGGGGGTGGTGCGCTCGGGAGCGGAGGGGGAGGGAGATGGAGCCATTCTGAATATTTTGAGATCTACAACTTTTGTTTTGATCATTTCTCCATTTGAGGTTGTTCAAAAAATTTGAATTTCAAATGTGATAAATTCAGGCGTAGTTTTCCTTGAATAGATGATTTCAAATGAAAAAGTTGTCAACTACAAAGTTGTATAACCTTTCGAGACCCACAACTTTTGTTTTGGTAATTTTTTCCACCCGAGGTCATTTGAAAAATTTGAATTTCAAAGGTGAGAAATTCAGATGTGGTTTTCCTTGAATAGATGATTTCAAATGAAAAGGTTTTTAATTACAAAGTTGTAAAATTTTTCGAGATCTAGAACTTTTGTTTTGGTTTTTTTCCATCTAAGGTCATTTAAAAAATTCAAATTTTAATATGTACTTTTATCATTTGGCACCTATTTTTAGAGGCGGCTCTGGACTCAGCCGCCTTTACAAATGGATTTATAGGGGCAGTGGGATCTAGAGCCATCCCTACAAATAGGGTCATCTGTAGGGGCAGCCCCTACAAATGCATTTCCAGAGGCGTCTCGTTTTGGGAACCATTTTTAGAGGCGGTTTAGACTAAGCCGCCCCTAGAAAAAAAAGAAGACATTGCTACAAATACTTTTTTATCAGTGAGTTGTGTAGTTGTGTCAAAAGTAGCGATTAGTTTATTTTACCTAGTATCATACAGTTTGATAAGTACTCTTTCTTTAATTGCTTATATATATATATACTGTTGCAGAATAATATATCCTCAGACTCTATGGCCGGCTCATTGCATCAGGGTTCGACGATCATGGATAATTGTACTATCCTGTCGGGCAACGAAGACATGGTAGGGCGTATGTCTCCTCAAATGGCAACAAAAACGTTCCGAGCGAGCTTGCTCATGTTGTTCAACGCCATCTTGATGGGAGTGGTGGTGGTTATAGGCGCCTGCGCGCCGCGGTATCGCCGACATCCAGTGATCGGTGTAGCCACCGCTTTGTTCCTCCCCATCATTTCCATTATTGTCACCACCATTGATAGTGTTCATGGCCTCATCGAAACTTTACTCATGAAAGTTCGGTGCCATGATCAGTCGCACCTCTACCTGGTCTTTGCGTGGACAGGAGTTGTGGTATCCATTGGTATCAGTGCATGTGCAGTAGTTGCTACTGATGAAAGAGAAGGTAGAAACACTGCCCTGCCTATAATACTGTTGGTTAAAGCATGCTGGAGTGCATACCTCACATTCTCAACCCTGTACCCGCCACGTACTGGTATTGTTCTCCTATTTGTTATTATGTTTGCAAAACTGCTCTTCAAGTACGCCGCGTTTAACATGGCACGGCGATCTTTTGCACTCGGACGCAGTCCTCGTCTGATTGCGGGGTACATGGCTCAGCTCCAGCAGCCGGTGCATGATGAGCACACACCTGCTCTTATAGTTATGGGCGAGGATAAAGTGCAGGTGGAGGAGCAGCCGCATGGTTACAGCTTAAAACACATGCCCGACGACCAGAGAGATGGAGATTTGACCAAATCAAACAACCTGGTGACACTAGACCGAGTTTGGGGGTTAGATGACAGGGACATTATTCTTCAGACCTCAACGGCACGGCCCAAAGATCTGTGCTATTCATTCGCCTTGTTCAAGCTGCTACGATGTCGGTTCGCAAAGTACACAGTTTCTGAGGCCGGCTTCATCAAGACCAGTAAGTTTTTCAGGAAGACATTACTCCAGGATGATGATCAATATGAGAGAGTGTTTGGGATAATTAAGGATGAGCTTTCATTCATCAATGATTATTATTATTCATCACTGCCAATCTACTATTTCCATCCTCTGCTTCCTGCCTTTGGCGTCACGCTTTCACTCTGGAGCATCGGTTACTGTTTATGGCTGCTTGTGAACATAACAGTACAAGGTTTATTAGACATTTATCCACGCTGTCCTGGCCAGATAAACTGTCTGCTGGAGTTAGCCACGCAACATTGTGGAAATGGTACTACAGGTCTTCGAGCTTATGGTGATTTTCCAGTGGTGCTTATATTCGGGAGTTTGTACTACGACATAGTACCTTTGTATCTAGCCATTGCAGTGCTTTTGCTTGCAGAGGCGAGAGAGATTGTTTCCTACATCTGTTCCAACTGGACTAAAGTAGCCCTCATTTGCCACCATGTCAAACAAGCTCGTTGGCAGCGATCCCGTGTTGTGAAGAAATGCCTTTGCTCCCTGTTGAAGTATCGCAAATGCAAGCTGGTGAACAATTGGGACGACAAGATGAAACAGTGTTCAATTCTTGTGCTCCGCCCAAGGAAAACCCCACTTATTCTGCGCCGGCTCCTACGTTCACTAGACAAAGGGAAGAAGGTTGAGGTACCAAGCACTGTGAAGACCGCCATCTTTGAAACACTCAAAGTCACAGGAGACAGCTTTACCACCGAGCAGGTATTCTATATTTGGCTTACTTGCCGATTTTATTTCAAAGTCATATATACTAATATATAATATATTCTTTTTTGCCTTCCAAATGCATGGAATACAACTGTTTGCACTGTTTTATATATTTTCAGTGCCAGTGCATTGGACCACCGTCATCTCCGGTTCCTCTCTCACTATATGGTTGCAGTGGCAGACAAACAAGTTACACCATACTCGTCTGGCACATCGCCACAAGTGTGTTTGAGGTGAGCCAGATCCCACAGCCGTCGGACTCGGACCACAAGACTGTCGCCACGCACCTGTCGCGCTACTGCACCTACTTGGTGACCAGCCGCCCTGAGCTGCTCCCTGACGATGCTGAATGGTGCCGTAAGCTGTATGACGAGGTGAAGAAAGACGCCGACCGTGTCCTAGCCAAGGTGCAGGGAGTAGACCTGTATGATCAGCTCATCCGAGTGCTTAGTGCGGACGACTCCAACCATGAGGTCCTTAGGAATGGCGCGAGGCTCGGGAAGGAACTGGTGGAGGACTCGGCCATGGGATGGGAGAAACTGGCCCGCTTCTGGGTGCAGGTGATCCTGTACGTCGCCCCATCGGAGAACTTGGAAGCGCATGTGGAGGCCATTTCGCATGGTGGCGAGCTGATCACCCTCCTCTGGGCAATGCTCGCACACGCCGGGATCACCGGTAGGCTAGACGCTGCTGGTGTCGCAGCAGCTGCTGAAGAAGGAAGAGGGATTTGCTAACTGAACATGTGCTATCTCTATCTGCTGAAGAATTATAGAGGCAGGTGATATATCGTCTGCCGCCTATCTATGTTTGTCTTCCCGTGCCACACCAAATTCGGGGGTCAGTTTCCTTTGTTGTCTACATACACTGGTTGTTTCTCTGCCTGCATCGTTATCTATATATCCAGTATACTAGAATAATACCACACGCGTTGCTACGGGAATTTCTTAGAAATAAATTTATTGTATATGTAGCATGACTATATGGTACTCTAGCTACTACATATGTGTATATGTTGAGCTTGGTTTGCATGTTATTTTATTGCATTGGATCTGGTAAAAATCAGTAATAATACAAAAAAAAGTTAATAGAATATTTGATTATATTTTAGAAGAAGTGTTACAAAATGAAAAACAAACCGGCTGGGAACACCAGCTTACATCAGGATCAAGGCCCCATCGGGCACAAGCAAACCAACTAACCAAACGAAACAATTTTCAACCATAGCAGCCAAAACATCACAGAGCAAAAGACCTTACAAACTCAAACATCAAAACAACCCCTTCAGATCACTCCCTCCACCTCAAGGTTTTCAGTTTGCTTACAAAAGTCCCTCAACTAAGTCTTCAATGTTTCCTATTTTGTCTTCCAAGAACCCCCTCAACTAAGTCTTCGTTTTCCTATTTTGTCTTCCAAGAACATAGCATCCTGATCCTTTAACAGAATTTGCTATTTCTGCAGACATGAAAATTTTGTGAAAAAACTCGTTAGATGTATTTGGGAACGTCTTCTCTCAATCCCCATCTTATTCCTAACATTCCATAAACCCCACAAAATAATAGTAAAAGTGAAAAGCTTTATATGCTAATCCAATGTTTAGACACATCTTGCATATTTCTAGGCACTCTGTCACATCCAAAAGTTTCTTTGAAGCAAAACCAAATACATTATTATAAAAGTAGTGTACGTGGAAAATCCAAAACATCTTATAATTTAGAATAAAAACGGTACTATTTGTCATATTAGAATGTTACCATTACTCAGCTATGGGATGGGAAAATATGGCCCGCTTCTGAGTGGAGATGATCCTGTTCGTCGCCCATCGGAGAACTTGGAAGCGGATGCCGAGGCCATTTCGCATGGCGGCAATCTGATCACCCTTCTATATGCTTGCACATGCCGGGATCACCGGTAGGCTAGACGCTGCCAGTGTCGTCGTAGTTGCTGAAGAAGGAAGAGGGGTTTGTTGGGTGTTGTGACACTATACCGTGCTTAGCATCCCCCCCCCACACCACGACCACCACACACACACACTTGGCATGTGATATATCGTCTGCCACCTATGTATGTTTGTCTTCCCACGCCACACCAAATTCGGGGGCTAGTTTCCTTTGTTATCTACATATACTGATGTACTTCATCCATCCCACAATAGAAGTCATTAATATGGGATGTGTGCAGTCAAACTTTTTCAAATTTGACTAGGTTTGTAGAAAATACATGCAACATTTATATCTCCAAATAAGTGTATTATGAAAGTATATTAAACGATCTATCTAATGATATTAATTATATATTATAAATATTAATATTCTTTTATATATAATTAGTCAAAGTAAAAAAACTGACTTCTAGGGAAGCGAGAACGACTTCTATTTTGGGACAGAGGGGTATGTAGTACATGTGACACCGACTACTAGTTATTTTAAAAATGGTTGTTTCTATGCCTGCCTGGTTATCTATACCTAGTATATTAGAATAACTGCAAGAGATTTTCTATATTCTTTCTGGTTGTTAGGGATAGAAATTTTGATAGAAAAACATCCTTCAATAGCTTCTTTAATTGTTTATCACAACATCTATTCTAGATTTCTCACTAGCCAAAGATAAGAGAGCGAGAATGACTCTGTACAGTGTAGTGGACATAAGATATAGAAAAGTTGTTAAAGATTGGAAAGATATAGGATACAATTTTTATGCAAATGATTCTCCAAATGATGATTTAGAGAGTGAGTTTTAGAAAGACTCTTGGAGTAGGCCCCATTTGGCATGACTTCTTCACCAACTTTAGCATATGTTTGGAGGCATTTTGTGCCAAACCGATAAAACCAAACGGCTTCACCCAGGAAACCCCTTAAAACCTACTAAACAAAGACTAGATGGACAATGGAGCTGAAAATAGTGGCTCCACCCAGCTTCACCTTGCCTTTGTGGGGCCAGCAAGGACCGAGGGCTGTTTTGCCCCCGCACAGAGAAGACGTGTGTGCGTGGGGCGCCGGGGCACTCCGCTGTCGGGTCACGCGGCTAGCCAATGCGCGAGCCCAACAGATGTGTGCTGAAACCAGTGGTTGGAGTGTGCTTTGCTCGCATATGTGCATCGCCTCATCTATCATTACCTTTTTTTTGGCATATGCACGACGTAATACCATTATATATTGCCTCATTTTTGTTAACGGAATATAGGGATTTGCTATTTTCCTTTTTTTAGATAAAGGATAGTTCATATCCGGCTTCATCTATCAACTGGTAGAATCAGACCAATTATTACAAAGTTTCGCCCAGAGACACACACACAGACTGCAAATAAAACCAATTTACAACCAAACAACTGAATAACATTGATTTGCTATTTTCCTGGTGCCTGAAAAATAACATTGATTCAGGCAACAACTCTAAACCATCGGATGAAGATCAAATGGATCTAAATTCACACAAAGAAAAGGCATATCAAAGGACCACCATATCACTTGAGCAAAAAGCAGATTTCAAACACCTGCTTTTTAGGAAAAGTGCAGAATATATGCGCATTGCCTCATGCATGTATCCACGACCGCGAAGCAGATAGCGCCAGATAGTTCCATCAAGTTTCATTTATGCTACGGTTCTACACAGGGAGACACGGCGGCACATGCCGACGGGCAGGGCAAGTGGCCCGGGCGCCCGGCCGGCGCCGGCAACGGCAAGGAGAGGCTAGTGAAGTGTGAAGTGATCAACCATGGACTACGCCTCACCGCCAGTCTTTTATTGCGCCTAGTTTTCTGGGCTCTTGATCGCCTAATTTTGTAGAGCAAATGTTATCCAGGCCTAGTTTTATGTGTCATTGCCTCAGGCCATGCACGACGTGCGCAAATGTTTTCTGGCTCAAATCTCTCCTCTCTCAAAGACTGACGTGCCGGCCATGTGATTTCTGGGAAAAAATTTCTATGCAACACTGTCGTATAGCACCCCACGTACGACACCCTGTGGTTACTTGACACAATGACACGTGTCTGCAGACTCCACCAGACAAGGCAACCAACGGTATCGTGCGGTTGAGCTGTGATTTGTGAAGCCCGTGAATCCAAACCACCGGATGGAGACAGCTGTACCAGCCCAGGAAACAGCCATAGCCACTGTGTGGTGAGTAGTTCATTAAGTTTGTGCGAGCGGATATCATCGATCATTCGATCGTCTCTACTGGGTGGTCCGCATAGGAGGACGTGGATTTGTGAGGAGCAACATCTATGTAGCAACGGCCGGCGGCGACACATGGCCATGGCCCATACAGCTGCTGGGATGGAGAACTATGTACAGGCACGCCTCGCCTCCATGGGCATCCAAACCCACAAACCATTTCTTGGCCCTCCAAAACATGTACAGCTAGCGTTTCACACTCCCACTATTGCTAGGCTTCTAGCTACCAGGAGTCCAGGATTGAACCAGCCAGCGGCAGCAGCGATGGCGGCGGAGACGGACGCCGACAAGCTCCGGTTCATCGAGGAGGTGACCGCCGACGTGGACGCCGTGCAGCAGCGCGTGCTGGCGGAGATCCTCGGCCGCAACGCCGACGCCGAGTACCTCGCGACGCGGTGCGGCCTGGCCGGCGGCGCCACCGACCGCGCCACCTTCCGGGCCAAGGTCCCCATGGTGACATACGAGGACCTGCAGCCGTACATCCTGCGCATCGCCCACGGTGACCGCTCGCCCATCCTGTCCGGGTCCGGCCACCCCGTCTCCGAGCTCCTCACCAGCTCCGGCACCTCCGGCGGCGAGCGCAAGCAGATTCCCATCGTGGAGGACGACCACGACCGCCACCATCGATTGCACAGCCTCGTCGGTGCAGTCGTCAATCAGTGAGCACAGAGCCACAGATCGATGCTATGATCGATGCTTGCTTGCAGGTCGGTCATGGTGCGTGGCATGATCGATGCTTGCTTTGCTTGCAGGTACGTGCCGGGGCTCGACAAGGGGAGCGGTCTCTACTTCCTTTCTGTCAAGTCGGAGACGACGCCGGGTGGCCTGCCTGCGCGCACCATCCTCACGCGCATCTTCACGAGCGACGGCTTCTGGAAGCTCCCCTACAATCCCCAGCGCGGCCTCACGAGCCCAGCGGCGGCCGTCGTCTGCGAGGACACGTTCCAGAGCATGTACGCGCAGATGCTGTGCGGCCTGTGCCACCGCCAAGCTGTGCTGCGCGTCGGCGCCGCGTTCGCCTCAGGCGTCCTCCGGGCCATCTGTTTCTTCCAGCGGAACTGGGCGCAGCTCGCCGCGGACATTGACGCCGGCACGCTCACCGACCGCGTCACCGACCCCTCGGTGCGTCAGGCGCTCGCCGGCGTCCTCCGACAGCCAGACTCCGAGCTTGCACGGTTCGTCCGTTCCGAGGGCTCCAGAGGCGACGCGGCCGGCATCATCGCGCGCCTTTGGCCAAACACCAAGTACGTCCACGCCGTAGCCACGGGCTCCATGGCGCACTACGTCCCAGCCCTCAATCACTACAGCGGCGGCCTGCCGATCGTCTCCACCGCCTACTTCTCCTCGGAGTGCAGCATCGGCATCAACCTCCGGCCGATGTGCGACCCGTCCGAGGTGTCCTACACCGTCATGCCCAACATGGCCTACTTCGAGTTCCTCCCCACGGATGCCGCCGCCGCCACTGGCGCGGACGCCGCCACCACGGCGAGCCAGCTCGTGGAGCTCGCACGCGTGGAGGCCGGGCGCGAGTACGAGCTGGTGGTGACCACGTACTCCGGGCTGTGCCGGTACCGTGTCGGCGACGTCCTCCGCGTGACGGGGTTCCACAACGCGGCGCCGCAGCTCCGGTTCGTGCGCCGCGGGAACGCGCTGCTGTCCGTCGAGTCGGACAAGACGGACGAGGTGGAGCTGCAGCGCGCGGTGGACCGCGCGTCGGCCGCGCTGCTCCGCCCGCTCGGCGCCGCCGTGGCAGACTACACCGCCCGGACGTGCGCCGAGACCGTGCCGGGGCACTACGTCGTCTACTGGGAGCTGCAGCTGCTCGGCGCCGAGGGGTCGTCGTCCACGGACGTAGTGGTCGACGGCGAGGTGCTGGACCGGTGCTGCCTGGAGATGGAGGAGGCCCTGAGCTCGGTGTACAGGCAGAGCCGGGTGGCGGATGGCTCCGTCGGCCCGCTGGAGATCCGGGTGGTCCGGCCGGGCACCTTCGAGGAGCTCGCGGACCTTGCCGTGGCGCGTGGCGCCTCCGTCGGCCAGTACAAAGTGCCCCGGTGCGTCACCGCGCCGCCGGACATCGAGCTGCTCGACTCGCGCGTCGTCTCCAACCACTTCAGCCCCGCATTGCCGCACTGGGTGCCTGGTCAGCAGTTCCAATAATCGGACAGGGCAGGGAGAAATGCTAATGAGGCTCTGCTGCATATATAATGGGGAGGCTGTCAAAAGTCAGAAAAAACGCATTCTAATTACGATTGTTTTTTTGAGGAACATTCTAATTACGATTAATTTGACCATGCTATTATATTTGTCACTGTTCATCTTTCAAGAAAAATAAAAATTATCATGTTTTTACTTCTACGTAACTTTTTCTTGACAGAGATAAACCCGATTTTTATAAAAAAAAACAAAGTGTTGCAAAATGAAAAACAAACCAGCTGGGGACACCAGTTTACATCAGGATCAAGGCCCCATCGCGCACAAGCAAACCAACTACAACCAAACGAATACCATCAAAACATCACAGAGAAAAGACATACTAACTACCGATCTCTCATACACAAACTTAAACATCAAAACAATCCCTTCAGATAACTCCCTCCACCTCAAGGTTTTCAGTTTGCTTACAAAAGTCCCTCAACTAAGTCTTCATTTTTCCTATTTTGTCTTCGAAGAACCTAGCATCTTCAACAGAATTCGCTATTTTCTGCAGAAACATGAAAATTTTGTGAAAAAAACTCATTTGATGAATTTGGGATCTTCTTCTCAATCCCCATCTTATTCCTAACATTCCATAAACCCCACAAAAATAATAGTGAAAGTGAAAAGCTTTACATGCTAATCCTTCACCCCTAGGGAATCCAATGTTTAGACACATATTGCTTATTTCTAGGCACTTTGTCCCATCTTAAAAGCTTCTTTCGAGCAAAACCAAACACACAATAAAAGTAATGTATATAGAAAATCCAAAATATCTTATAATTTTGAATAAAGAGCGATCTATGTCTACGTCTTTATATGCTTATTATGTTTCGTGCCATGCTACCCATGATGTTAAGATCCTAGACGTGGTGAGACTCAAAAAAAGTTTACGCCGTACCGTGTCAAAAGAATATGCCGCTATCCATCCTAAAACAGCGGTCTATATGTCTCTCCATATAGAAAAGTAAGTAGTCAATCATTCATTTTATTGACTGAATTTAGCTTTACACTCGCAAAACGAAACTCGAAAAAATAGATGTAGATAGCAGGGAAAAAAACAAAAGAACAACATTTTTTTTGCGGAAAAAAGGACAACATATTTACAAGCAACCATGTGTTTCATGGAGTTCCAACACACAAATTTTTTTTGGCCATAGGATGAAGATCTAATGGCCACCAGCTCTTCTTCTGCCTCCAGACAATCATAAGATCACAGATCACAAGAAATAATTTTTTCTATAGAAGGACAAATCACATATCACAATTTTTTCTATGGAAGGACAAATCACAGATCACAAGAGAGAGAGAGGAGGAGAGGCCTACCTGGAGCCGCAGCCGCCGCCACCATGGCCGGCGCGGGCACTCGAAGGCGCGCCAGCTCAGGGGAGGCGCGGGCACGGGGAGGCGCAGCAGGGCTCGCCGATGCTGGTCGCCGTCGACGTCGCCATCTGTGTGTGTGAGAGAGAGAGAGACACGGTCGTAGACGGGAGGGGGGAGGATGAGACGCACGGACGCGGACGGAAGAGAGGGAGAGAAAAGAACGGGAGCTGGGGAGTCGGGCCCAGTCGTCGGAGACAAAAAAAAAAAATCGTGTGTTCAATGGGCCTAAAATACACATGTGACATATAGCATTACTTTATTTACAAACGTTATTTTTTGTCAAACCAAATAGACACACGACAGCAGTATGAGATGAGACAGATGATGCTCTGGATCGTCATTCAGCACTTCCAGCTAGCTCCCTTCTCCTCACCTGCACCGGCAAGCCCCCCTTTCATCCTGAGCGTCACGGAGAGTACGTGGTCCGGCACGCCGCCGCCGGCGACCTCCTTCCTGACGTCGACCACGAACTCTTCCAGCACGCTAGCAACCACGGACTTCATCTGCACGTACGCCATCTCCTTCCCGAGGCACATCCTCGGCCCCGCATGGAACACCGTGTACCGGAACGGGCTCTCCGGCCGGAACGCGCCGTCGTCGCCGAGCCACCGCTCCGGCCTGAACTCGGCGCAGTCGTCGCCCCATATGGCCGGGAGCCGGCCCATGGCGTAGGCGCTGTAGGTGACGGACCAACCCTTTCCGACGTGCGTGCCGTCGGGCAGCGCGTCGTCCGCGGCGCACGACTGCGAGTCGAGCGGCGCCGGCGGGTACAGCCGCATCGACTCGGTGAGCGCGGCGTGCAGGTAGTGCAGGCCGCGCAGCACGTCGAAGCCGAGCGGCTGGCCGGGGCGCGTGCCCGTGGACGCCCGCGCCGCGCGGACCTCGGCGAGGATGCGCGCTGTGACGGCCGGCCGCGACGACAGGAGCCAGAAGAACCACGTCAGCGCCGACGACGTGGTCTCGCGCCCGGCAATGAGGAAGCTGAGCACGATGTCCCTGAGCGTCTCGTCGCTGTGCTCGGCGCTCGCCACGAACCGCGACAGGACGTCGTCCCTGTGGTGGTCCGCCGAGGCGCTCGCGCGCCGGGCCCGGACGATGCTCATGGCGAACTCGTGCACGTCCGCGATGGCCTTCTTGAGCCGCCGCTCGGTGCCGACGTTGAGCCACTTTTTCACCTTCCACGAGACCTCGACGGGGTCCAGGAAGCGGCCGACGATGAGGTCCTGCGCCTCGCCGAACGCGCGCATGAACTCGGACTTGCTGTCGTCCGCCCAGCAGACCCCGGCCCCGCCGACGTCGGCGAGGCAGAGGCAGCCGGGGTCATGTCCGAACGCGACCATGCAGATGGTGTCGAACGCGAAGCGCTCCAGCACGTCCTGCAAGTCGAGGACGACGCGTCCGTCGCCGTCCGCGGCCCTCCGGAGCAGCGGGAGCAGCCTGCCGGCGACCTCGTCGCTGACGACGTCGACGACGAACCTCCGCAGGGAGCGGCTGCTGAACTCGTGGCTGGCGTTCTTGCGCTGCCAGAGCCACTGCTCGCCGTCGGAGTTGAAGAGGCCGCGGCCGAGGAAGTCGCGGAGCATGGCGGTGGCGTGCTCGCCCTTGGGGTAGTTGGCGAAGTTGGTCCGCAGGACGTGCTCCACGTCGGCGGGGTTCCCCGTCACGATGCCCGTCCGCATCCCGGGGATCCAGAACCCCATGCGGTGGTCCGGGCTGGCGACGATGAGCTCCGTGGACCAGTCGAGGAAGCGGTGGCGGTTCTTGAGGAACGCCGGCAGGTGGCCCAGGAGCGGGTGCGATTTGAGGCCGTGGGTGGTGGGCTTCTTCGTCTTCTTCTTGGTCGGCGTCAGGGCTCGCTTGATGAGGTGGTAGGAGATGTAGAGGACCGGGAGCAGGAGGAGCAAGGTTAGTGCACTGGCTTGCTGCTCGTCGTCGTCGGAGGAGGAGGAAACGGTTGCCATTGCCGTTGACTTTTGGTAGCTTTTGCTGTTGACATTTGATGGAGGAGTGGTGAGGAGCTATATATATATACTGCGTGTGCACTGTGCAGTGAGGGAAGTTGCAGTGTCCAACCCGAACTGCTAGTGCTAGGCCTTGTTTAGTTGCACCTTAAAAGTTGAAATTTTTTTACTCTCTCTCCATCACATCAATCTTTAGATCCATGCATGAAGTAGTAAATGTATGTAAAAAAATAACTAATTATACAGTTTAGTTGGAAATCACGAGATAAATCTTTTGAGCTAGTTGGTCCATGATTGGACAATATTTGTCAAATAAGACGAAATTGGTACTATTCATCGAGTAAAAAAAATTCAATCTAAACGAGGCCCTAGCTAAAAATATTGCGAAGAGTGTGCCTGCCATGGCCATGGATGGGCACATGCCAAATTAAAGTTGTTTGTGCTTGTTGACCAAGATACGACCTTGCAGTGCATTGCAGAGCAAGGAAGGTCAACTGGGTGTTTCTTTAATCGAACTGAGGATAAGAAATGTTTCAGTGGAAGCTTCCCTCCTTGTCTTGTGATAGAGGACTTGGTGGTGGTGGAGGCCCAGATAACATTTGCGCAGGCCGTGGGCTGAGGCGAGCAAAGTCCACACCCAGTCCAGACAGTCGCAGGAGCACAGTCCATGGGCTGACAGGAAAAAGTGTTGCTCAAAAAAAAAAAAAACTGAGAGAAAAAAGTTCATCTGAATTCTAACCCCCTTGATTGTGGCATGAGTCTTATTTACCTCGCTTAATTACAAAACTAGATTTTTACACTTTAACTCTTTGAAACCATTCGATTTATCTTTTCAAACGGTTTCAAAAGTGATTTTAGCTTACATGACGCCACATCAACCATCCTACGTTAGCGACAGATGGACATATTTCTTTAATTTCTCTTGCTGCAAGGGGAAAAGAAGAACACGCTGCACAAAACTAGAGCTTGAGCAATAATCCTGGCAAAATTCTTATGTAGCTGTATAGACATAGCTAAAAAGCTGCACACATGACTTGATGATTAGATGAGCTACATATATAGACTGTATGTTCTTTGAATCAGTACATATATGACCACCTTTTATCAGGTTCTTTCTTTTCTCCTCGACAAAGGTCGGGGCAGATTTGGCGTACTATTTTACTTGCTACAATTGTCCGTGATCCATTTGTCGCCAAATAGTAGGTGTTCATATTCATTCATATGTATGAATTCTCAACATGTCCTTGTTTGGAACACTTGCTACAAGCCTACAAGCATGCATGCATCTCGCACCGCTGGCTGCCTTGCGCCACCACGGGCACCGGTGGTGTTGCTTTGGTACTCCTATAGGATGTAATGTAATCTTTTGTTGCATGTAAAGGGTTCTTTTTATCGGCCGGTGGGTAAAACAAATTAACATGTAAACTATATTGTCACTACCGTGTTTATGTTTGTTTCATATATATATATATATATATATATATATATATATATATATATATATATATATATATATATATATATATATATATATATATATGAAAATTACTTTCTACACCTACGTGTATCTACTCGCGCCTGCTACTACACGCACGCAATGTCCATCCCGCGAGCCGGAGCCTTCCCCCACGTGTCCTGGCTTAGCGGTTTGGTACCCGTTAGACGAAATACTCTAATATACGTTTTTTAATTAAAATTTCGCTATCTACACGGCAGATGGCCTCGCTCGCGCCTGCGCCCATGGTGACGGCGCCGCGGCACCCTCCACCCCACAGGCCGGCGGCGGCGCCCCTCCCCCGCGTGCCCCTCGATCTGCATCGGCGACCTTGCTCCATTCCATGGTGTCGCTTCCCCCTACCCCATGGAACCGGCGGGGCCCCCTCCTCCACGTCCTCTGGATCTGGCGACGTTCCCCACCAGTGGCAGTGGCGGCGGGGCTTCCCCCTGCCGGCGGCAGCGGTGGCTTCCTCATCTCCCCCGATGGCGGCCCCTTCAAGGAACTGACATCCAGCGGCTCCGTCCCCGTCGAGCAGGTCCGTGCCGAAGTCCGTTCTGCCATTCCGTCGCTCGAGATCTGGCGTTGCCTGCATCGTCCCCGGCACCCGAGATCTCCCGCGAGCCTGTTTCTGCAGATTTGGCTGCATTGGCTACCCATTTCCATCAGGCTACACGCATCTTTCGTGAAGGTACGGAGCACCTTCTGACGACTCGAAGATCCTACCTCTTTGCGTGAATCGTGCTGGTCGCAGACGATTTGACGACGCCGGCGCCGGTCGGCATGGTGCCATCAGATGGTGAGGGCGAGAGATATGCATCACGGTCTCTCTTATCTCCAGACACATCTCCTAACTTTTCTTGGCCTTATTAATTTATATATTGTTGCATCGGAAGAGATTAATTTAGTGTGATGTGATGTAATTAGTTTTGATGGTCGACTTGAAGTATGCCTTTGGCACCAATACTTTATTGTTTAATACAGTAGATATGCAAGAAATTAATTCCCTCCATGATACGTTGATAAAGAATCTGACACATCAATCTCATGAACTTGCTTTTGTGAGAGTCCTGACTGCATATGTAGCATGATTAGAATATTTCTTTTAGCCATAGACCTGAACTCGTTCAAATGCTCATATACATTTGAGACAAGAGTATCATTCCATACTTTTTAGAAGAAAAGTATCACTGGATACGTGTTCTAGATTTGAGTATCATTTTATACTTTTTTGTTTTTACATTACATACTAGAGTGCAAGTAGATCATCTTTCAAATTACAGTATGACTTGATACTACTTTCAGATTAGAGTCTCGCTTTATATAATTTTCCATGTTAGAGTATCCTTGGATACATTTATATATTATTGTATCATTTGATACTGTTATTTTAGATTTTTAGTGTATGCATGTGTGAAGCTCTGTAAATAACATGCTCCCTTTATCAAACCGGGCCAACATAATTTATTTTTTGATACTATCAGATTATAGACTTTATATAATTTTCCATGTTAGAGTATCCTTGGATACATTTTATATATTGTTTTATCATTTGATACTGTCAACATAATTTATCAAACCTTTTTAACATTTTATTAAGTATATCAGCATACTAGTTTCTTGTTTTTTTCTTTTTCCTGATGAGTATTATCCGATACTCTATTTACACTACAGTATCATTCGGTACCTTTTTAACATTTTATTAAGTATCAGTGCATACGACAGATAGGATTCAAAGGTTTGTTGTCATTCTACTTTCTTTTTCAGCTGGTAGTATTACTAGATACATTATTAGACTAGACTAGAGTATACTAGATACATTTTATTTTCAGATGGAGTAGCAAAGGATACATTTTTCCGGCAAGAGTATTTACTGATAAGCAGGATTATAGTATCTTTAGATACTAGCAAAATAACTGCTGGTTTAACTTTGGATGGAAGGATCAATATTAGCAAGCAAAGGATACTAGCAGCCTCTGCCTAAGCTCAGTTCTGCATTTTTCGTAAGTAATCTAAATTGATCTCATACTATTTTTTTTTTGTTCTTTCCGCAGGCAAGATGTGCCTGATCTGATGGTGATGCTGAATTTGTTGTGCTTTGGTTCCCTTTCTTAGATCATTAAGACGGTGCCTGGCCACTCTTCAGATTTGGAAGTAGTATTTTACATATATTGCGCACGATTTCTAAAATGTGCGAAGGTGTATATCTGTATACTTAGTTTCAGCATTTTTTGTCCATATACACTGTAAATATGTATGTACTCATACTCCATTGCATTTATGTACTAATAGACTCATACACCTGATAAATATGTTTGTATCCATACTCCCAATCAAAAAAGTATGTACACATACCTGTATGTACTCATACTCTTTATCAAAAAGGTATGTACACATACTACTATATGCAGTTATTTGGGCATACTTACTACGTATATGTTATTAGTACATGCACGTAAGCATACACATTATGAATATGTATGCACGGATACTCCTTTTTGCGTTTTAAGTATGTAAAATCATACAATTTCTATAAGTGTACGCACGGATACTCTTTTCTGTCTTTAAAGTATGTATGTAATCATACGTAATTATTTTTAAATCGAGATAAGTCCCAATCCTGCACGTACAATTTTGAAACGAGTTAGAGATGGCAGCTGCCGGCCAGCCATAATTCACGGGATTTGTTAACAGCGAATGACCGCATTTTTTAATTGCCGTACATACGCGTGCGTCCGGATACATCAGATGCAATTGGATTATATCCAAACCCGTGGAGACGTCACCGGCCCATTAGCTACGTACGGGCGGCACTAGCTCCACCCTCACGTGCGTGCGTTTACTCGGTGCGTGTAGCTACTTGTGCGTGTAGGGAAAACTCACATATATATATATATATATATATATATATATATATATATATATATATATATATATATATATATATATATATATATATATATATATATATATATATATATATATATATATATATAGGGAAATTATTTTCTACTCCTAGGGAGTAGTTACTCCCATGTTTATATTTCAAGATTTAGGGTGTATATGACCGAACGAAGCGTATATACATGAAGTATATGATCATACTAGACCATCTATGGTATTATATATGTCAAGTATACATGCATACATAGAGTATATGGTCATACTTATTTTATATAGTACAGTAAGTGGCATTTTCGTAATATATTAAAAAGTATGGGTTCCTTTGAAATTTTTTCACGTAGAAAGATTTGGAGTATCTTAGTATGAGTATATAAACATACTCAAAGTGATAAACTAGTATGAACACATACTTAAGGTGGGTTTTTAAAGATGGGAGTAACTACTCCCGGGAGTATAGAAAATGCATATATATATATAGGGAGAGTATACTCTATAGCTAGTTACAAAATAAGTTATTTTATAGCCACCTCTATTTACAATAATTTTATATACTAATTTACGACAATGTCAGTATATATTTACGATAGTTGAATTAATATAACATATGTGGATATTTACCATAATATTACAGTAAATCATATAGTAAGGAGTTACTATAATCTCGTAAATTAGTATAGCAATTATCGTAAGTCAAAGTGGCTACAGAATAAGTTATTTTGTAGCCAGTTGTAGGATAATAGTTATATATATATATATATATATATATATATATATATAGGGAGAGTATACTCTATAGCTAGCTACAAAATAAGTTATTTTGTAGCCACCTCTATTTACGATACTTTTATATACTAATTTATGACAATGTCAGTATATATTTACGATAGTTGAATTACTATAACACATGGGGATATTTACCATAATGTTATAGTAAATCACATAGTAAGGAGTTACTATAATTTTATAAATTAGCATAGCAATTATCGTAACTCAAAGTGGCTACAGAATAAGTTATTTTGTAGCTAGCTGTAGGGTAATAGTTCTATATATATATATATATATATATATATATATATATATATATATATATATATGTGTGTGTGTGTGTGTGTGTGTGTGTGTGTGTGTGTGTGTGTGTGTGTGTGTTGTATAGAGTTAAGTGTAAGTTGGTTGTACTCAGTATATACTCATTACCAACTTATATTTACACATGCATTGTTCTATTATCAATTTATTTATCATAGATTAATTGCACACACAAGAAAAAGAAATACGTACGCGTATACCTTCCTGTAAATACGCATACTACACGTAGATGTGCACCATCATCATTATCATCAAACGCGAGATGTAGCGATTGCACAAACAAATAAATCTACTTTTTATATATTACCAATATGTACATAGGAGTAAAGGTCGATACCCAGATTAAAAATTTAAAAAATATATAGTAACAGCCTATAAAATATACATTTTTTTGTTTTTTCTTTTCTTTTCTTTTTTTTTCTCTTTTCTCTTTTTTTGTTTTTCTCTTTTCTCTTTTCTTTTCTTTTTCTGCTTGTAATCTCTGCTACATAAAAAAAATCTAAGAATCACTGTAGGCCGTCAATTATTCCCTCGAAGCCAGCGGCAGTGTCCTGGGAGAGGACGTGCAATCTCAAGATCGTATGTATACGGTAGGCGGTGACGCTCTTCGTGCCGGCGAGCCATGCTACGCTCCTAGGTTGGCCGCGACGCTCCTGAGGCCGACGCCGCGCAGGTCCGCGCGGCCGCAGTTCTCCGCCATGAACTTGGCGTCGAACACCCGTCCGCCGAGGAGGTCCCTGACCCGCTCCATGAACCCCTGCCTCGTCTCCGGCAGTGGCTGCCCGCCGTCGAGCATCCTGACGAGGTAGGCCAGGTCGTAGGCGCCGCCGAAGGCCACCCACGTCAGCTCGACGTTCCCGCGCGGCGCCGACAGGATCTCGGCGAGCTTCGCGCCGAATTCCGCCGAGCTGACGCCGCGCGCGCGCGCCGCGTCGAAGTCGACGCCCTGGGAGCGGAGGAACGCCACAGACTGCGGGGCATGGCCGTCGCGGCCAACGTCAAGTCTGCTATCGGCCTTTCAGCTGCCGACAAGTCTGTGGTCGTGACATGGGACCTGTCGGTCGCCAACGAAATCCTGTCGGCTTTCCAGCGGACAGGACAATTTTTTTTTGGTATAACATCTTCTAGATTTACAATTATTCAATAAAAAATATTATTTAAAAAAAGTTCCAACACGGCTGGCGTTCCAAGAAAACGGGGAACGATTCGACAACACGGCGATGGAACGGATTGTCGAATTAAAATATTACTATAAACTACTATACCCTACTTATCAATGCACAATGCTTCGAGCGGGGTATCAAATATACTATACGGAAAGTGTATAGGACAGAAGCGGATGCAACACAGTCAAATATAAATTCCGATTGCACTATTTAGCATATTTGATTTGAATACAAACACAAATCTAGATGTTCCGATGTAAACTGATTTTTTTCTCTCAAACGGTAAGACTAGCGCCTGGACGTCCGAACATGCGCTAGTGTCTAGACGCCCGCGCCTGCTACGCCTGCCCGCGCCCATGCATAGGCATGCTAGCTGCTGCGCTAGCCCCCACGCCTGCGCTAGCTTCACGTGAGGGCCCGCGCTGCTCTGTTTTCCACGCCTGCGCGCACCCATGCAGGGGTCGCATCTCGATTTGCGCTCGCACGGTTTCCCGCGCATGTCACTTGTGCCCCCTCCACACCCACGCGCATGCAGGCAGGCCCAGCAGCTATAGCAGGCAGTTACGGCAGATGGGTCCAACTGCAATATGTGCAACACCAGGTCTATTTTTGCAACATTTAGATAAAACACTTGCAACATACGCCCGAAACAGTTAAAACACTTGCAATATACGTCTAAAATTTTAGGAAAATACATGTGTATTAGCCATTGCAAATATATGCAACATCTAGATAAAACACTTGCAACATATGTGTAAAACATATGCAACATGCAGATAAAAAACTTGCAATATATATATATATATATATATATATGTGTGTGTGTGTGAAACATATACAACATCTACTACAACATATGTCAAAAACACAGATGAAACATTGGGAACATACATTTTCAACATATGTAACATCCTGATCTATTTTTCTGACATTCATCTAAAACACTTGCAACGTACCTCTGAAATATCTAAAACAGTTGAAATATACGCTTGCAACGTACGCTTTCAGCGCAACGTCACCTTGCTGCTCGGATGAATAGAGCTCATCGTTGCGGAGCTCCACGCCTGGCTTTCCTAGACCCCGTCGAGGTCTCGTGGGAGGTCAAGAAGTGGCTCAACGTCGGCACCGAGCGGCGGCTCAAGAAGGTCATCGCGGATGTGCACGGGTTCGTCATGGGCGTCGTCCGCGCCCGGCGCTGGAGGGCGAGCGCGTCGGTCGACCACACCACAGGGACGACTTCCCTCCTGTCGTGGTTCGTGGCGAGCGCCAAGCACAGCGACGACGCGGCGCTAAGGGACCTCGTGCTCAGCTTCCTCATCGCCGGGCGCGAGACCACGTCGTAAGCGCTGACGTGGTTCTTCTGGTTTCTGTCGTCGCGGCCGGTCTTGGCGGCGTGCGTCCTCGCCGAGGTCCGCGCGGCGCGGGCGTCCACGGGCATGTGCCCCGTCCAGCCGCTTGGCTTCGACGTGCTGCGTAGCATGCACTACCTGCACGCCGCGCTCACCGAGTCCATGCGGCTGTACCCGCCGGCGTCGATGGACTGAGCAGTCGTGCGTCGCGGACGACGCGATGCCTGATGGCACGCCAGTCAGAAAGGGCTGGTCCGTCACCTATAGCAGCGCCTATGCCATGGGCCGGCTCGCTGCCATATGGGGCGAGGACTGCGCCGAGTTTAGGCCGGAACGGTGGCTCGGCGACGACGCCGCGTTCTGGACGGAGAGCCCGCTACTCCGTGTTCCACGCGCACGCGGGGCCCAGGATGTGCCTCGCGAAGAAGATGGCGTACGTGCAGATGAAGTCCGTCGTCGCTAGCGTGCTGGAAGAGTTCGTGGTCGACGTCAGGAAAGAGGTCGCCGGCGGCGACGTGCCGGAGCAGTGCTCTCCGTGACCTTCAGGATGAAAAGGGGCTTGCCGGTGCAGGTGAGGACAAGGGAGGTGGCATACATCCGTCTCGTCTCATAGACTCATACTACTGTCGTGCCTCTATTTTTCTGCCGTCTATATCTATTTTTCGACTTTCGTTTTGCGATTTTAAAGCTAAATTCAGCCAATAAAACGAGTGTTTGACTACTTTTCTATATGGGGAGACTTCAACTGTGCTATTTTAGGATGGATAGCAGCACAATCTTTTGACATGCCTCGCGAAGCATGACATGGCAGAAATTTTTTTGGGTCTTAATCTTACCATATCTAGGATCTTAACAAGATAGACGGCACGGCAAAAAAAAAAAAGTAGTAGCAGGCAAGCACGATTACAACGAAACAAGATCATTGTCTATTACTCCTTCTGCCCCAAAATATATGTCATTTTCGCTTCTTGAGAAACAATTTTAATAAAATATATATTAAAAAATATTAATACTTATGGTATATAAATAGTATCATTGGAAAGATCTTTGAATTTAGTTTTTTAATAAATTTATTTGAAGATATAAATGTTGCACGTATTTTGTACAAATCGAGTTAAACTTGTGACCCGGAAACCAAAAGCGACAAATAATTTGGGACAGAGGGAGCATTTACTATCATACCTCTCCTATGAAGTTTGAATGCATTATGAAAACCGTTCAAATAAACATTTCATAAAATGGTACTCATTCCATTATAAATCATAAGACGTTTTGACTTTTCTAGATAGATTATTTTCCATCATGTGTCTAGACATAGGGTATATCTAAGTGAATATTAAAGACTATATATATTCAAAAAACTAAAATATCTTATAATTTGAAACGGAGAGAGTAGAGAGTACGTATGAAATATAATTTTTTCTATATCATATATCATATAAGTGGATAAAGAAAGAAGCAAAGATATTCCGATGGTCGTGATCGGACCGTCGTGGCACCAAAGTGGGCCAACATTGCCATGTGTCGTGCTTGTGCCAAAGCAATGCCCGACAAACCTCGCGTGTCTATAAAGGTCTTAACCGCACAAAGCACTAAGCAAATTTCTTTCTTAATGCAAGCAGGAAAAGAAATAGGAATTAAAACACGTTGCTACATTTGACCGTGATCCATTTATCGGAGCTTGGTGGGTTACAAGTATGCATCCGGCACCGCTGGCTGCCTTGCACCACCAGGGGCAAACCGGTGTTAGTTAATTGGGCGTTGCTAGCGCCTGGACACCCGGCTTGAGGGCCGCGTCTGGACGCTGCAAAAACCACGCGAGCGCTCCCGTCCGTCCCGCCCCGTACGCCCCTGCGCCACGAAAAAAAAGAAAAGGCGAACCCCGCCCCGCTCCCGCACCGGCGAATCCCCCTCGGCCTGCCCCTCGCGCGGAGCCCCACCGCCAGCTTACCACCAAGCCCCCCCCCCCTCTCTCTCTCGCGTGCACGGATCTAGCTCGCTCCCAACCTCGCCGACCCTAGCACCTCCGCCCCCCACCAGCTCACCACCATAAATCCCCCCAACCCCCCACAACTGCAAACAAGGGGGGAAAGCTATTGCAACAACGAAGAGACCTTAATGAAACAAACGAAAAAAGTTGTTGAAAACATACGCAAAAAGCTATTGAAACATCAGAAAAACAACTAATGAAACACAAACAAAAACTGGTGAAACGAACAAAAAAAAGAAGTTGTTGCAACAAAGAGAAGCTGCTGCTGCACCAAAGGATAAGAAGCTACTGCAACAAAAGAGAAGAAGCTACTGAAACAAAAGGAGAATAAGCTACTGCAACAAGGAGAAAGAAGCTGCTGCAACAACAAGAAGAAAGCTAATGCAACAAAAGAGAAGGAGCTACTGCAACAAGCAGAAAAAGTTGCTGCAACAAGAAGAAAAAGTTAATGCAACAAAGGAGATGAAGCTACTGCAACATCAGAGAAACGTGCTTCACATCATCTGTTGCCATGTAGCTTAGATCTGACTCGCCAAAAGGAGAAGAAGCTACTGCAACAAGGGGAAAAAGCTACTGTAGCAACGAGAGAGAAGCTGCTGCAACAAAAGGAGAAGAAGCTACTGCAACATCAGAGAAATGGTTGCTTCACATCATCTGTTGAATATAGCTTGCATCTGCCTCACCACAAAACTGAGAAGAAGCTACTGCAACATCACAGCATCGTGTTTTCACATCATCTGTTGCATGCAGCTTAGATCTGCTTCGCCACAAAAACCGTAGCCACCATCGAAACCATAGATCCAGAGGGGGCGAGGAGGAGGAGGGGAGGGAGGAAGATGAGGGGTGCCTCAGATCCAGAGGAAGGAGCGCGTGGGGATCCTTCCCCACCTACCTCGTCGGAGCACATGGATCCACCACAGGGAGCCCCGATGCTCCATGTATCCGCCACGGTGGGAGGCCCCCGTGCTTCCATCAAGGTGGAGGAGGACGCTCCAGGGTGGAGGAGACTACCACGCCGCTGGATTTGCGCCTCCTCCCATGGATCCACCACGGGGAGGGCGGAGCTCCCATGGATCCACCACGTGCCGCCCTCTCTCGGTCGCATGGAGGACGCGGAAGCAAAGGAGGAAGGAAAAGGGGAGGGAGTGGAGGGAGGAGGGAGAGGGAGCAGGCGTGGCTTGCTGGCGAGTGCTCCTCCCCGCCAGCGTTGCGGCCGACTCTAGTGCCATGGAGCCGAGCAGAAGAGCGGGCGCGCGACTGTGAGGGGGGCGGAGTGAACGAGGAGAAGGATAGTGAGGCCGGGCGAGCGAATAAGGATGGGGAGGGAGCGGGCTTGGTCGGGTGAAGTCGGTCGCGCGCGTCGAGTCCGTCCGTCCCGTCCGGACATACGCACTGTATCATTACCGTAGTTAATTTGTACTATTGACCGTCGCAGTAACTGTTTTGCCGTGTATATATAATGATACTCCTAGCATGTAATGTAATCTTGTTGCATGTAAAGGGTTCTTTTTATCGGCCAGTGGGTAAACAAATCAACGAAACTAGTATTCGATCTCTGTACCGCTTTTATGTTTCACACATATGTTGTAGATTAAGTTGATCAGTATACTCATCACAAACCAACTTATTTACACATACATGCATGTATATCGATCCATGCATTGTTCGACGATCCTACTGAATATGATATTATCATAGATCAATTGTACACAATAAAAAGAAACACGTATGCATATACATTTTTTTGCGAGCACTATCATCATCAACACCACCACCACCACCACTTATATAAGCTGCATATATAATAGTACTATATATTACATTATAATAACGATTGCACAAACAAATAAATCTACCTTTTATTACCAATATGTACATAGTCGATATCCAGATTAAAATAAAAAAAATCTAGTACCAGCCTATAGAAGATTTTTTTTTGTTTTTTCCCTCCTTTCTCTTTTTTTGTTATTTTTCTTTTTTCTCCTTTTTTTCTTTTTTTCTCTTTTCTCTTTTTTTTCTTTTGTGCTTGTAATCTCTGCTACATCTCATCAAAAATCTAAAAACAAAAAATCACTGTAGACCGTCGATGACTCCTTCGAAGCCAGCGGCAGTGTCCTGGGAGAGGACGTGCAATCTCAAGATCGTATGGATGCGGTACGCGGTGACGCTCTTCGTGCCGGCGAGCCACGGCAGGTCCGCAGCGGGCATCGCCGCGCCGAGGTTGGCCGCGACGCTTCTGAGGCCGACGCCGCGCAGGTCCGCGCGGCCGCAGTTCTCCGCCATGAACTTGGCGTCGAACACCCGGCCGCCGAGGAGGTCCTTGACCCGCTCCATGAACCCCTGCCTCGTCTCCGGCAGCGGCTGTCCGCCGTCGAGCATCTTGACGAGGTAGGCCAGGTCGTAGGCGCCGCCGAACGTCACCCACGTCAGCTCAACGCCCTCGCGCGGCGCCGACAGGATCTGGGCGAGCTTCGTCCCGAACGCCGCCGAGCTGACGCCGTGTGCGCTCGCCGCGTCGAAGTCGACGCCCTGCGACCGGAGGAACGCCACGGACTGCGCGGCATGGCGGTCGCGGCTGACGTCGAAGTCCGAGAAGTCCACCTCCCAGGCGCGCTCGGCGTAGCCGTGGTAGCAGCCGTAGCGGTAGTCGGGGACGCAGGGTAGGTTGCCGTGGGCGTCGCAGAGCGTGATCCCGAGCTGCACGATGGGGAGCTCGTCGACGTTCGCCTTCACCAGCGCGTACCGCTCGTCGGGGCTGAGGTCGCCGTCACGGCGCCCCGCGGGTGGGCGGTGCACGGTGCCGGGGTACTCGGTATCGATGACGACGTAGGGGTAGCTCGGAAGCAAGGAGCGGATGAGGTCTAGCTCCGCGGCGAAGTTGGCCGCCGTCACCGACTGCAGCTGCACCTGCACAGCGTGGACGGCGGGCATTGCCGCGGGGTTGCCGAAGCCGGCGGGTCCGCCGTAGTACGGCGGGTACGGCAGGGCAGCGGCGTACGGCGGCGGAAGCCGTGTAGGTCCCCCGATCGGGCCGTATCCGATGGCACCATACGGTGGCGGCGGCGAGTACAGAATCATGGGCGGTGCGCCGCCGTTATTGCGCAGCGGCCGCGGACGTGGAGCGCCGGACGGGAACATGGCTGCGGACCTGATGATCTGTTGTTTCGTATCGACGGGCTCAACTACGCTGGAACTGGAAATCGACGGGCTCTGCTCTACGTTCATGGCGGATATATTTATAAGTTTGGTGAGACCTCAGTTCGTAACCGATTAGTTGTAGGAGCTCGAGTCCTTGACCTGGGCGGACACATATACGTACAATACAAACGACATAATCTAGGAGTATATACGTAATATAAATTTTCATCCACATAACATAAACCGCTAGTGTACTTGTTCTCCGAGTCCTTTTTTTTTCCCGTTTCCGTCTCTGTTTTCCTCCTCGTTACCGTCTTGCTCTCTCCCGCTCGGTGGTGTTAGGGAGACGTCGAGGAAAGTGCCGCACTGCCGCCCGTTCCATCATCCAGTGCCACCCCTGACCGTGATTTTTTTTTCTTTACTGAAGTATCTCCATTTGCTTTTTATAAAGATACATAATAAATACAATATTATGGGTCTTACCTAATAAATAAATATATTCTTACCACTAAATCGTTGAATTTTTTCATTAGAAGTAAGATTTATATATTATATAATTTGTCATGTAGAAATCGAGAGAGGCGATCCCGGTCATGATCATCAATGGATAGACCAATCTTTAACACGATGTCAACTAATCTCATTCTAGTTGAAGGGACCGTGACGCCTAAGAAAAAGGTGGGATGAATTAGGCAGCTTAAATCTACTTCTAACTATTGCCTCAAGTTTTCTCCTAGACAAAATCTATGCAGTAAATAATCTATCTAGATAAGTAACTAAAGTTTTGCTAGGTGTGCTGTTATCTCTACCGTAAAAGAGTTATGCAACATAAGTTTCAATTCTGTCACTAGCCTAGAGCTAAACTAGGAAAGTAAGCACACACATAGAAGCAATAAATAAAGTGTAAAAGTTTAATTAAGATAGAGATGCAAACTCCCGTCGATGACTCCGGTATTTTTACCAAGGTATCGAGAAGCTCACGCTTCCCCCTAGTCCTTATTGGAGCCCCTCGCAATGATTTCCTCGTAAGGGCTAAAATCCCGGTCAGGTAACTCTGCGAATAGCCCCCGACCCTTCCCTATACGCAAGTGGGGTCACTGAGATGGCCTCTCCTAGACCGCTCCACGCCGTCTTCACAATCGAGCTTCTGGCCAAACTGTCGTGGGCCTCGTTCCCTCCAGTACACAGTGGCGGCCACACCACAAACGCGGTTAGTGTGGTCTCGCAAGACTACAAGCCCCCTCGAGACAATGACGGTGAGTGCAAGCACCTTATGGGCAATAGGTATGCAAGCGTCACTAACACTAGGTCTAAACATAGAGCAAGCGCATTAAGCAGTGGTCTAACTAGCCTAAGCACTTTACAAAGCACCTACACTAATCACCAAATGATTCACTAAGCACTATGCATGTGTAGAGCACTAGAGTAGAGTCCAACTCCCTTATTATGTTTCCCAACTCCCACTCCAAATGGCCGGTTTGGGTGGTATGTATAGGCTCCCCATCCAAATAGAGCCATTGGACAAGGATGTCCACGCTTTGCTGAACCTAGCGGTCCAACCGTGGGTGCTGGCGGTCTGACCATGAGGATCTCCAATGGCTATTTCAACGGTCACCTTTAGCCGGCAATCTCACATGTCATCAGCCCATTCCTGGCGGTCCCATCGGTGGTCCTCACAGTCCCACCATGAGGCTCCGCTATAGTGTGAGCGCATCGCCCAAGGCTTCCTTGCCACAGTCTATCAGACCAACCAGTCCCTGGTGGTCCCACCGCCCATCATGGTGGTCTCACCGTGAAGCGCTCCCAGCAGACCTTCTTCTTCATGCTTTAGTATTTTTGGCATAACTTTTAGCTTCGAACTCCAATTTTGATGATCTTGGACTTTTTGGAAAGCTAATTAAGAGCTCTACAACTTTGATCTGATATCATATTAATTTGATCAAATCCTAAATCATGAGACAAGACAAATTCATTCATCTCTTTGTCTCAGCTTCAATTTCATTTGTGTCTTCGCGTTCAGGCTTCTTCTTCTAGGTGTCTTAAACTTCTAGCACTCTTTTAGGCATTCAACAATGCTCGTAAGGTCTTGCTTGAGGTGTTTGATTATCCAGATCACCACTTTTGCCTAAGCATAAGTCCACCTCGCATCCATTTGAACTATACCTTATATACTAGCATACCTGTCCAACTCTCTTCTCTTTTGACTCCAAGTAGTCTTAGAACTTCCTTCACAACTCTTATCACTATACCCATTTCTAATCCCTAGTACAAACCTAAGCCCTTGGGCTTAGGAACATGATCAAAACACCCGACTATATGTAGGGATCTTGTCTAAATTAGTATAAATCTTGAGTCGCTGAGTGCTAGGCCATCCCAAACAAAACATGTGAAAACAAATTTACTAGTAGGTAGTACGAAACACCAACACTAGGCTTGCACTCAACCCCATATATAGCCATGGCAGATTAACCTATAAGGCTAGTGATCGCTAGCACCGCTCACGATGGAACATTTTTATTGATTGGAAACAACTACATGTCCTGGTAGTAGAAAAAAACATGTTCCACAAAGAATAAAATGTCCTCAAAGAAGAAAAAAACTATTCAAGGGTGCAGACGGTTTACTACAAGTCACACACGCAACATATAACATCCACGTCAGGAACTTTCTATGGTAAGCATACATGCACCCTGTCATGCTTCATGGTAAGTGTAGAATACTCCAAGATATTTTTGCATGTAAAAAACAATATAAGAAATGGATAAATATTAGGGAGATTATAGAAATATAGAAGAGATATTTACCAGTATGACCCTGAAAAAATGCATCTTCCTTACATGACCCTTTTTTGAACTTACTTGTATGGCCCCAAAACAAAATTTTCTTCCTTCTATGGCCTTTTGTCCATTTTTGCCAATTGACGGTGTTAAGTCAAAGTTAAAATGAACATGTTACCCCTCAACAACAACAACAACAACAACAACAACAACAACAACAACAACAACAACAACAACAACAATAACAATAAAGCCTTTTAGTTCCAAACAAGTTGGGGTATGCTAGAGTTGAAACCCAACATGAGCCCCTAGTCACGGTTCAGGCATGTCAATAGCTACTTTCCAAGCACTCCTATCGAAACAAAGGTCTCTGGGTATATCTCAACTTTTCAAATATCTTTTTATTGTCTCCTCCCACGTCAGTTTCGGTCTTCCTCTACCTCTCCTCACATTGATATCTCGACTTATGACTCAACAATGCATTGGTGCCTCTGAAGGTCTCCTTTGGACATGGCCAAACCACCTCAACCGATGTTGGACAAGCTTTTCTTTAATTGGTGTTACCACTAGCCAGTCACGTATAGCATCATTCCGAACTCGGTCCATCCTTGTGTGACCACAAATCTAACTCAACATACACATTTCCGCGACACTCAGTTGTTGGACATATCGTATTTTTGTAGGCCAACATTCTGCTCCATACAACATAACTAGTCTAATGGTCGTTCTATAAAACTTGCCTATGAGTTTTTTTGGGCCCTATTGTCACAGAGAATACTAGATTCTTAGTGCCACTTTATCCACCCTGCTTTGATCCTATGGCAAACGTCTGCATCGATATCTTCATCCTTTTGTAGTATCGATCCTAGATAACAGAAAGTATCTTTCTTAGGCACCACTTGACCTTCCAAACTCACCTCTCCTTCCTCATGTGCAGCATTGCCAAAGTCACATCTCATGTATTCTGTTTTAGTTCGACTTACTCTAAAACCTTTAAACTCAAGGGTCTGCCGCCACAACTCTAGTTTTATATTTACTCCTGTCGGGCTTTCATCAACTAGCACTACATCGTTTACAAAAAAACATACATCAAGGGATATCCCCTTGAATGTCCCTTGTCACTTCATCCATTACCAAGGCAAAGAGATACGGGCTCAAGGCTGACCCTTGATGAAGTCCTATTTTAATCGGGAAGTAGTCTGTTTTACTATCATTTGTTCGGAAACTAGTCACGACATTGTTGTACATGTCCTTGATGAGGGTAACATACTTTGTTGGGACTTTATGTTTGTCCAACGCCCACCACATAACATTCCTTGGTATTTTGTCATAAGTCTTCTCCAAGTCAATGAAAACCATGTGTACGTCATTCTTCTGCTCCCTGAACCGTTCCATAACTTATCTTATTAAGAAAATTGCCTCTATGGTTGACTTTCCGGGCATGAAACCGAATTGGTTCGTACATACCCGCGTCGTTCCTCATAGTCGATGCTCGATAACTCTCTCCCATAGCTTTGTTGTGTGGCTCATCAACTTAATTCCCCTATAATTAGTGCAACTTTGGATGTCTCTCTTGTTCTTGTAGATTGGTACCAATATGTTTCTTCTCCACTCCTTAGGCATCTTGTTCGATCGATAGATATTGTTGAACATCTTCGTCAGCCATACGATAGCTAAATCTCTAAGACATCTTCACACCTTGATCGAAATACCATCAGGGTCTGTTGCTTTACCCACTTTCATCCTTTTCAAAGTTTCTCTAACCTCCTGCTCTTGATCCTACGCACAAAGCGCCTATTGGTGTCATCAAACGAGTCATCGACGATGGAGTTCTTATTTTCCCCATTGAACAGCTTATCAAAATACTTTTGCCATCTATGTCTGATCTCATCCTCCTTCACCAAGAGCTGCTCCCTCTCATCCTTACTGCACTTGACTTGGTTGAAGTCCCTTGTCGTTCTATCACAAGCCCTAACTATTCTATAGATGTCCTTCTCTCCTTACTTCATATTCAGATGTTAGTAAAGACCCTCGTAAGCCCGCCCCTTTGCCTCTCCCACCGCTCGTTTTGCAGCCTTCTTTGCCACCTTGTACTTCTTTATATTGTCTGCACACCGGTCCTGGTACAAGCGCTTATAGCATTCCTTCTTTTCCTTAATAGCCTTTTGCACATCCTCATTCCACCACCAAGTGTCTTTCAAGTCGCATCCACTTCCTTTGGTCACTCCAAGTACCTCTGCCACAACCTTCCGAATGCATGTTGCTATCTTCTCCCACATGTTATTTGCATCGCCTTCGTCCTTCCAAGGGCCCTCTTCAATAACTCTTTCCTTGAAGACCTTTGATGCCTCCCCTTCTAATTTCCACCACTTTGTTCTTGCAATCTTGGCTTGTTTCATACCAGAAAGCGAAAGTCAGCCACCACTAGCTTGTGCTGAGAGACCACACATTCACCAAGTATCACCTTACAATCCATGCAAGCGCATTTATCCTCCCTTCTTGTAAGAACAAAGTCGATCTGACTAGAGGAATGTCTGCTCCTATAGGTCGCTAAATGGGACTCTCTTTCTTCCTAAAGAAAGTGTTGGCTATCATCAGATCAAAAGCCGCAGCAAAGTCTAGGACATCCTCTTCCTCCTGATTCCTACTGTTATAAAACATGTTGCCAGCGGTTCGGACCTTTCCCTCTCCGTCTCTCATAATCAACATAGTAGATGAAAGTAGAACACATAGACACAAGATGTAGGGAGACTATTCTTTATTCCTCTGAATATTGGTAATTACAACATAGAGCTCCCACATATATATAGTCCTGCCAGGAGTTAAGAGTTTTGGTAAGAGCCCACATACAAACGGACTAGAATTAGGATTCCCCCTTCTCTTTTCCTTCTAGGATTAAGTCCGTATGTTTTACAACACTCCCCCTTGGGCGATTACCACGATATGCATATGCCTCGTTAAAAACTCCATCCGAAAACCCAGTGGGAAAAAACGGTTCTTGGAGAAAAGAGTACATCGCATTCGTTAATTGCATTGCACATGTTGTCTCATTAAAAACCTTGTGTGAGAAACCTTCAAGTAAAAACTCACATAGGAAAAAAGAGTACAACATCTAACCTTCTTGGTTATGTATTCTTCAGGATATTCTATTCTTCATGAATAGATATTGATCTTCATGATATATGCATAAACTTCAGTGTTTTAGCAAATATGATCTACTTGATGTTTGTAATTCTAGTGGTTTACCTTCAAGGTAGATGCAATAAAATATGCTCCCCCTCATAAATCCATCCTCTGAACTATATTGCTCAAGCCACACATTTCACAAATGTATGCTTAATAATGGTATGCAGTACCATAATACTATATCCTTCAAAATGTTGGCTCGAAATTCTTCTATGAATTATAATATGAGAAAATAAGAGCGATATACTTTATGCATAAATGACCACTTATTAGTTGTGCAAGACAAAAATTTATCCTTCAGGGTAATAAATCATATCATAGGATTATGGGGGTAAATAACTTACAATATTCAATATCTTCTAGATAGTACACCAAACTTATTATTCTTCCTTAGTAGATTTTCAAATTATATCTATAAATTTTCAAGATTTTGATTATACCACTAAATAATAAAAATCCAGTCTCACATATGACATCTAGGGGACAATACAATTGCCAAAATCACCACTACTCTTATACCTTCATGGTATTTAGAGGATATCAACACTTCATTGCTAGCTTTACAATATACACTTTCTGAGTGTTTATATGATTCCTCATTTTCTTTCTCTCAGGTCTCTATTCACTTCAGGGATTAATGGTGTTTATTCAAGAATCGACTGGTAAATCCTTCATGGATTGACTCCTTCAAGGACTCTCATTTTTTGTGAATAATATTTCTCTTCTACAAGATATATTCTCTACTTCATGAGAGATTGTTATGTGATATACATAATGAGATAGTGTTATTCACTACAAAGTCATTTGATGACTCTTTCTTCTAGGACATGCTCTTCTTGAGACATAAATATTCATTCATGAACATATTCTACCTTAGACTTCTTAATACTTATATGAGATTTAATTTTCATATGTTATAATTTATATTCTTCAAGAATTATATGGATTTTCATAATCCACTTATTAACTGCATATTCCATAATCATTCAATTCATTTGCCAGAGACATAGCAGAACATTTATTTCTTCTTAGTAGGAGATTCAACCTCAATTGCTTCCTTCATTGACCCGATATAATCGCTACAGGCGACTTTGCCATGGACTTTATTTTCCGGATCCGGGTTCTCATAAGAGAAACATTTGCAATTATAGAGGTAGTGTTGTCGATAACTATTATTTTCTCCCAATATTCTCATAATATGAGATTATTCTCTGTCTCTTTGTTATTTCCCAAACAAGAGATGATTTGTTGTTCTGCGTACCCAACACTATGATGCGCGCTTATGTGTTGGATTTCATCTTTATAATGATCCTCTTCATGAGGTGCTTGACCTTCTTCGTGAGGTGTTCTCTTCATGAGAATGAAGGAGTTTGTTCTTATTTTATTTACCAAGTGTACACTAAACTATAACCCATAGGCGTCCCCATAGATTTTAGCTTGATAATATACAACATTTAGTTTACTACTAGTAAACATAACTTCTAGTTTTTCTATAACTTCAAGTTACTCCTCTCATTTCAAATATATCTGGCATATGCTCTGCTTCATGCTTCACAAGAGCATTAGTCAAACTATTGTTTGATTTAGTGCGTGATACTATTCCTACTTTAAGCTTAAAGGAATATTCTCTTAAGATCACTTTCCTTCCATGGAAATAATATTTAGCATTCAACATATCACTAATATTTGGCATTCAACATAGCCTTTCTCTCCCCCTAATGCCAATATTAGATCTATAATAGCATACTTCAAAAGATATCCCCTATCATGGGCTTAAAATAATCAAATTCATGTATCTCCAACTACAAGTGGAGGCCCATTTATGTATGCTATGATAAAAATTTATGGGAAATATTCAAGCACATATTTAAATACGGGGGTTATTATACATTATATGCAGTGAGCTAGAATACATAAAGTGCAATAAAGAATGTTCATCATTCCTGTAAACTCTTGGGTGTTCTCCCCCTGATTTACACATATTGTAGTTTAAAAAAAACTATTTCATTATCTAGCTTCTTTATTGTTTAGCCAAAAAAATGATCCAATTACTCACGGACCATATACTTCAAAAGTATAGATATGCAACATTCAAACTTACAAGAAATTTCTTCTATAATTTTCTAACCAAATGCCTTTTCTTCATAAATCCCAAATCATCATTAAGTGTTTTTATCCATTAACTCAATTTCCACTATAATTCAGCTCATTCAAGTGGGGTCACTTCTCCATTTAGTTAATTTCAATTTAAGCAACTCCCCCTAATCATAGGCTACTTGGCCATAGACCAATATATTGCTTATGCATGCAACGCATTGAAAGCAAAATATTTCTTAGTTCAACGGAAAACTATATAGACATAGTATACTAGCTAGCCAATCCAATTACGAAGGAAGTGCAAGGTAGCTACAAGCTACAAATATAGCTTCTTTGCTAATATTCATGTAGGAGTGGAGATAGGTGCAGCTCAACGAGAGCACAACATAGTGATACACATTCAAGTGTAATGTGGAATGTTGGTATGCAATCCAATGTAATAGATAACAACAAAATGCTACAAGCTTACTTGCAATTAGTGCAATGTAGAGAAAGTTAATTCTGCTAGAAAGGACATGACTAGAACTCAAGTCCTTATACATGCACTTTACTTAAAGATAGATTTAGAAAGACTATGCCTATTAAATATATATTACCCACATTTTCTCATGCCTTTACTCAAAATTCCTCCCCATTTTCATGCCATAATTACTTCAAGTAGTAATATGCTTCTTGCATTTATGAAAAATCATTTCATATGTTTAATATAATTCAATCATATCTAGTATTCAATGGTTCTGGCATGAAATTCACATATCCAGTATACTATTCAGTGTACAACAACATATTCAGGGTAGGATGGTGCACAAAGAACGATAACCTTCATGGTTAACTAAGGCTTCTTTGTGGATAAATTAATGCAAAATTTATTTAGATAGGCAATAGGCAATTGTTTATATGTAAAACACAATTCATTCCATACAAGATTAACATATATTACTGCAAGTAAAAATTGCAACTAAGAATATTAAATACTTCACATTAGTCTTCAAGCCAATAGATTAACCATTAACTCTTCTATGAGTATACGAGAACCACTTAATTCAACAAGAATTAGAACTTAATGCACCACCGCTACTACTAATACTTCAGGATAGTAATTTCAAAGACAAAACAAATATATAAGCACATGATTCAAGTTCTTCAAGAAAAACCCTTAAATATTCTAATTCTAAATAATATCCATTCTTGCATGTCTTTACTTCTATGCATGACAGGCGGTAGCTTCATGCTTTATTTAAAAGTTATGATATACAGTCACAAGCCTTCAAGGGGTGTAACATATGCAAGCTTACAGTATCCTGGTTTATAAAGCTGTCTAAAAATTCTAACTCAATTTCTATTTGAGTAATTTCTGATGATAAATTCAAATACTTCGTGTATTACATTGCTCTTGATATTCTATACACAAGAGACATTTCTTCAAGAACATTCATTGATAAAATCTTATTTACCATCTTGTCTTCTAGACATTTAATACAAAGCTTCGAGCTATTGTTTATAGAGCAGCATTGTACCTCATATGGTCATTTAAGCTTGAAAATTCAATTTTCAATAATATAGGATATCTTCTAAAATTTCTCATGCAGTAAGTCCCACAAGACCTTTAGATTATTATGGCCACATACTCATTCTTGAGAGTAATACCAGGAACTATAGTACCTGAGTCTACTCCACTTCACTAGTAGTAGAATATCCTACTGGGATTTAACAATGACCATGCTATATAATTCTATCATTCAAGGCAAGTTCAGGATATTTCTTCTTCATGAAGGTATGCATATATATCATTATAATTGAATTATTATGTGCGTATAAGTTTACTGCGTGTAAATAAGTAGCAAGGTGCAAAAAGATAGTGGATGGTTATACAAAATATTCTTAGAAGCATCCTAGCATTTTTCAAGATAATAGTATATGCAAATTTTCAGAATTAATACCGACTATTCATTCATCTCAAAAATTCAATATGCTAGGAAAAACAAATATGAACCTCTCAAAGGTGATAAGTCTAAGGTCTGCAGGATTTAGAGAGTCCATATACCTTGTACCATGTTTCTAATATGATTATTCAAAAATTTATTCTTGCAATTACATGATATATTCATAGTGTGTGATAAATAAATGCATTCGAAAGAGCATAAAAAATATCAACACATGTCATATATACATAGACATAAAATAAATAGTCAATGTATAAAAAAAATTCTGTTAATGCTGAACACACAAATCTGCTTGAAACTACAAGTTCGCAGAGGAATACAATTGCAAAATTAAATGTTGATCCTCCATTAAAAAAAATCAGATAAGAGAAGCTATGTGATATGAATATAGTTTGCTGTGCGGCTGCGAGCTCACATAGGTGTGCCAGCAACAATAGTTGGAGAAACCACAGTGACTGGGAGTATGGTATGCCGCGTTCAAGCGCAAACTTGCACACATGCAACTGCAAGTGCAGCTACGGCCTACTCTAGCAGCGGCGCCGATCAAAATCCATGCAATGGCACCTGCGTGGTACTATTTGTGGACGTATCAACAAAAAGGCATTAATACTATCAGTGTTGTTATATAGGCGTGCAGGCCGAATAATTCATGATGGTCATGGATATAGCATACAACATTGGGTTCAAATCCAATCTTCGGTTTGAACCGTAGGACTGCCTAACTCGGATTCTGTCCGAGCTCGACGTGGATGTCACATGTCTTTTGTGTGTTTACACATGTAGCATAATCCTGAAAACTCGAGGACAAGTCGGCGCCAATGTAGGGCAGCCGGGTCCAATGGTACTGACTACGTGTCAAAACCCACTACAGATGCAATCGTACTGACACGGGTGAACGGTGATGGACTTGTGCAGTGCACGTTCAGGTTGCCAGGTCAATACTCGTAGATGTGCTTGCATGCACAAAATTCATGTATGTATATGCATACTGATGAGTCACCTCCCATACTCGTAGATGTGCTTGCATGCACAAAATTCATGTACGTATACATGCATGCATGCTGTTTTATTTTCTTCTTGCATATTAATGTAACAATAATTAGTGACTGCCGGTCATAGTTCTGCTTGTGTTCGGCGTCGTGCTAGTCGCAGACGGTGGCATGTGCTGCGTGCTACTGCTTCTATGCATGTTCAGGTAATGTAATTATTTCACAGTTTATCATCCGATCCAATCCGTCATGTCGGCTTGTTTTGTAGCAGATTTGTTGGAAAAAGTTTTTACCCGTGCACTGAACACGAATTAATCTTCTATACAAGATATATATAACTTGTACCTTTCATTATTGATGCCAATTGATCTACATCACTTGCCGCGTAGGGCAGTGGTTAGTAGATACATACCGCGTAGGACGTTTGACATTGTCGTAGATCTGCCTGATCGATAGCAGGTAGAGGTAGTAGATCCGTTCCGCTAACAACGTCAGGATGTCGACGTCGTCGAAGTAGTTGCGGCAGCAACGTCGGCGTCGAAGATCGGCGGCGGCTTTAACAACGATGTCGACGTAGAGCTTGTCGTGCTGATAACGTGTTATAAAACATGTTGCCAGCGGTTCGGACCTTTCCCTCTCCGTCTCTCATAATCAACATAGTAGATGAAAGTAGAACACATAGACACAAGATGTAGGGAGACTATTCTTTATTCCTCTGAATATTGGTAATTACAACATAGAGCTCCCACGTATATATAGTCCTGCCAGGAGTTAAGAGTTTTGGTAAGAGCCCACATACAAACGGACTAGAATTAGGATTCCCCCTTCTCTTTTCCTTCTAGGATTAAGTCCGTATGTTTTACAACACCTACTACCAAAGCCGAAACCTCCATGAGCCACCTCAAAACCTGCACTTGTTGAACCTACATGGACATTAAGGTCCCCTCCTATAAAGAGCTTCTCGCTATAGGTACCGCTCTAACCAAGCCATCCAAGTCTTCCCATAATTACCTCTTAGCACTCTCATCATGGCCTACTTAGGGGCGTAAGCACTAATTATGGTTAATACCATATCACTAACAACAAGTTTGACTAATATGATCCTATCCCCTTGCCTTGTAACCTCCACCGCCCCATCCAGAAATTCAAGGCCTAACTGACCTGGACGTGAAAAATGCGTCAAATGCAACCACATCCGCAGCATGCCCTCGCAACCATTGCTTCTCTGATGGAGAAGCCATGAATCAAAAGGAGTATGTGGATAAACTAATTTGGTAACAATTCCCTCCTAAACACATTATATCCGGATTCACATGAGTTTACAGGTCAACAGGGATGGCAAGCTTCCTATAAAACCCCTGAGCTACCATACTGTCATTACATCATCGGCACTACTTACACCATTCTTACCAAACTACAACACTTACATAACATAACCCATGTACAAAGCAGCATCACACCATCCAAAAACAGAAAAAAAAAAAACAAGCCGGCTACTGAGTTTCCCTTGAATTATCCCCACCAGAGAGCAACCAGCGAAGATACTCCTCTCCATCATCCAACGATGAAGCCTCACCGAGGATGGTCACCCTCTTGCGTGTCAATGTTTCCACCGTCAACGCTTTCCTCTTTCGTCCACCTCTTGGCCGGGCACGCAACTGCTCATCTATCTCCTCAAAGTCTCCCTGCATGAAGCAGCTTGTTATCCACAGGTTCACACACTTTGATTACAAAACAGATGTGAACATATGCTTGAATCAAAGATACATACAAATCAGGAGCTGATAATTTGATCTAATAAGGCAAAAAAACACAAACTTGGGATTAATATAGGTCAGGTAGCACAACTCACCTCAACGTATACATGAGCACCGGATTTCTCATGGTTGTCCCTAACATGCTTGTAGGTGAACACCTTGCCACACCCGGGGATTTGGCACTTGAAAGGTTTCAGCTGGTCATGGCATGCCTTGACATGCTTGGTCAAATTTGATTTCTGCAATAGAAAACAGGAATATGCTTGGTTTAAGAACTCGTTGGAAAATATCACTAGGCACATTTGAGAAGTATGTCTGTCTTGCTTACATTGGAAAAGGAGTGTTCACAACCCTCAAAAGTGCATTTCATCCTTTCACCAGAGGGCACCTTGTCATGGGATTGCAGGTGCCGCTTGATGTTCTTCTTCAGGTGCTTTTCTCCACATATCTCACACTGAACATACTGATGGCAAGATTGGTTATGAGCCCTCAGATATTCAACATTTGTAAACATCTTCATGCAGCCTGGTTCACCACACAATACCTCCACATAGTCCAATTTAACTGCAAGGAAAAAAACCCTCAAATTTTGAGATCCCATATGCAAGGCAAGGGAAAACACGTACATGAGCATGATGCAAATAACAATGAATAAGCTGTATTTATTAATTTCTTAATTATCTGGTAACGCTGACCTACCATGGGATTCCTCATGTTTCTTCAGCTTTGATGAATACCTAAAAACCTTGTTACAGCCCTCCTCCTTACAAATTAACTGCTGGCTGCTCTTACTAGCATTTTCATCCTCATGGATTTCCTTAACATGCCGTTGCATATTTGCCTTCATACCGAACCTCCTATCACAACCATCCACAGTGCAACTAAACAATTTTCCCTCATGCTTAAGCATGTGTCGGTTCAAGTGATCTTTCCTTTTATAGCTGAAGGGGCAGTCTTCAAGTGGGCAAATAAAGAGTCTCTACAGTCAAACAAGAACATGTGTTAAGACCAAAATATTTACAATGCTCTTTGTTTAACATTGTGCTAGACGCTTCAAATAATGAACCAATCCATTATCAGAACTCAGAATTATAAACTGTACTGGATCATGATCAGAGGACCTACAAAGGTAAAACTATTTTAATGTAATAATTAATCAAATGTCCCATCTTATTAAAAGTGAATTTTGGTTGAAATGTCATGATACATAATGGAAGATAAGCTAATTAAATAAAAAGGTAAAAAACATAGACTTTTGAACTACAAAACTATAACAAAGAAAAACTAAATGTCAAAGCTTTACAACAAACTATAACAAGTTCAGCACTTCCATTCAGTACATCTGTTCTTGCACAATGAAAGGATACAGGACTATTGTCACCATAGCGAGCTGAGAACCAATGAAGAATGGCCACAGCTTTCTGAGACGACATTTTGATATTGGATCCTAAAGCATCTTCTGAAAGCTCCCATAAGGAAGCCCATGATGACATGGCAGAATGGAGGGAGGATATTTCCACCCTTATCTCCAAAAGATCCATAACCCGTATATAATCCTTATACAGCATTATAAAAAGTTCAGCACTTCGCTTCATCATACTTTTTTCCTTGCAAAATAACATGGTTGAGGACTATTGTCACCATAGCGAGCTGAGAACCAATGTGGAATGCGCCTAGCTTTCTGAGATGACATTTTGATATTGGATCCTCAAGCATTATAACAAAGCTCCCATAAGGAAGCCCACGGAGACATGGCAGAATGAAGGGAGGATATTTTCAGCCTTATCTCCAGGATCCATACCCATCGAATCCTCACAGCACTGAAGAAAACTAGAGGTAAAGGAACTTATAAAGTAAAGCCCAAGCTTTCTGAAATATTTTGATGTTTGATCACCAGATTGACACAACTAAAGGCCCCAAAGTCAGAAGCCCAAAAAAATAAATAGAGAACAGAATACTCCAAAATTCACTGAATTGACCCATACGAGACGGCACAACACAAATTAGCACTGAACAATCATGTATGTCATGAAATGCAGAATTTAGACTATGAGCATCATGATAAATTAGGGAACTTTGTACAAGGACAAACCTACTCAGTGAGCGTGACTGAGGCAATCTTGTTGAAGCTTCACAGGAGGTCGTCCCAACCTGTTACTAGTTCAGACAAGAGTAAAAAATGCCTCGTCGCATTTTGGAGTTCTTTAAATGGGATCCAATGCTTCACGCTGTTAACTATCTATGCCCTGCAAAACAACTGTATTTAGCAAATCATATAGGGGGGGAAATCAATATTACATCCAGCCTCATAAGTCATGAGTGAAAATCATGTGTTACAATCATGCTTTAAAACTGAAATGTAAAACATATAGGTGGCCAGTGCCAATAAAATAAAAAGAGCCAGCTCAAGCTAAATTCGAGATGATGAATACCAACCTCATGTGAGTGACTTTGCATGTGCTGCTTCAGATGAGCTGGTTTCTGGAAACAAGAGCCACACTCTTGGCACCTATGTTCCTCCATGTGAACAATCTTTTCCCCTTTTGAGTTGTATATTTCTGATTTATCCAGTTCATCCTGCAGATAAATTTTGGAAAACATTAGAGATGCTATGTATTGCTCCAAAACAACAATAATACAAAGGCAGACATCAAAAGGTAAATGATGCGCCATGATTGTTTCATAGCTATGTAATCAAACAAGATATATATTGACTAATGCATCTATATATCACAGAATGCTTATACCTTATGATGTGCAACCATGTGAGCTTGAATTAGGCATTTCTTTGACCTGACAACAGTGCAAAATTCACATTTGTAACGCCTTATATCCTTACAACCCTTCTGTCCAACACTTGCATCTCCGTCAACATCAACTTCAGAACACATCTGACAATGAGCAAATCACAGTTATTTTTTTTACGCGGATAATCATGTATCATACTGTAGGGATGTACCATTTCCAGATTTAGAAATTAGAATACAATGCAATAAAATAAATAAAAAAAGTATGATAAAAAATCCTGCTATTTAGAAGTAATTTCTCTGTATCCAGCACTTGGATTTTAAAACCTTTAGTAGGTTTGTATAACTTCCTGACTGGTGAAAGTAAACCAACCTCAACATATATCTAATAATTTCTTGCCACCAACTTACAACAGTGAATTTCTACACTATAATCTTGATCAAGAGACACTGGGAGATAAAAGAAGACCAATAAGACATAAATTACAATGAGACCATCAAATTTGATTTAGGCACTAAAAGGCTATTTCATGGGAGGACTCATGCGAACCAATCATGCAACAAATGGGCAGTATATGATTCTATGAATTCTTCATCAACAAATATGGATGAACCATGTTGTTCCCATGAGGATGATCTGAGATGTGTCTTGAGCTGTCTAGTTATGTATTCCAAGGTTTCATAAATTTCCCTTCGAGCATCATGTGTCTTGTCCTCTACCAAGAATTCATGGACAACACCATCAATTTCTATCCAGCTACACCCTGGTTTTTTGAAGATCTTAAGAGTCGACATTTGCTGCCTCATCTCTCGAGCTTCTCTCCATTTATTTGATGATGCATACAGGTTCCAAAGAAGCACATAAACCCCATCATCCCCAGGTTCTCTCTTTATAATTTCCTTTCCAGCAATCTCAGCTAGTCTATCATTGCCACGAACTAGACATGCACTAAGAAGTGACCTCCATATAACAATATCAGGCTCCACATTCATATCAGCTATTAGAGCTTCTGCTTCCTCTAGTAGTCCTCCCCGTCCTAACAGATCAATCATGCAACCATAGTGCTCAAGTAGGGGATCAATTTTGTATACTTGACGCATTATGTCAAACAACTCTCTACCTTCTTCTATCAAGCCAGCATGGCTGCATGCTGACAAAACAGAAACAAAGGTTACACTGTTTGGAACTACCCCAGCTCTAAGCATGTCCTGAAAGAGCTCAAGAGCTTTCTTCCCATCTCCCTGGACAGTACAACATGAGATCATAGTTGTCCATGTAAAAGAATCCTTTGATTGAACTTCTTGGAACACAGAAAATGCCATCTCAATGCGCCCACTCTTTGCATACATATCCATCAGAGCATTGCTAACAATTACATTCGAGCTGGCATTACATTTGCTTCCATACCCATGAATGACACGCCCTAGATCAAGAGCACCAATGTCAGCACAAGCTGAGAGTACACCTACAATTGTGACATGAGTAGGGCGATGGCCCTCCAGTACCATCCTACCAAAAAGCTCTAGAGCCCGTACAGGCTGCCTGCCTTGTACATGACCAGTGATCAGTGCTGTCCAAGCAACTACGCTCCTCACAGGAACCTGATCAAAGAACGACAACGCCGAATCCACACCAGCACACTTGATATAACCATGCAGCATGCTACCCCAGGTGACCTCATCTTTCAGAGACATTCTATCAAACACCTTTACCGCAGACTCAAACTTCCCACACTGGCTATACATATCGATCAATGCATTGCCAACTACCACCTCACGATCCAATCCAAGCCGGAAAATAAGGCCATGCACCGCCCTACCGACCACTTGATCACCAGCACCACTAGAGGCAGACAGGGCACCAACAACAGCAAAGCCATCAGGGCGGTGGCCAGCGGCAACAGCACGAGCAAACAAGGATATAGCTTCGCGTTGGTGGTCTAACTGGAGATGGAGGGACATGAGGCTAGTGAAGGAGATAAGGTCAGGGTGGGGGATCTCATCGAACAGCTTGCGGGCATCAGCCACGCGGCCGAAATCAGCGTAGCAGCGGAAGATTTTGCAGGAAACAGATTGTTGGTGGGGGTGGAGACCGTGGGCAATGGCCAGGGCGTGGATTCTCTGGAGCTCTCTTAGCCTTTTGCACTGGGCAAGGAGGTGGTGGCAAACGCTTCTATTCATGTATCTTCCCCTCGAGGCAACGAAATCTGTGGAGGTTTGCGTCCCTTGATGCCTCGAATGTTGACACCTGGAATTATAGCTGAAATTACTGGGAAAACAGCAACAGCTACAACTACAAAGCGATCTAGTGGACTAGTAATAAAGACTATTCGCAGCTTGTTCATCGGTTTTGCTTCCCACAATAAATTCTAATCGCAGGTATTCAACGACTCAAATTAAACTAGCATTGCCAGAGGCGGCCCAAGAACAGGGCACTCGTTCATGGTAAAACGCGTGTACACTACACATAGCCGAGTAACTCAGGTTCATGGTTTGGGAGCATCAGGGACGGAAAAGAAGGGGTGGGCATACCTTGAGGGTGCTCGTCGCCGGCGAAGGGCCTGACGAAGATGTACGGGCGCCGGGGATAGAGCTCGCCGTCGCAGCTCGGGCACAGCCGCGCAAAGGCTCGCCGGTGCCGTCGCCGCCCGCTAGGGATGGGGCTCGGGGCCGTGCGGCGTGCGTCCCAGCGGGCGTGCCGCGAGCGCCGAGCGGGGACGCGCCGACGGGGAGGGTCGTGCGGCTGGGGGAGAGGGGAAGAGCGATGGCCGTGCAGTGTGCGCCGCCGCACCCGTGGTGTCTGAGGGCGTGTGGCTGCGGGAGTGCTGATGCTGAGTGGCTTGGCTTTTAAATACCTAGGGTTCCACCGTGCGTTGGGCTGCTGCTTGGTGGGCTGAAACATAAGCTGAAACTGATGTTGGGCCATTAGTTTCGGGGTCCGCCCGGAGGCTCGGTTCATTGCGCTACTTCCTCCTGCCCACTAATAAAAAAAGAAATAAGAAATCGGTCTTCCAGCTTTGCGGCCCTCTTGCTTCCCCGTCATGTCACACCCCACATGCACACAGCGCTACACCGTCGCCCGCAGCCCCGCCAGCCACCAGTGCAACTGCACGCCCCCACCGCCTCCTTGCTGCTCTGACTCGGCATTGCGCCGCCCTCCACACCCGCCTGCCGCGCTGCGACACGCTTGCTCCCCCGCACCCCGGACCGCCGGACCGTCAGCTCCTTCGACTCGGGGTGGAAGCTGACGACCGCCGACTGCCCTTCTTCCGAGATATGTCTGTCACCTCCTTGAACTTGATGTGGGCATCATCTTCTTCGCTCTTCGCCAAGATCTGCTCATCGACCTAGCTTCACTCCCCGCCCTGAGACGCTCCCTCCAGTGAACTCCACATGTCGACGGGCCTCTATTTTCCCAAGAAGCAAGGAGATGTTGCGCTGGAAGCGCATGTTGCAAGCGTATATTTCAAGTGTTTCAAAGGTACGTTGCAAGTGTTTCATACAGATGTTACAAAAAATGGATCAGGATGTTGCATATTTTGCAGTGGTTATACACGCCCATTGAACATGTATCATTAGGCTACCATGTATGTGTCACACGCCTAACGCAGCCCCTTGACAAAATAAATGAGCTAGCGAAGGCCCAAGAGGAGGAGGCGTCGCGCGCCCCCGACCCCATGCCCTAGATGGGCTGCCCGAGGGTGAGGGGGCGCACGCGTTGTGGCCGCCGCCGCCATCATCGCCACGTCATCGAATTGCTATCTAGTTACCATAGTTGAGTTCTAGTAGATTTAGAAATGATTGAGATTGCTAGGAAAGGAGAATCCAATTACTATAAGGATCTCCTGAGATTGCTTAAGGCCAAGTCTCCTAGGACTATAAATACAAGGAGACATGTAACCATTGCAATCAATAAGAAAATAGCTGAAAGGCCTTATTTCTCTCCCTCTCCTCTCTCTTGCTACCGCCATCTCCCCCTCTCTCTACTCCTGCACCGCCGCCCCCTCTTCCCCTAATCCTAGCTACCGCCACCACCAGCCGCTGCCGCCCTTGCCTCGCCACCGACCACCCTCCCCACCGCGCGTGTTACACTGGTATCGCGGGACCACGCCGATCCTTCGGGCATCCATGGCTTTCAACGCCGCCACCATGAAGACGCTGTTCTAGGAGTTCTCCACCAGCCTATGCGCCAAACTAGATGAGATGCACCAGTAGGTCATCGACCTCAACACTTGCATCCACGACATCGAGCAGGCACAGATTCAAGGAGGACGCATCATGAACGAGCAAGCCAGACTGACCACGAGGCAGCCATGGAGGAGCTTGCAGCCGAGACGAGGCGCATCATGATCACCGTCGGCAGATCCTACCTCCAGAGCCAGCTTGATGATCTCGTTGCTCCGACTACTCTGTTGGCGCCGGAACTGCCTCATCCTGAGGTGGTCCTCGCTCTGGCGGCTATCCCACTGTCGGAGGTGCCATCACCACAACATCCAACTACCGGACTGAGGGCACGTGACGACGTGCAGCCTACGCCACCAGTCGCGCCACCACCACGGGCAACCTAGCCCGCACTGGCAGCTTCATTGGTGGCCGCGCCAGCGGCACCAGATCAGGCGGCTCCTGTACCATTGGAGGCACCACTACAGCAGTAGTCCAACACCGAGCCACAGGTTCGATTCGCCATCCTATCTACTCCTCCAGCCACCCCCGGCGTTGGCACACCATCCAGAGCATCTCCCTCCCACGACTAGACTTACAACTCTGACGTATGATGGCTCGGAGGACCTAGCACCATGGCTGGCGCGTATGGAGCAACTTGCCAACATATGCCATCTGACGGAGGAAGAACGCACCTGGTACGCGGCTTTTCATTTGACAGGCAAGAGTGGACGTTGATATATGCATACCACAAGGGAGGCCCCAATGATCGAATGGACGCGATTCACCGATGGCGTCACATGCAACTTCGGCCCCAACCGCGACGTTGACAGCGACATGGCTCCACCCCGACACATACACATATTCGGGTAGTTTGGGTAGTTCGGGTACCAGGATATATTACCCAAATTACCCAAACTTACGTGGGGTAATCAAAATTGCTACCCGAATTTAAGATTAGGAACCTCGGGTTCGAGTAATTTGGATACAGATAATGGGTATCGGGTAAAGCGCAGCTCTCATAGTGGTCCTCGGCCACCACAGCGCTCGCCACTAGCCACTACTGCCACTCTAGCCACAACCACTGCCACGGCGGCAACAGATGGCCGCGATGGTGAGCAGTGCACCGGGAAGCAGCAGCAGACGGTGGTGCACCGGAAGCCCATCGACACCTCAACCTCCAGGTATAGGGGCGTCGTCGCCAGGTACGAAGATTTTCGCTTTTCCTTGTCACATCTGTCAAGGCGTGTTTATTGCATCATCGGATGTTTTATGAGATATCAGAAGGAGTTTTCGGATACTAATAAAAAAAACTAATTACATAACTCGCTTGAAAAAAACTGCAAGACGAATTTATTAAGCCTAATTAAGCTGACATTAGCACACGTGTGTTACTGTAGCACTTAAGGCTAATCTTACTATTACTAATTAGAGGCTCCAACGGAGGCACCACGTTAATTCTCACCAGACGCGCTAAGAAAAAAAGATAAATCCTAGAAATTCTTACAATAATAAAAACCATCTAACCTTTAATTTGGTAGACTCTAATCATCATCAGTAATAATAGCCATTAGATCTACTGTAATATATTAAAAAAATTACCCACCACTGCCATTATGAAAAAACATAAAGTAACCCTATAATTTTGCATGTAAATTACCCTATAAGTATATAAGTGTTTATTAGCATATAAGTATTTTACACCCTAGGACGGTCTCCGAATGATGTTATACACGCGCTATCCTACACCGGTAATAAAATTATACATCGGATGTTTATAGCAAGTCTTATCTATAACCTTATAAGAGCATCTCCAAGAGTTTGCCAAAATTCACTTGGCAAATATCGTGATTTGGTAACTCGCTAAAATATATGGCAAGTGAAAAAATAGACTCTCTCCAAGAGTTTACCATTTGAACTTGGTAAAATAAGAAGAGGCCCGTTAAGCGAACGAAGAGCCCCGTTAAGAAACGAAGAGCCCCGCTAAGAAACGAAGAGCCCTACTTAAATTTGCACGGATGCGCGCTCGCGCTCAGCGCGCAAATATGCGCGTGGAGGGGGAGATTTGCCAAGTTGCTAAAATTTGCCAAGTTGGATGCCAAACTGTTGGAGCACAATTTTTTCTGTTTTGCCAAAAATAGATGGATGCCAAGTTGATTTGGCAAACTCTTGGAGATGCTCTAACTCTTCCTTTCTGACATTTTGGTTCCTTTTTCTTATTTTTGAAATGGTGATTCTGGGGTTTGCTGAATATATATGCTGCATGCAGCCACTCAAGAAAGAAGCAGTTGAGGCATACGACATAGCTGCCATCAAGTTCCGTGGCTGGAACGTGGTGACAAACTTTGACATAACAAGATACGACGTCGACAAGATCATGGAGAGCAGCACACTGCTGCCCGTGGAGGAAGCACGCAAGGTCAAGGCGATCGAGGCCGCGAACACTGCTCGCCACATGCCTCGGCAAGCACTGACATCCGCAGCTGTTCGTGCAGCCGAAGCAGAGGAGGACAATACTTGATCCGTTTGAAGCTGCAATGCTGCGAGGGAGAGCTGAAGCAAAGGAGCAAACGGTGGCAGCAGCACCGGCTACGCTCCAAGACGACGACGACGACTACTTGGCCAAGGTCATGGAGGATGTGCTGTCCGCCGAAGCAGAGAAGCCAACGGTGGAGTCCACTGCTGCGCTGGAATTCGACGTCGACACCTTCTTCAACTTCTCTGAAGACGCCTTCTTCAACTTCTCTGAAGAAGGTTTGGAAGCGAGTAAGCCTGCCTCAAGCTGACCATGTCATCAATTCAAGGGTATCTAGTTACATTACAGCTGCCCAAGAGCTCCGAAGAAGACATAGAGTTGTAGTAGGTCGCCATGCTTGTAATCTCTTAAGTATACTGACTTTTGGGAGGAAGAAAGAATTCTCCTGCCAAACCTTAATGTATGACGTGACGTCAAACAGTGTTGAGCTAGCACAAGAACTGCGGTTGTTTGTTGCATTTTTTTTTTTGGCAAACTCTAAGCCCTAAATATTTCTGTTGCCAAGTTTCCGTGGTCTGCTGAACTGTCAGTAACAAAAACAAAATAACCAAGGTGGATACACCAATATTATTTTTCAAAAGTGAAACCTACAAAAAGGGTAAATCCTCAGAACCACTGTATCAAGCACCCTAAATTAATGCATTACATTTCTCAGGAAAAAAGGCACTGCATTTTGAGACAATAGATTATAGATGGTACTAAAAGCACATATATGAATAATAACAATAGTTACCGGGCGCCAATTCAATTTCCATCTATATTGTTGGTACGGCCCTGTTCGCTTGAACTTATCAGCCTGGCTTATTAGCCATGGTACAGTGTTTTTCTCTCATAACAAATCAGCGAACAATACTTTTGAATACTTAGGTAATTATTGGTTGTGGTTAGGATTAGGAGACTTGATGACGCACAGCAGCGTGCTTTATTAGTTGCGAGATCTCTCTGGGTGAGCCGAGCCCGAAACTAACGGTACTTACTCTGCATATAATATACATACGACTGCGAGTAAAGTAGTAGTAGACAGTGTAACGTTCCCATCCATTGTTGCATCCATAGGTCGCAATGCGTACCCTGAATGGGCTCCGAGTTGGATTGTAAAACTTGGGTGTTGCATTGGTTTCATGCGTCCACGGAGCAGACAAGAAGAGGAAGCCCGGCCAAGAGAGTTGGAAGCAGGCTGTTGGCATGGATGAGCGTGGAACGCCAATTCAGGGCTGTTGGCATGGAACGGCGCCTGCCTCGGCTTGCTGCCTGATCGCTACACGTTCGAATTCGTTTGTTGGACCTGCCCGCTGACCGGCCCCGGCCAACCTACCGAGCCTACCTGGTGGCTGCCTTTTTAGAGCAGTTACATAATTTTTTTCTTTTTAAAATCTACAATGTTTTAATTTGTTTTCAGACGTGGAATTTTTTCCCAGGTAAAATAGGTATATATACTGAATGTACAGTACCTATAGATATGGTAAGTATACAGTTTATGCTACTGCTATCTGAGAAGAAGGTAGGGCGGCGTGGCGAGCTGGCAAATGCAGGGTACGCATATGGTTCGCGTGCTGCTCATCATACAAGTACTGCTACGACCTCCTAACTCATGTGCATGTGCATGTGAGCCAGGCCCACGCCCGAAAACAAGAAGCTTCTTCTTCTTCCTTATTCCCGGTCCTGAATACGTACATTACATCCGCGTGCGCATATCATCACCCCCAAACCACCGACCGACCAATGTCTCTCGCTCGGAAGCTAGCTCCTCTTTCTGTAGCTGTTGCCTGTTGGGGACTCGCCTGTCGGTCCATCGTCGACTTGCCCGGCGTGGCCTCGGCCACCACCAGTCCGACGCATGTGAGCAAGGAGCCTCACATCCGAAGCCGATTGCTCACCAGCCTTTTATTTATTTGATGCGTACATGGTGAGATATAAAGCAGTATAGCAGAGAGTACAGAAAAAGGGGACCCGGCCTCTCTGCTCTCAGAGCGCTCTTTGTTCCTTATCAAAAGTCGCACTTTCGTTGTTCCTTTTTTAACAGAAAAATCACACTTTGCAGCATATATATAGGAAAGCAAAGACGAGAAATCAGCTAATCGTACTTTTCATCTTAGCTTTCTCCAAATATCATAGCGTTTTTCTCTCGTAACAAATCAGCGAATAGTACTTTTCAGCTTAGCTCCCTCCAAATACTTATATCCAACCTAATATGGTTTCCTGTGGTAAACATTGTTTTGAGTGTTGACAAATTATTTTATAAACATAGAAATGAAGAAAAGCAATGTCTCTGCAGGTAGTAACACATGGCGCCAATTGTCATATACACACCCAGTGACAGGATCAGCTACTTGGGCACTTGAAACATGATGTGAGCTGCTTCGATCGAGAAAACACCGCCGTGTGCCCTTCCCCTTGCTTAATGTGTTTCTTGACCTGAAAAGATGATAGCACAATTATTTATGTAGTTACTCAGAGATGACAAGCTAGGCACAAGACAATGAAATTGATGTTTCCCCTTTGCTGGTTGCAGTTTGCACTTAGCAGTACCCAGAACAGACAAGCAAATCTGCAACATATTTTAAGTAAATATATAAAAACACAGTTCTGCAGTTCTTATTTGGTACGTATTCACCACAGCCAATTCCCCATGGCAAATCAATTGGCTACAAAGCTGTAATCTAATTCAGCTGCTGAGCATCCATTGAGTACCGAGAAAATACCGCCGCGTTCCATCCTATCATTCAGTATCTACAAGTCAAACTCAAAGCAGGGCAACTGGGATAAAGCCTGGGCATCATATCATAATCATTTACAACGACAGTCAAAAAAATAATCATTTACAACACAGGATTAAAACCTGTGTGCAGCTACAACACTAGTGTGAACTCTGAAAAATTCCACCAATTTATGACAGGCCGCCTTTCAGTCACAATAGTTGGGGATTTGAACTAGCACCTACAGTTGCAAGATGTCACTGAGGGTGAGGGGTACGTTTGATTCTCGACTGAATCGATACAGCCAGCAGTGTGCAGAAACTGAAATTATTCTACTGGCATCAGTCCTATCCTATGTAGCTTTCCATCTGCAGGAATGGATGAACACTTGGATCGATCTGTGGCTCACGGCTGTACTGCTAGGATTCCTCTCCCTGTAGTACAAGCCTACAGCCGTGAGCCCCAAGATCGATCAAACGTGTTCATCTCCCAGTTTCCAAGAAAGATTGCTTCAAACGCCCAGCAACTAAAAAGTCGCCCTTTTGAGTCTCATGTCAGCATCCTCTGATCTCATCATTCAGTTCAGCAGAGTCTCCTGTCTGTCGACCTTCAGCTTCAGCAGCCATCATGTGTTTCTTTCTTTCCATTGCACAAATTCAAAACATGCATGAACATGACATTAACAGAAATTTAAGAGTATAATGCAGCTTGACTGAAGGTCTAGTCTAGTATCTCCGGGTTTCAAGCTACTTGGTCAGCAATTGAAGCAGAGCGTACGTAAAGCGTAAAGGGTCTTCATCCATTCCGTGCAGCTTCAGCTTCACCAAGCAAAGCGAGTGTCCGAGTGAGCGAGTGACACACACCCACTGCGCTTAAATGTCAACGCGCAAAGCGATGCATCTCCAACATTTTCGAACACAACAGGCCACCACACATAGCCATCGCGATGGGCGCCGGCGACGACACCAAGCCCGCCGCCATGGAGGTAACCTCCTCCTCCTCCTCGCCGTCGTCGTCCCCCACCCCGGCGCCACCACCGCCATCGGTGCTGCGATCCGTGCTGCTGTCGTACGCGTACGTGGGGATCTGGATGAGCCTGAGCTTCTCAGTCATCGTGTACAACAAGTACATCCTAGACCCGAAGCTCTACAACTGGCCCTTCCCGATATCGCTCACCATGATCCACATGGCGTTCTGCGCGACGCTCGCCTTCTTGCTCGTCCGCGTCCTCCGCGTCGTCGACGTCCCGTCGCCCCCTAAGCAGGCCATGACGCCGCGCCTGTACGCCTCCTCCGTGCTCCCGATCGGCGCGCTGTACGCGCTCTCGCTCTGGTTCTCCAACTCCGCCTACATCTACCTCTCCGTCTCCTTCATCCAGATGCTCAAGGCGCTCATGCCCGTCGCCGTCTACTCGCTCGCCGTCGCGCTTCGCACCGACGCCTTCCGCCGCGCCACGCTGCTCAACATGCTCGCCATCTCCGCGGGCGTCGCCGTCGCCGCCTACGGCGAGGCCCGCTTCGACGTGTTCGGCGTGATGCTCCAGCTGCTCGCCGTCGCCGCCGAGGCCACCCGCCTCGTGCTCATCCAGATCCTCCTCACCTCCAAGGGAGTGTCGCTCAACCCCATCACCTCGCTCTACTACGTCGCGCCCTGCTGCCTCGTCTTCCTTACCATCCCGTGGTACGCCATCGAGCTTCCCCGGCTGCGCGCCGCCGCCGCCGCGGGGGGGCTCGCCCGCCCCGACGTGTTCGTCTTCGGGACCAACTCGTTCTGTGCATTCGCGCTTAACCTCGCCGTGTTCCTGCTCGTGGGCAAGACGTCCGCGCTCACCATGAACGTCGCTGGCGTCGTCAAGGACTGGCTGCTCATCGCCTTCTCGTGGACGGTCATCAAGGACACCGTCACCCCCATCAACCTCGTCGGCTACGGCATCGCCTTCCTCGGCGTCGCATACTACAACCACGCCAAGCTGCAGGCGCTCAAGGCCAAGGAGGCCCAGAGGCAGGCGGCGGCAATGGCGGTGGCCAAGCCGGACGATGACGCGGAGGCAGGCGCGCGGTTGCTGCCGCCGGACAACAAGGACGGCGCCGGCGACGGTGGTGACCACAAAAACTGATGATGCACGCGGTCCATGAGTATTGGATATGTTGTATGGACTTCTATACGTTTGTTCTTTTCTTTTCGGTATAGGATTTTCTTGAAACTTAACTCCTGATCAGATTTGATGCTGTTTATTACGATTTCGAATTCTTCAATCAATAATACAGGAAATGCAAAGGATAAAGTGAGATATATTTGAAAGGATTTTTGTGGTGAAAAACTTGGTTCTTTGCAGTAGCACATGTTATTTTTTCGTATCAGTGGTTTCTCTGATCACAAGAGTGGTTATTGTAGGCAACAAAAAGTATTCCCGGTCTTTGTTTTTATATTCGTTTCTTGGCCTATATATAGGCCACCACCCACCAGTTTTGGTGTTTTGTACTGTGCTCCCTTTATGATTCCTGGTGAAAATGTTGGCAACAATTCAAGCTAGTCACAAGCTACGAAATCTTTAGGTTTACTCAAAGTGACACCATAAGGGAAAAGAGAAACAAAAAGAGGAGTCGTTAGGTTCACTCAAGTTTCTTTAGCTTTACTTAAAGCTCGCCCAAGAAGAGTCCAACAATGGCCTAACAAAATAACTGAAGTACCATGGACGGAGTTGAATGTGTCCATTATTTTATTTTATTATTTTAAGTCGGCAGCACGCGCTCTGCCAATAATTGATCAGCAAATTATTGAAGAAAATAGTGTACGGGTAGTACGTGATAGATTTTGGAGTGTAATCTACCGCTCCATCACCAACGACGACAGTAAACGGAGACCAGCTGGCTGGTCACACCCGACACGTTCACTGTTAGGGCTTGTTTACTAATTTGATGCCACGGCCGTAGGCATGCACCAATGTCGGGGCATGCCTAAGTCGTGGCAATATAAGGTTATCGGAATTTGGTTAACAACTTACTATGTTTTCTCTTAAGTTGTGACAAATTCAGTATAGACAGTGTTTGGTTTCTCTAATCACAAGAGCAGCCCAAGGTTCAGCAAACACAATGTGTAGCAACTATTTGGGTCGTCATTCTCCTATCTGATTGTGTTATCGTCATCCTCCTCCTCGTCGTTCCCATCTTCCTCATGACCTTATTCACCGTATAGTACCCCTTCGCTGACACCAACATGCTCAAACGTGGCTTGGGAAGATAAGTGTTAATGGGGAAAAACCCAATGGAAGGACATGGTTGGTTGGTGGTGGAATTTAAATGCAGGAATACAGCGGGTGGAATTGGGTGGCTGATAGGTATAAGATTAATTTCAATATTCGTTGGAATAATAAAATATAACAGCTGTATAATTTATTGAAGCTAAACATTATTGATATGAAGGAGAACTAACTATATGCTAATGCTACTTATCAATAAGCTGGAATATCCGTGCTTGTACATTCAGAAAATTCGTGCTTGAATAACCTGACATATGAACAATATTCGGATTAATACTTCTTTTTCTAGTACTATGTAAAGACTTCAAGTCATCCCTATATATAATAAATATGTTCATTTATTTAGCGAATTGTTTCTGTTCTCTCAATTTCAAATTGTAAGTCGTTTGGTTTTATTCACTTGCATGTCTAGATACATAATAGAAGTTATGTATCTAGAAAAATAAATAACTTGAAATTATATTTAGAATGGAGGGAGTTTTATTCACTTATGATGCAGTAGTACATTTTAAAAATAATCTTAATATATGTTTGATATATATATATATATATATATATATATATATATATATATATATATATATATATATATATATATATATATATATCTGATTTTGTTCTAAAAAACAAACCTGAGTAGGAAAGAAGGGGAGCACTTCTGGTTCGTGTGGGCGCGTGGGCTTCAGATGGTCTAGGACTTTTGCATAGTAGGTCCAAAGCTAACAGAACGCTTCCGTTGGGCTGTCAGCCTGTCACAACTAAAACGAAGCTGTTAGACTATCCGCACTCATCGACCTCTATATTCATCCTCTATACGTCCTAGTCAGTAAGATTATCTCCTCTATACTCAATTCTTCCGCACTCATCCATCTTCTATATCATCCTCTATCCACTCTATCCACTGTGGGACCCACTTGTCACTTTATCTAAATATATTCATGTGTGATCTAGTTTTGAAGGATTTATTGAGACGAATTTAATGGTGCAATCGAAATTTAATTTGGATTTTTGGTTTGTAAGTTATAGCATTTTTCCCTTTGTTTAGCTAGTGGGGCCCGCCACTATAGAGTATAGAGTAAGTACTGTACTACTCTAAATATAGAGTGAGAGAAAGGATAGAGTATCGTTTTAGAGTACCCAGTGCAGCAGTTTTTACTCTATATTCATACTCTAAAGTTTTAGAGTATCGTTTTAGAGTATCCACTGCGGGTAGTCTTAGCCAGAATGTTGCCACAATAATATAGCATATATATTTAGTCCTAACAATTGCTAGCATATGCAAAAATTCAGCACACGTGATTCGCAAAATTCAGTCCATGTATATTAGGATCTATGCATTAATTAAATAAGAAAATCAGATCCAGCGACTCCATATAATTATTAATTAATATTTTTTTTGAGAAGAAAGTATTAATTAATAAAAATTATAATAAAGACACATGGGCTGAGATAGTGAGACGTATGTCTGGTGGGCAAACAGCATGCCAGGGCTTTTACGCAAACAAGCCCTACGCATTTGGGCTGCCAGACTGGTAAATAGCAAACTGTTATTTGGGCGACCGATCGCGCCATCTCTAATAAAACTCCGACAAATTTCTTGCCGCCTTTTAAAAAAAATCCAGCCCATATCTATCTACTATTCTGCTCTGTGGACTTCCATTCGTCTACCCAAACCAATGCCCAATATTTAGTTTTAAAAAAGCGAAAGGACTATTAGTCTAGTGGTTACAAGAGTGTCAGTAGCACCTGAGGTTCTAGGTTTGACTCCCTGTGGGAGTGAATATTCCAAGAATTTAACGGCACTGTGCATTCAGTGGTAGGCGACGTTTCTGTCGATAACGACTATCTTATAGATATGTTCTCCTATTTTATACATATATTGTCCATTCCCTGTCCACGGTGACTATCTAAACGCTAAATAACAAAAGGTGGCCGACTAATGGTTCAACATTTAGACAACATCAATATGATGTGAATCTTATACATATGTTCTCCTATCTTATACATATGTTGTCCATTCCCCGTCCACTGTGACTATCTAAGCGCTAAATAACAAAAGGTGGCCGACTAATATATGGTTCAACACTTAGAGAACATCAATGTGACGTGAATGTTATATATATGTTCTCCTATCTTATACATATGTTGTCCATTCCCCGTCTATGGTGACTATCTAAACGCTAAACAACAAAAGGTGGTCGACTAATGGTTCAGCACTTAGACAACATCAATGTGATGTAAATCTTATACATATGTTCTCCTATCTTATACATATGTTGTCCATTCCCTGTCCACGGTGACTATCTAAATCCTAAACAACAAAACGTGGTTAACTAATGGTTCAGCATTTAGACAACATCAATGTCATGTGAATCTTATACATATGTTCTCCTATCTTATACATATTTTGTCCATTCCCCGTCCACGGTGACTATTTAAACACTGAACAACAAAAGGTGGTTGACTAATGGTTCAGCACTTAGACAACATCAATGTGATTTGAATATTATACATATTGTCGGTGTTCGGACCCGGGAGGGCCCTAGACCGACGAGTAAATTTGTGCTGCATGCTCCCTAATCCAGATGGTGATGCAAGGAGAATACACGGAGGGTTTATTCTGGTTCGGGCAAAAGAAGGCCCTACGTCCAGCGGGGAGAGAGAGTATTGTATTTCCTTGAACCGAAGTGCTTGCGTAGGGGTTACAAGCTGCGGCCTGCGAGAGAGGGAACCGGTCCCAAGTCTCAAGGAAAGAGTACGATGGAGTGTTGCTTGAGATGTTGATCTCGGAAGTGGGGAAGATGTCTATCTCGTTTTTTCGTCCGTCCTCCCCCCTGGAAAGCTCCTTGCCCTACCCTTTTATAGACTCAAGGGGCCGGGAGGGTAAGGTTTACAACAAAAATCTAGGGGTGCCTTGGAGAAGAAGGCGGGACGAGTACTGTGGGCACTGCTGTGGCGACGTGCCCTGGTGCATGTAGGCCATCCCGGGGCCTCGTGGTGATGTTGACAATGGGACGGTGGGACATCCTGGGTGCTGTAGAGGACGTGCGATTCCTTATGGTCGACGTGCGGGCATCATTCCTTTGTTGACTGACGGTGGTCGAGGCCGGGTTAGGACGTAGCCATGGGGGTTGTTGAGGAATGGATAAGGCCGAGCCCCAGAAAACCCGGGCACAGTGGTTATCGTTTGATGGGTGGAGGGGGCGTCGATGAAAGAACAGTGCTTAACGTGGCTGTGTATATATGCTTGCATGTGGAAGTGAGTATGCGGGCGCATGCACTGGCGTCTGGAAGCTGAGTACGCGGGCGCGTGGGTCTGGGGTCGCGCTATAACCGCGTCCTTCTCGGAGAGGCTGCAGAGGGAAAGGGAGGAGCTTTCCAGCGGGAAGCAAACAACAGCAGTGCTCCACGGCCGCCTTCCGGACGCTCCCAATGGCAATGCCACGACTTCATCTACTTTCGAGGTACACATCACCGTGTCTCCATCCTCCAAGAATCACATCATCGGAGAAGAACTGGTTTGACAAGGTCGCTCTCGATCGTGGAGGCTGTTTTGACATTTTCGTAATTTTTTTTCCTTTTGTTTTCCCATGCAAGAATGCTTTGCTTCCTGATTGTTGTGGACGTTTGTTGTCATGCTTCTCTCCCTATTGGTCTTGATCGTCATCTCAATAAAAGCTATGCAATGGTGTTCGTTTCTTGTTATAATAACACCCTACGTGATGTTGGTATTTTTTTTTACTCATTTTTCTTGACTCAAATGTAATGCCGCAAATTGAAACAGCTGTCACGTATGGTGCTACCCCATGGGCAGCAGTTGGTCTATTCCACAACAGTCACAGAGAAGCTTACAATGATACTGATGCCAAGATTACGTATGCCATACTCTGTTGTACTGCTGTGCTAGAAGTTTTTATTCCACTTTTCCTATTTTCTCTACGTTGAGGCCGGGAATGGATACTTCTAAGTCCGAGAGTCCATTCGCCATTAGCAGGGAACAGTGGCCTGAGATGGCCGCTCAATGTAGCCTCATCAGATACTTTGCCCGCAACAAGAACCACGGCAAAGTTGATGTGGGTTGCAACTTGCAAGCTAGCTTGGATACAGAGACCTGGTGGACCGACATTGGTGCATGGTGGAGCCGTACCTGGAATTACAGAGTTGAGTGCAAGCAAAAGCAATCAGATCCCTGTGTATTCTCGGAGATTGTGGACCTTTAATAGCTTTGTTTAGATAGTTCTTTTGCTCTTTGCGTGCGTATGGGTGCTGGTATCCCCAGCTATGAATGTGTTAAAACTTGCTTTTAAAAGCAGAGACGATGTTTTCTCCTTTCAAAAAGAAAGTGTCTGTGATCCTGCAGGTTCCATATAAGAGATGGAGGCTGGCACATGACAATGCCGCATGTATCGTTAATCTCTTCATACTGCCAAATATATATATCAGTAGGATCATTAGTGGGTGAGCCCCTGTATGTACTGAATCACCTCTCAATCGTCTCTCACCTAGCGTCCCTGTGTGTTTTCTGAGAGAGACAAGAGAGATGGGTGTCATGAGTATTGTGCACTGGTGGGAGGAGTCCCAGATGCGAGTCCTCGTCCTCGGCAGCCTCGTCGTCCAATTCCTTCTCTTCATCTTTACCTTTTTACGTAGTCGGGCCATTCCAGGGTGGATCCGATTTCTAATGTGGTTGGCATACCTTGGCGGTGATGCAATCGCAATATACGCTCTTGCCACGCTTTTCAACCGCCATAAGGATCAAGATCGCGGAGGCAAGAGCAAGCTGGAGGTGATGTGGGCTCCCATCCTCCTACTTCATCTCGGCGGACTTGACGGCATCACCGCCTACAACATCGAAGACAACGAGCTATGGAGTCGTCACTTGTTCACTGCGGTGTCCCAGGTCAATGATAATATATACATACATATATATATATATATATATATATATATATATATATATATATATATATATATATATATATATATATATATATATATATATATATATATATATATATATATATATATATTTGTGCAAAAAGGGGAAAAAAACTGATATTTCATGTTTGGTTTAGACCCTATATATGATTAGATTTGTTTACAGGAATTTTATTTGCTTGTGTAATGAATCCGATCAATCCATTGTATTGTGTTAATGTTAACTTGTGATAAAATATATTATCATGTTAATTATTCTTTCTTGATTGTTATACCGTGCGGTATTGCATTGTACGATTATTGATTTATTAGGGACATTTTAATAGAGAAATATCAATTTCTAGAAAACATATTGTTTGAATTTGATCTGATATTTCACGATAAAATTTATTTACCAGTTACCTTTTCCCTGCGCGCCTCAGGTCACAGTGGCCATCTATGTGTTTTGCAAATCATGGCCGCCAGGTAGCGACAAGAGGCTGCTGCAGGCATCAATCCTATTGTTCATCCCTGGGGTTCTGAAATGCTTCACAAAGCCTTGGGCTCTCAAGAGGGCGAGCATTACTAGCCTTGTTAGCTCAAATGCTGCTAAGAGGACAGCAAAAAGAGGCGAAGCAGGCGAGATGGATCCGCGTTCGCTCGAGAAGTACGTGAAACAAGCAAAGGCTTTTGTCCAAGAACAAAAGAACAAGGGTAACGAGGCCCAAAGTGAAAGAGCTTGTGTGGAAAACAGTGATCGTCCTCCACCGCAACATGGTAGTGAGGCATCCTTTAGTAAAAAAAACATAGATCTAGCTTCCTTAATTAGGATGAGTCAAATAATTCTAAATTTGACTAGATTTATAAAAAAAAATTAGCATCAACATTTATATCTTCATACATGTTTATTAAGAAATATATTCCACAAATAATTGGCCTTATTTAAATCCAAGGTGTAAAGTTTTTGGGTGTCACGTCGGCTGTTACATCGGGATGTCACATGTGAGTGTTCGGATAGTAATAATAAAACAAATTACACAAGTCCTCAGTACTCCGCGAGATGAATATATTAAAACTAATTAATCTGTCATTAGCATATGTTTACTGTAGCTTTACTGTAGTACCATGTTGTCAAATCATGGACTAATTAGACTTAAAAGACTCGTCTCGCAAATTAGATGTAATATGTGTAATTAATTATTTTTTTAGTCTATATTTTATACTCCATGCATGTATCCAAACTTTCGATAGGATAGGGACTAAACTTTAAGGGAGGAACTAAACAAGGCCTCAATCATGTACCATAAATATTAATAGTTTTTTTTGTATATATTTGGTTAGATTTAAAATTATTTGATTCCTCGGGAAGCGAGATATCTATTTTTTAAGGAGTGAGTAGTACCTTTTTAGAGTATCTCCAAGAGTTCCCAATAATTTCTTTCTAAAACCATAGAGTTTTCTAATTCGCCAAAAATTATTGTAAGAAATAAATAAAACCATCTTCAACAATTCCAATATTCACTCCACAAATATAGAAGACAATTTTACATCAGAAATCCTATATTATTGTTAAATTATCCTAACCACTTTTATATATTATTTCTCTCTTGTACATTTGCATGAAGAATCATTTCCTACTCTTTATTCTTTCCCATGCCTTCCACCTTTAGATTGGCTATGCACGTGGTAGACGCGCGGATATATTCGAGCGATCGGTCTATTTTTTCGAGCGTGGAAAGATTAATTGGGAGGTGGTGTTGGGAACCGTTGGAGAAAAGTTTTTTTTATTCTTGCTTAAGGTTCTAGATTGAGAGGTTTTATTGGGAACTCTCGGAGATGCTCTTTATCTCTGTATATACATTTTTGCGGCAGGCTTAGGATCCTTTATATAATAATAAATAATGTTTCTGGTCTCGCTGGATGGACAGGAAAACAAGACAAAGATGAGATGGATCCGTTCGAGGAGTACGTGAACCGGGAAAGTGATTTTGTTGTCGGAGATCAAAAGGATGAAGGTGGGGCAAAAGGAGAAAGGGCTCCTGTGAAGGATCCTAAGCGGACTAGAATGCGAAAACAAGGACAAAGAGAACAGATACCGTGAGGCCTATAAGCTATTCGTAGATCTTTCATCTCCGTATGCTGGCCGTCGGCTTAGTATCTTTAAATATTTCTGGGTGCTTATTAACCAAGAGAAAGCAGAGACGACGGGAAAATCAAAAGAAAGAGAAGATAAAGCAGAGAGGACAGCATATGGCTACGTGCGACGAGGGCTTTCTAGTGCGTTCCGACTCCTTTACACCAGATCAAAGACTGCAGCCACTCCTTTCGCAAGTGATTTCGATAGTAATGCAACTATAATTGGATTGATTTGACGCGTTTTGATATGGATGTCACGTGCGGTGCTATCGCTGACAGCCAGTTGTCTCTGGATGCTCTTCCTCATGAGGCACAAAGAAGCTTATATTGATACTGATACCAAGATTACGTATGCCATACTCGTTGGTACTGTTGCGCTAGAACTTTATTCCATTTATCCTCTTATTTTGGTGGATATGGATATTCCTACTTACCATAATCCACTCCTGCGCCATGTCGCCAATGCCATTACGGGGGAACATTGGCCAGAGATAGTCGCACAATATAGCCTCGCAGGGTACTTTGCCCGCAACAAGAACCACGGCAAGTTGATGTGGGTTGCAACCAAGCTTGGATGTAGAGACCTGGTGGACCGACACTGGTGCATGAAGCCGTGTTTCTCGTCCGGTACAATTACAGAGTTGGTTCTTCAATATCTGAAAGCCGGATGGGAGAAGATAATACAAGACGTTGCTAGCTACCGCAGCTTCAGCGACAACAGGGGCCAATGGGCGCTTGAGGGGAATGAACACCTGAGCTGGAGCATAACTGCATAAAGGAGCCATTCGATGAGAGTGTGCCACTATTTGATATGGGTGTCACGTGCGGTGCTACCGATGGTGGCACTCATGGGTCCCTGGAAGCACTTCCGCAAGAGCCACAGAGAAGCTTATAATGATACTGATGTCAAGATTACGCAAGCCTTAATCCTTTATACTGCTGTGCTAGAAGTTTATTCCATTCTTCCTCTTATTTTCGCGGATACGGATGTTCCTACTTACCATAATCCACTCCTGCGCCATGTCGCCAATGCCATTACGGGGGAACATTGGCCAGAGATGGTCGCACAATATAGCCTCGCAGGGTACTTTGCCCGCAACAAGAACCACGGCAAGTTGATGTGGGTTGCAACCAAGCTTGGATGTAGAGACCTGGTGGACCGACACTGGTGCATGGAGCCGTGTTTCTCGTCCGGTACAATTACAGAGTTGGTTCTTCAATATCTGAAAGCCGGATGGGAGAAGACAATACAAGACGTTGCTAGCTACCGCAGCTTCAGCGACAACAGGGGCCAATGGGCGCTTGAGGGGAATGAACACCTGAGCTGGAGCATAAAGGAGCCATTCGATGAGAGTGTGCTGCTCTGGCACATCGCCACGGATTTCTGCCTCTTCTCCAGCCCGTTTCCAGAAACGGAAGGAGATACCCCTCCAGTCCAGGAGACTAAATGTAGAGCTGTCCAGTGCAGACAGATATCCAACTACATGGTGTACCTACTGTTTGTGAATCCTGAGATGCTATTGCCTGGCACTAGGAGGAATCTCTTCACGGCAGCCTACGATGAGCTCAAGGATATCCTCGTCGGGGACAACAAGCTGAATCCGCAGAGCTGCTGTCAGCAGTTGGAAGAGAAAGAGCTTATCAAGACATTGATCAAAACAATGCAGGACAAGTCAAAGAAACAAGATCCAGAAATAGGTTTCCAAGAGGAATCAAAGGAAGGCCAACCAAAGGGAGGTTCTAAAGGAAATTTCATCGATGATGCTTGGGATCTTGCCCAAGGGTTACTGAAGTTGAAGAATGATCTTGGTGATGAGAAGATGTGGGAAGTGATCCAAGGAGTCTGGGTGGAGATGCTCTGCTTCTCCGCTAGCAGATGCAGAGGATACCTGCACGCCAAGGCTCTGGGCTCAGGCGGGGAGTTCCTCTCCTACATCTGGCTCCTGCTGTTCTACATGGGGATGGAGACCTTCACGGAGAGGCTGCAGAGGGAAAGACAGGAGCTTCCCAGCCGGGAAGCAAACAACAACGTCGCTCCACCGGCTTCTGACGGCCACAATGACAGTGGCACAGCTTCGTCATCAGCTGCCAGGATCCGTAGTCGTGCCGCTCCATCACCTTCACACAGGGGCGGATCCAGAACGGGGCTACGCCCCGGGCTGAGCTGCTGATTGACGTTCAAAACAGTCTGATCTGGCTTCCTAGGCCTCCTTTTGTCTAATTAAGATCATAGTTTTTTAGGCTAAACACCACATATGTTATAGGGGCTACATGGACTTGCCCCGGGCTACAGCCCGGGTAGCCCGGGCCCTGGATCCGCCCCTGCCTTCACACCGGTGCGTCTACGTCCAATTCTGATGAGATTCAGATGGCCAACATGGTTTGACAAGTGGCGCTCATGGAGGCTATTTTGTTCGACGTGTTAGTAAGTTGTTTTTTTTTTCTATTCCTTTCTCATTGGAGACTGTTTACTGAACATTGTGGACGCTTGTTGCCATGATGTTTCTCTTCTCCTGGTTGCTGGTTGCTCCGATCCTCATTTTTTTAAAAAAAATGTACCAATATTTGTTTCTTGTTACTGCAATGCATTCCATCTGTGTAATATTAATTGCTATTTTTTAATCTTTTTTTCCCTTTTGACTCATTGTAATGCTGACATTTTGATGATCATAGAAAAGTAAACTGTGTCTTTAAGGACACATGCCCTCCTACTATGCACCCTCAGATCCACAGTAAGATGTGTGCACAGTACGGAGAGAAAAAAAAACCTGCGTTCTTCTTCATGGTTCATCGCCTGTTGTCTATGGTATTAAAGCTATGTAGTAGTGACGAAGAAACCAATGGTCACTGAACATGAAACAGACACACTCAACAAAATAATTATTTTCCTTCACAATTGCAGCTGTGCTATTAACTGTGGCCATGACACAACTCTAGCAAAATAATACACTGATCCCATGGCATATACCTTTTCCTCTCACGATTATGGCAGTTTGCAATGCGAGCTTCAACCAGAACTCGGAGCAGGTGAGAGCTTCCATCGGTGGCTACTATGGCCCCGGCGTCCACTTCCTAGCACCACCGGCCGCCTGGCGCCGAAGTACTCCCATCCTGCTCTCCTCTCCTCCTCATCCTTCGCCCGCACCTCACCCTAGGGGATTCTCAGTCCTCAGTCCTCACCGGGTCCCCCTACCGGCTCAGAGGATGTTCCGAAGGCGGCCACCCCTATTGGTGCCTCGAGCTCGGGGGCCACTGGCCACCTTCTCTAGCTACACTTCAACACCTCGTCGGATGAATACTCCGATAATGATGATGACTATGTTTTGTTGTCTTTTGAGTTGACTGGCCGTGGTAAGGGTAAGGCTGTGGCGCCTGCCCGCGCTGTCGCAGTTGGTGGAGCTTGGTGATGAGAAGAAAAGGCAGGTTTTTGATGGATCATGGGGCCTACAACTGTATACAATTGAATCTTGCTACAAGAGAATATTTTTAAAGTGAACCACCAGAGACATAAGTGGCGTATGAATGGATGCAATGATTGTGGGTGCTCTAAGGACATGTGTACAATCTAGCGGAGCACTAAGATTCTCTTGTAAGGCTTGTCCATACACCGTAATGTCAATGAGGGGATAAAATTCTAAATAGATGGCAGTGAAGAAAATCTATAAATTTGGATGATGATGAAGGGATTGTTATAGGTTTGAGGCAATGAGGGAATTCTCTCTCAAATGAAACCCTAGGGCTACAAGTGATAGTTGAATGCATATATCTTTTATCTCCTATCTCCTATCCCGTATCTCCTATACCTAAATAGGAGACCCCAACGAGTAGATTTTCCAGCAAATCTGTGAAACCGCATCACCAAAACGAACTAGCCATCTACGGGCCCGTTGCACAATTGATGCATCCAGTCGCTCAGAAGTCAAAACTCGAAGAGACACAGACTCCTTAGCTCCTCGCACAATTGATACATACATCAATAAACAGCAGCCAAGCAACCAAGAGTGATCGGCTCATGGGATAGTATTTAAGTTGGGTTCCTATGGCCTAAGCAATTCGTATCCCCTACCCCAAGCTTTCTCATCTCAACGATAATGTTACCCAGCGGACTAGATGAGGATGTGGCCAGAATCTCCATTCCAACCGGGAGATCAGAGAGCTTGGCCGAGGCTCAGATTATTAAGCTCGGTGATAGCGTCGTGCGGTTGCGTGCAGTGGCAGCGGATCGACGACTAGCTGATCAGCCGCTAGGTGCACTTCTCCAAGCACCATCTAGGGCTGTTGAAGGTATTCGAGCTCACCATCCTCTGCGATGCGCCGAGGTCACGGAGTGGCGCGCGCAGCGACAACCATGGCCTGGAGATGGCAATGCGATGCAACACCTTGCTATGTGCACCATTATTTTTGCAGGGCCAGAATGAGAACTCAACTCACGCTGTGCTTGGCAGCACTACTGGGAACACTGCCTTCGCCGACTGTTTGAAGCAGTCGGTGAAGGACTTTATCCTGTCGGCAAAGACTTCGCCGACAGGATATCTGTAACACCCCGGGTGTTATAGTGCTAATTAATCTGCCATGTCATCATAATGCATCGCAAAGCATCCTTGTTAAGTTAACATTGTTATGCATCAACTAAAACGAGTTTACTTCATTAGGTTGAATGTGTTTCTCTGTGGTGTGCTCCGAAATCGAAAACCCTAATTTTGAATACCACCGCAAATACTTAGTCCATGCCCTGCGTAATTTGAAGTGCGCGACTGTGTTGCACACTAGTGTCAAGTGTAGGGTATGAGCTCAAGTACAACATCTAAAATGAAGCTCCAAATTTGAGTTTGAATTGGAGTCCCAAAACTTGTCGCGAGTTTTCCGATTCGAATTCGAATTCAAATCTGGGGAGAACTGTAAAACAATTTCGAAAGTGAATTGGTCAACCAAGAGTGACATTTGGTCAACTATGTCATGTTGGTCCAAATGATGCCCTTGGGTGAGGTTTTGATCACTAAGTAATCACAAATCAAAGTAGAAACAAATTCCAATTTGAAATCCCTCCAAAAACCCTAAATTTCAAAACCCTATTTTACCCCTTTTGAAATAATTCAAAATCTAAACAAAATTTGGGAAAAAGTTCAAAACCAAGTTTGTAGAACTTTTCAAGGGCTACAACTTTGGTGTTTTGAGTTTTCAAAGTTTTAGTGTAAAATGTGGAGTAATTTTGAAAATAAGCAAATTTCAGTTTTAAATCATTTTTGTCCCCAAACTAAGATTTTAAAATGGAGGCTGATTTTGAAAAAGTTTTGAACAGCAAAGTTGTAGATCTGGTCAAGATAAACAACTTTGATGTTTGGAGATTTTGAAGTTTCAATATAAAATCAAAAGTAATTTCTAAATTACCAATCTAAAAAATGTGTCACTTTTTGAATTTAAACTCAAATTTCAAAATCCAAGCAGAATTTGAAAAAGTGTTCAATACCAAACTTGTAGAGCTTGAAATTCTGAAGATTTCATACATTGGAAGATTTTCAAGTTGTTATACAAATTTGGAAGTAATTTGAGAAATCAGTTTGAATTTCAAAATTTGGGGGGGGGAGCTACAGTGCGCGACGTATCACCGCCGGGCACCGCGCGGCATGGGCGCCGGCCGACCGCCGCCGTGGCCGTTTCCACGGTCTTCGCGCGCGCCAGTAACGCCAGCGCAACGACGAGCGTCTTCCAGAGCCGATCACAGTGCCTAGCCCTATATATATGTGGAGGTCACCGAGTTCGTCTTTTTCTCCTCCGTTTAACCGTCGCCGCCGTTGAATTTCGCCGGTGAAATTCACCACCGTCACTGCACCGCCAGCCACTCCATCTCGCAGCCCGCTCCGCCTTGCCTTTGCGCACGCTTTGAGCCCCGTTGCAAAGCCCCTTTTCATCCCGAACCTGGTTAGGCCGTTTTCTTCCTCGCGGTGGTCACCATCGCCGCCGCGATCAAGCTCTCCGTGGCCAGCCCGTCTCGGTGAGTCTCCGGCTTAACCGTTTCTTGTTCAAGGTCCTACTCGATGCTGTGATGCTCGCCGCGTTGACAGTTTTCCTTTTTGTGTCCTGTGTTCGTCGGAACAGCGCCTTGTCGCCACCGTCCGGGTCGCCCTCACCGCCTCACCGTCGACCGGGCACTCCAGACCACCTCTACCCTCACCGAGTTCGTCAGTGAGTTCACGGTGAGCTCCTGAGCGTGATGCTCGCCTGTTTTTAATCGCTACCGCCAGGGGAATGGGGGTTAGCCGCCTTGCCGTCGCCCCGAGCCGCCATGGCCGTCGGGAAGGATGCTTGGGAAGGAGAGCCTTAGCTTTTAGGGGTGCAGATGGTTCGCGGGGATGGTGGGATCGTGTTGGTCGCTTTGGTTCGCCGACCGAGGCTTCGGTTGTCGGCCGGTCACCGTGGGCGAGCGCGCGGACGCGAGAGAGAGAGCGCGCGGGCGAGAGGAAGAAGATGACAGGCGGGGCCGCGCTGTCAGTGAAAGAGAGAGAGAGAGAGTGGGCGCGCGCGGGGTGGGCCGCAGTTGGGCCATCGCGTGCGGGTGCGGGCGCGCTAACGGGCCGGACCGAGGAGAAGCGGCCCGAGTTCAGTTTTTGATTTTCGTTTTTGTTTTTCTTTTTCAAATAAATGAATAGTGTTGATTATTTATTTATTTGTTTAAAAATTGTGTAGAGTTCCAAAATTCATGAAAATTTTTGTATAAGCTTCTCAATGTATAAATTATCTAGGAAAAATGTTAAATCATGAATTTGAATACTTTATGCAGTAGAAATAATTAGTTCCAATAAAGATTAAATGCAACTTCCAGTAATTTTAATAATTAATTTATTTATCCAAAAATTATGAAATTAATTATGGCACTGTTATAAATCATTGTTAACCCATAGAAAAAGTTTGAGCTTGTTTAGATAAAGTTTGATTAATTCCTAATTATGCCCTAATTATTTAAATAGAAAATAAATGTTAAATTGAGAACTTTAAGTGTTGTGTGCCTTTTGATTGAGTGATGTCCTTAGGTCACTACCCTTTTGTGATCTCTGGCACTTTAATTTATGATTGAGCTCGTTAGTAACTTGTTAGGTTAAAAGCTGGTATCGCGGAAACTCATCGCTACTAGTTAGTAGGTTTTCTGTTTACGACTGTACCGTGAAGGAAAGTTGTAACCGAATCGTAAACGTGGCATGTTATCATCAAGCATCATGTTTATCATTGAGCATCATGTTAAAGCATGTTATGTATCCGTGTAGTCACCGCTTTCGAAGAAGCCGAAGTCGTCGAGCAGGCCTCCGGAGAAGAGCGATCGTCAGTGGGTTCCGGACCAGACGTTGGAGTCTCCGAGTCTGAGTCAGTCGTCGTGTCCGAGCAAGGCAAGCCCCGGTGCATTTAAACCCTACCTTGAATTTTACGAATGTTTTATTATTTATATTATGGTTTATTGCATTAAGTAATTAGGAGTTGCGTGATAACCTAATTGCTGCATTATCATCCTTGATTATTGCAATACTACCCTTGATACCTGTTTTACAGAAAATGCGTAGTATGCTTCGCTATGCTTAGAAGTTAAGCTTTTAAATGAAATGTTTACATAGCCATGACGGCATTCTGAATGAATAATGAAATATGTGAATGAACTTGTAAGATCGGGCGGGTGGTTTGGCCACTGCTAACGTGCATTGGGAGAGGAGTCCCAATGTATTGTTTCCGCCTTATCAGTTAAGGACCGTACGTTGTTGGCCCTCGTGTCATGGAGTTTTTATTAGTACTAGCCATGTGCCCATGTCGGGTAAGCCTTACTTTGGCTAGTCCATTACGAGAACGTCTAACCTCGCACTGGGAGTGGAGAGATGGCGAGAGTAACGTGTACCCTCGGGGCTAGAATGTGGCCGGGTTCGAGGAGTACTGTGCTCTCGGGTGGCGATGGACACGTTCTGGTTTTGGGTTATCCGGGTAAGAGTTGATATATGCTAGATTCGGTTCTACATATGTCGTGTGGTTAGGAATCCCCAGCTGGGTAAATGAAGCGGTTCGAATCGTCGTTACTCTACGAGAAAGGAGTCTTGGCCTGGCACCAACATCGTAGCTAAGAACTGGAATTGAAAGAAAGAGTAAGAAAGGTTTTGAGGATAATTACTTTGATCTAGATTAGGATCACCTAGATTTGGTTAATGAACCATCAATGGTAAAAGTAAAATGTTGAAGATAAGGACTTACCTTAGTAAGCTTTTCTGCAAAAGAAAATCTTGATTCTGATTTACCCGTACCTTGATTCCCTAAAGCTAGCATGCCCTTGGAGTCTTTGTCTTAGTCGGGTAAGTCTTGTTGAGTACTTTCGTACTCAGGGTTTGTTGAACCCCTTGTTGCAGGTGCGGTTCATGAACAAGTCTGCTTCGAGCCTTGTTGCATGACCGTCGTGGTCGAAGAAAGCGACGACGAGTAGACTGTGTGGCCTTTGGGCAAGGCATCTCGGTTGGGTGTTGTAATAAAGTTACTACCGATACTTCTCTACTAATGGTTTGTAATAATGTACATAAGGTTTGAAGTTTGAAAACTGGTTTGTAAACCTATGTTATTGTAAGACTTCCGCTACTTTACTCTGTTGAATATTTTGAATAAACTGTTGTAATATTGCAATACTCCTGTGATTGGATCCTGTTCGGAGGAAAGCAGGCCTTTTAAGTTATGGTGAACATAAGTACGACTGTCAGAGGTCATTATGACAATGACGTGTACTTGTGGGCCATCATAATTAGGAGGTTCTGTGACAGCTGGTACCAGAGCATAATCACTCGAGTTATTGTAGTATTACTTTGCAAAACTTCAAAATGTTTTGGGTCAAATAAACTTAATATTGATATTTTGGGTCCAAATTGCTTTTGCTTATCTTAATCTATTCTATAGTTTCCTTAGCTCATATTTGAAAGCTTCGTAGTGAAGTATCTTGTATAGTGCCCTATGTTATAAAGTTTGCATGTGTTACTTAATCTTTCTGTTAGATCGTAAGTACGATGCATGCATCATGTTTAATTAACCTGCTTAAGTTACCTTCCCTTTTAAAGTGGTTTGGGTTAAGTAAGGTTCAATCCTATTCATGCTAACCTTCAGATTCCCCTATCTGTTCTCATCGTCCTAATTCTATCTTGCTTTAGGATGGCACGTGTGAAGACAACTCCTCGCAAGAAAACGGGTCCGCAAGGAGTGCCGCGTCATCAATTGGCCACCAGAGTTGATGGAGCAAGCAGTAGCCGTAATCCGAACCCGGATTCGGAATCAGAGGTTGCAAGGCTTACATCAGAAGTGGAGCGACTGAAGCGTAATATGCGTTTTTGGAAACAGTTCCAGAATGAGTCTCTGGAAAAGGAGACAGAAGCCAGAGCTCGTGTTCGAGAGCTGGAGCTTTATGTGACAAACCTGGAGCAGTACAATACTGTTCTGCATGAGGAAGTCCATAGGCTAAATGATCTGATGAATCCCAATCATCAGCCCCAGGCAGTGGAAGATGATGTTGGTGCCGTGATTGTTCCTGGTGTAGAGGACAATAATGAAGATGAACCCATGAT
>CM039608.1:2857085-2886166 GCA_022457205.1 Saccharum spontaneum | reverse complement strand
ATAAAACTTATATACTTAAAGCAATAATTAAGTTGCTAAGAATATAAACTCAAACTTAAGATAATTAAATGCTCTTAACGACTCATGCTTAAAATCTTAGGAAAGTATTCCACGCATATTTAAATTACCCCAAAACTTAAAAAAAAATTAAACCTTATTAGTAGTGGGGAAATAAACTTAATTGCAGTGAAAAGAAACGTGATTATATGAGCAACAAAACTAATTTGCACTTAGAAGCACAGCGCCTCACGCGGCCAGGAACTGGAGCCGTCGGCAACTCGGCGCTCGACTCGCCGGTGCATGCGGGCGGCAGAGCTGGTGCGGCTCCGTCGAGCCCCGCAGCTTGGTGCCTCATGGTGGTGACGAGCGCGTGGCACAGCTGGAAGCGGCGATGGCCGCACTTAAGCTCTCGGTGGCGGCACGAGCCTTGCGCGAGATGCACGCACGGCGGCAGCGGCGGCCAGTAGGCTCCTGATGCGCGCACGGCGGCAGCGACGGCCGGCTAGCACCTGATGCGCACGGGACGGTGGCCCCTAAGCACGCACGCAGCGAGGGACCAACCGGTGGCTGCTGCTGCTCGTTGCGCTCGGCGGCGGCTGGGCTTATGGCCGCCGGTGAGATTTCTTATGTTGTCTTAGGGTTAGGGATTTGGGGAATTTTTATTATGGCTGCTTATTTGATTCAATCCCCTCCTTCTAAATGGTTAACTCGGTTTGATAAATGTTGAATTACCCTCAGTTGCAGAACTTAAACTTAATCCGAGCCTTAATCGGGGAATAGAAAACTTAATCCTAATTACTTAGGTTAAACATGAGGTTAAACTTAGATCTCATCTCTAATTCCTTACTGATAATCCAGATTCGATCTAAATTTGGGGTTGCTTGAACATGCATCATAAAACAAGAACCGATCTTAAAATGAACTTTAACTAATCATACTTAGATAAAAGCATATACGTTAAAACTATTGCATCTTAATGTTAACAGTTGAACAGCTAAGCATAGGCATGCATATATGACCGAATCCATCTTAGATATGATTACCTCTAATCATGTGGAAACTTGATCTAATTTTTAGGGCCAAAATTAGACATCCTTAGCCATGAAAAAAGAACTGAATCATGCATCTTAGGCTTAACAAATAAGGGAAAAACAGGCATGCAGAACAGATCATAGTAATAGATTTAATCTTAGAAATAATTTCCCCTTAAACCCGATGAATAAATCTAAACGGATCTGTTCCAAGTGCTGATCCCATCTAACTTGCTTATTTGATCTAATCATGTGCTAATGTCCAACTTAAACATAATAAATTAAAATTAAACGGATCTTAATAGAGGCATAACTTAAATTTACTCTGGCCTAGGATCATGTTAGTACTAAGTAGGCTCCGATACCAATTGTTGAATTAGAATTTAGATTAATAGGATCTTTATCTTAGACTAGACATGATCACTAACTCATCTTAATGCGGAAACTAATATTAGATACTAACCAGAGTCGGAAGATGCCATTTGTGCTCGTGTACTTGATGTAGATGAAGAAGATCTTAGTCTTCACTGGATTGGGGCTTGATGCTCCCAGTCGGTGAAGAGCGCGGTAGATCTTGCTATACCTGGACGAACATGGGTAGACGACCTTCCTAAAACCCTCCAGCGCCTAATTGATCGGTTATGTGAAAAGTCACGTGGATTGAACCAGTGTGACGCCAGGGGCGCCTCTCTTATTTATAATAGCGCTGTGGGCCAGGGGGCCGAACCCTTAGAATTCTAAGGGCTGCCGCCGATCACGGCAGTGCTTATTTAGTTGGAATTAATGATAGAAATGGGTGGACAAAAACTTATCTTTTAATTAAGCTTGAAATTAATTTCGGTGTTAGCCGGACCGATCATATTCCAACACCTGCCGCTAGCCGGCGGGAAGCTGGCGTACGTCGCCGGCACCGGGGACGTGGTCGTGGACTACACCGACGACTCTGATGTGGCCTTCGTCGAGGCCGACGGCGCCGGTGTCAACACCATGGACGTCCGCTGGCTCGCGGGCAACGAAGCGCACAACATCCCGGCGGCGTTCCTAGCGCTTGTGCCGGACCTCCCCACCAAGGTGCTCCCAGCGCCCGTGCTGTCGAAGGCCACGCGGATCCCGGCAGCGGCCTCGCGTTCGCCGACGGCCAGGCCGTGTGGCGGTTCATGGCTGCCTAGGTGTCCGCCGCCCGAGAGGGGTCGCCGGTCACCCCTCCCCGCGCCTCCTACGTCCCCAACGACGACGAGTCCACCGTACTTTGTGTCTGATCCGGGAAAGTAGCAGGCAGGCCGCCTAGGCTACCAGCAAAGGGAAATTCTAGTGAATGGATTACAGTAACTACAGACGAAGAAAGACTTACTAGATTATAGTAAACAACGATATCCAAGGGCAAGGACTCTAGTATATCATTTGTAAAATTCTAGTAAATCCTACTAAATTCTCGTAAATAAATTATCATAGCTACATATGAGTTAGAAAGGCAAAAATTCTTTGTGAATGGGTTACGTGCATGGGCAGAAAGCATATATTCTAGTAAATCAATTTCCATCCTGGGCACTCTGAATTATCGTAATTACTTTAGCATATTGGCAAAAGCCGCTGTTAAATTATGGTAACTCTATCTCCTAATTTCTTAATTAGTTACGGTAAATGCCATCAGAGTTACCATCTTGAGAAACTCTTAAGTATCGTAATTAGTTGAGCATCAATTGGTTTCACCAAGACCATGCATGTATTCTCGTAATTTCCTATTTTTTTTAAAAAAAAAGATAGTTTGCATGCATTAGTACAATATATGCATGCGCAATCTCATTCTCGTTTTAGTATTCTCGTAACCAGCACCTGCATGCAAGTCTATACTAGTATATACCTGTATCAAGTATTGTCGTAACCATTCTCGTTTGCATAGCATGCACGGAACTGTGAAGACGTGAACTTCAATTCCAAATATCCAGCGTCATTAATTACTGCAGTTACTGTAGCGTCAATTTGCTGCTTGCCTCTCGCTCCGCTCATGAAGCCGGGCTGGATCAGGGAGGCGGGGCTCGCACATGCGATGCAGTAAGCTTGGGTCAGATCCAACACGGTGCGGGTGTATGGCCTGGCTACAAGAATAACGTATTCTACAGCCAGCTACAGAGTATACTAATTTACGATAATGTCAATATATATTTACGATAGTTGAATTACTATAACACATAGGGATATTTACCATAATGTTATAGTAAATCACATAGTAAGGAGTTACTATAATCTCGTAAATTAGCATAGCAATTATCGTAACTCAAAGTGGCTACATAATAAGTTATTTTGTAGCCAACTATAGGGTAATAGTTCTCTCTATATATATAGTATCTAAATATATGGTTGCATGGTAGGCTAGAGATAAGCATGGCAATCGACTTTATTCGTTAAACAGAGAGGGAATGTAATAAGATCCGAGCGTCGTGTAACAGCCCGGTCAATAAAAGATCTTCCAATCTTGAAAATCTCTGTCCCCGAGATAAGCAAATGCATGCATTGGAGTAATATCTTGTTGGCGCCGATTTTTTTGTTTTTTTTCCTTCAAAATTTCGCTGCAGATACGGTGGTGGCTGGGTATAAATTTCCTTGCAACTAATAAAATAAGAGAGGATTGGATTTTGCAGGTAATTTGGACCTAGATCTACAGTTTAACGAGGAAAGAGAAGGAATTGAAGAGTCGTGTCCCGTGATGTGAGAAACAATATGTCGCTCGGAGCCTACGACAAGAAAGAATTTGTGTTTTCACAATGGGCGACATAATTCGGTTTCCATCTTGGGCCCGCACACGTTGTTGAGGATAGGAATATGCAACAGGAGCATGTTGAGGATAGGAGAGAGTGTTAAGACTTTCTTTCCTCCACCTAAAGAACAAGGGAACACAACATGCAAATGGACACTGGTGGACCTAGGTCAGACAATCCTAGGCCTCTGTTCGAGCTCCACAATGCTCAACTTCACTAGATCTAGTTATTGTGTACTAGCATATGCATAGAGGAGATTAGAACTGTTGTGCTGTTTAGTCACCGAACTAACCGGGCTTCTAGAAAACTCTGAATTCGCCACTGCAAAATGGATATGTTTTGCTTTGTTTGTTTATCTGTGGGTCCCACATGTGCACATTCTTATTATAGCTAGATCCTATCTTTTGCATGGATTTGTGCTAAGCATTTCTCTCTATCTTACTGGGCGACGAGAGAAAATCTTTAAATCTTAGTGCCTCGCTTGATTGTACACGTCCTTATTAGAGCGCCCACGATCATTGCATCCGTTCATACACCACTTATGTCTGATGGTTCACTTTAAAAATCTTCTCTAGGAGCAAGATTCAGTTGTATACAATTGTGGGATCCATGATCCATCAAAAACCTGCCTTTTCTTCGTATCACTAAACGCCACCGACTGCGACAACGCGGGCAGGCGCCACATCCTTACCCTTACCACGGTCAGCCACCTCAAAAGACGGCTAAACGTAGTCGTCGTCGTTGTCGGAGTATTCATCCGACGAGGCATCAAAGTGCAGCTGGAGAAGGTGGCCAATGGCCCCGAGACTGAGCCACCAGCAGGAGTGGCCCGTGGCCGGCTTCAATACATCCTCCAAGCCGGCAGGGCGACCTGGCGAGGACTGAGAGGCAGAAGGATCTAGGACCTCATCTCCATGGAGCCGAGAATCCCCAAGGGTGAGGTGCGGGCGGAGGATGAGGAGGAGAGGAGAGCAGCATGGGAGTACTTCGGCGCCGGACAGCCGGCAGTGCTAGGAAGTGGACGTCGGGGCGTAGTGGCCACCGGCGGAAGCTCTCATGCTCTCACCTGCTCCGAGTTCTGGTTGAAGCTCGCATTGCAAACTATCGTAATGGTGAGAGGAAAAGGGTATATGCCATGGGATCCAGTGTATTATTGTGTGCTAGAGTTGTGTCATGGTCACAGTTAATAGCACAGCTAGAATTTTGAAGGAAAATAATTATTTTGTTCAGTGTGTATGTTCCATCTGAGGGTGCACAGCAGGAGGGCATGTGCCGTTAAGGGCAGAGTTTACTATCCCATGAACCATCAAAATGTCAGCATTACAATGAGTCGAGAAGAAAAGGATTAAAAAATAGCAATTAATATTACACAGATGGAATGCAATGCAGTAACAAGAAACAAACACTGGTACATAACTTTTATTGAAATGAGGATCGGAGCAACCAGGAGAAGAGAAACATCATGGCAACAAGCGTCCACAACGATCAGTAAACAGTCTCCAACAAGAAAGCAAAAGGAAAAAAAAAAGAAACTTAGTAACACATTGAACAAACTAGCCTCAGCGAGCTCCACTTGTCAAACCATGTTCTGAATCTCATCAGAATAGGATGTAGACGTGCCAGTGTGGAGGTGGGAAGGTGATGGAGTGGCACGACTGCGGATCCTCGAACCTGATGATGATGAAGCTGTGCCACTGCCACTGTGGGCGTCAGAAGCCGGTGGAGCGGCGTTGCTGTTTGCTACCCGGCTCGGAAGCTCCTCCCTTTCCCTCTGTAGCCTCTCCGTAAAGGTCTCCATCCCCATGTAGAACAGCAGGAGCCAGACGTAGGAGAGGAACTCCCCGCCTGAGCCTAGAGCCTTGGCATGCAGGTAGCCTCTGCATCTGCTGGCCGAGAAGCAGAGCATCTCCACCCAGACGCCCTGGATCACTTCCCACATCTTCTCATCACCCAAAGCTAACAACCCTTGGGCAAGAGCCCAGGCGTCATGAATGAAATTTTCACTTGACTCCTCTTTAGAACCTGCTTCTTCTGACTCCACTGCTTTCTTTGACTTGTCCTCCATGACACTGATTACTCTTCCCATGTGCTCTTTCTCTGACTTCTTCATGCCACTGGAAATCCAGTGAAGAAACTGATCCCACAACGCCTCATCCCGAGTGTGGCAGCTGAAGATACTCCTGATCCTCCAAATGGCCCCCTGGACTCTAAAAGACACATTCCACCACACTTCCCACCACGTGATCTCCGGTTCGCAGAGGATATGACTGAGGTCATTGTAGGCCGTAGTGAAGAGATTCCGCCTAGTCCCAGGCAGTAGCATCTCAGGATTAACAAACAGTAGGTAGACCATGTAGTTTGACATCTGCCTGCATTGGACAGCTTTGTGTGATGTCGGTTGTTCTCCACGAGGAATCCTCAAGAAGAAGCAGAGATCGGTGGCGATGTGCCAGAGGAGGACACTCTCATCGAATGGCCCCTTTATGCTCCAGTTCAGGCCTTCATTGCCCTCAAGCGCCCATTGGCCCCTGTTGTCGATGAAGCTGCGGTAGCTAGCAACGTCTTGTATTTTCTTCTCCCATCCAGCTTTCAGATATTGAAGAACCAACTCTGTAATTCGGAGGGACGAGAGGCACGGCTTCATGCACCAGTGTTGGTCCACCAGGTCCTTGCATCCAAGTTTACTTAAAATCCTCATTTTGTTGCTGTGATTTTGGTTGCGGGAAAAGTACCCTATAAGGCTATATTGAGCCACCATCTCTGGCCACTGTTCCCTGCTAATGAATGATGGATGATGTACAGTAGAAATATCCATCTCCGTAAACAAAATATCCCTCGCCGTAAACAAAATAGGACCAATGGAATAAACTTCTAGGACAGCAGTACAACAGAGTATGGCATACGTAATCTTGACATCAGTATCACTGTAAGCTTCTCTGTGGCTCTTGTGGAAGAGACCAATGGCTGCCCACGGTAGATAGACACGTGACGCCATTATCAATAGGAGGCAAATATATCCAATAACAGTTGCAGGACTTTCCCTCAAAAAAACAGTTGCAGGACTTTCATCCATCTCCAAGACATTTCCCGTAGGAATGGCAGTCTTTAGTTTGGTGTAAAGGAGGAGGAACGCACTAGCAAGCCCTCGTCGCACGTAGCCATACGCTGTCCTCTCTGCTTGATCTTCTTTTTTTGAGGAATCTGGAGGGGCTGCTTTATCTTCTTCTTCTTTTGATTTTCCAGTGGTCGCCGTCTCTGCTTTCTCTTGGCTAATCACCCAGAAATATTTAAAGATACTAAGCCGACGGCCAGCATACGGAGACGAAAGATCTACGAATAGCTTATGGGCCTCACGACGGAGTATCTCTGCTCTTCTTCTTTCATTTCGCCTTCCAGTCGGCTTAGTATCCTCCTGCATAGGAGCCCTTTCTCCTTGTGCCCTACCTTCACCCCTGACAAAATCACTTTTCCGTTTCACGTACTCCTCGAACGGATCCATCCCATCTTTGCCTTGTTTTGCTGTCCGTCGAGCAACAACAGAAACATTATTTATTTGTTTCGCAAAAAAAGAAACATTATTTATTTATTATAAGGACAATAAGCCCACAAAAAAATGTATATACGGAGATAAAAAGGTACTACTCACTCCGTCCAAAAAAAAAAAATGGATGTCTCGCTTCTCGACGAGTCAAATAATCTTAAATTTGATCAAATACGTAAGAAAACTATTAATATTTATGATATGTGATTGATTAATTATGGAGTATATTTCTATAATAAACATATCTGAAGATATATGTGGTATTTGGAAGCAAGCGAGATTTACATTCTTTTTTTAAAAGAAAGGAGTAATCGTAGTATATAATAAGCCTCACTACCTTGTTGAGGTGGAGGATGAACACCGTTTTCCACACGAGCTCCTTCACTTTGGGCCTCCTTACCCTTGTTCTTTTGTTCTTGGACAAAAGCCTTTGCTTGATTCACGTACTTCTCGAGCGAATTCAGATCTATCTCGCCTGCTTCGCCTTTTTTTGCTGTCCTCTTAGAATCAGACGAGCTAACAAGGCTTTTAATGCTCGCCCTCTTGAGAGCCCATGGCTTTGCGAAACATTTGAGAACCCCTGGGATGAACAATAGGATTGATGCCTGCAACAGCCTCTTGTCACCACCTGGCGGCCATGATTTGCAAAACACGTAGATAGCCACTGTGACCTGATTCATGAAAAAAAGGTAACCGGTAAATGGAATTTATCGTGCACAAATGGACATGATATATACCAGATCAAATTCAAACAATATGTTTTCTCAAAATTGGTATATTTCTCTATAAAATCTCCCTAATAAATTAATTAATCGTACTACCTCCGTTATAAATTATAAGACATTTTAGTTTTTCTACATACATTGCTTTTACTATGTGCATAGACGTAGTGTATAAATGCATAGCAAAAGTTATTTATCTAGAAAAATCATAATGTCTTATAATTTGGAATGGAGGGAGTACATCACAATCCGCATGGTATAACAATCAAGGAAGAATTAACAGGATAAGTATCACAAGTTAACACAATAGACTACGGATTGATTGGATCCATTACACCGAATGAAATTTCTGTAATTAAAATCAAATTATATATTAGGATCTAAACGAAACATGGAATCTTAGTTTCTCTTTTCTTTTTGCCCAAAAATTGTATATGATCATTGACCTGGGACACTGAAGTGAGCAAGTGACGGCTCCATAGCTCGTTGTCTTCAATGTTGTAAGCGGTGATGCCGTCATGTCCGCCGAGGTGGAGTAGGAGGATGGGAGCCCAGACCAGCTCCAGACTGCTGCTGCTTCTACAATCTTGATCTTTATGGCGGTTGAAAAGCGTGGCCAGGGCATATATTGCCACCGCATCGCCGGCAAGGTATGCTATCCACATCATGAATCGAAACAACTTATGAATGGCATACCTGCGTACAAAGGAAAAGATAAGGAGGAGGAATTGGACGACAAGGCTGCTGAGGACGAGGACTCGCATCTGCGACTCCTCCCACCAGTGCACAGCACTCGTGAGACCCATCTCTCTCTCGTCTTGTCAGACAAAACACAGGAGGACACCGAGTGAAAGATTGAGACGCGATTCAACAGGCTCACCCGCTAATGATCCTACTAGTGATATATATTGGCAGTCTGATCGAAGAGATTAGCGATACATACGCGGCATTGTCATGTGCAGCCTTGGTTTTCTAATATATAGAACCTGCAGGATTGCACATAACCTAGTGTTTCCCACAAGGTACTAAATAGTGGTGGTAGCGGCCGCTATAGCGGTAGCGATCTCCTACTGCTACCGCTATGACGTAGCGGACTAGATTTAGCAAGTTGGAACTTAGTGACCGTTATTTGAGTTAGCAGGCCGCTATAGCACTCCGCAATTCTTCATAATGGCCGCAGTAGCATGTTATGGTATGCAACAAATAAATAATTCTAGTTCACTTAAAATATGCATATAGTTTAAGTGACCATGAGAATGACGATATTGCTACTTTTTAATAATGATAACAAATAATGGTCTTATAAACTATTTATGGCTACTTTTTAATAATGATAACAAATAATGGTCTTATGCATAATCTATTTCTTTATAAACTCTGATATAAGATGACCTATATATAAGTTGTAGAACGCCATGTTTTTTTCTTAATTTAAGTGTGTGAGATATCAATTCTTCGAGTATAGTTAAATATATCTATTTATACCCATTATTCACGAATTATATATATATATATGCTTAATTTTATATATAATTATCATATGCCGCTATTGGAACTGAGCATCCGCAATAGCGCCCGCTATTCGTGATCCGCTGACACCGATCTGCTATATGCTATTTAGTAGCTTGTATATGACATAGAAAAATACAGATCTTACAATAATATTATAAAAAATCCTATGAGAGGGGGTAGTCCGCCGTGCACGGGTTGGTGATACGTCTCATCACTCAATTAGACTTTTTGAGCGCTAATAACTAGCTAGTACTAATAGTCACCCTCTATATCGTGAGTCGTCATCATCGTCAATAAACCATGATCGCCCAGTATGGGTCATCAATAACGTGATTCATCCATATCTCACATAGAAAGCGAGAGGAAGCATCAACAATATTGCAGCTTCCGGGCATTATTGGTAAGGAGGTGTGCATCATGTATTCATGTTTACATATATATCATCATCACCAGCCACTTGGATTGAATGTGTGGTTAGAGCATCAGGCCAAAGCTGCCCAGCTTGACTTATTTGCTTGCCTAGAGACTGACCATACCTAATTGCAGTAGCTTATATCAACTTCTTTAGAATCAGGAAATTACAAATCCATATTCCTAAAAAATATATATATAAGGGATTAATATAATATTAAAAAAACGTGTCCAACATTTATCTTCTTTCTTAATTATCCCTTCTCTATTTTTTTTCCAATCAATCTCCTAAAATCTGCTCTCAATATTATATACCTCTGACAAATGGGAGAAGAGTTAAATCGATCCCTTTCCTCCGCACCGGCTGTTTTTGCACTAGCAGAGGCGACGTCGTATGGCTTCGTCAGGTAGCATGACCTCGCTGGACGTACATGTCACCGACATGGTATTCACGATAACTGGATAATAGGGTCGGACTTGCATTGCGTTCGTCGGAGTCGCCGCAGCAGGCTCCGCCGTCGGCACTGCCGCACGGTGCTTAAGCCTAATATACAAGTCGTGTTCTCCTTTCCCCTCTCGTGCTCTCTTAAGGAGTTACATGGGCTGCTGGGCCCGGTTTACAGCCACGCAGGGCCGGTCACTCTGGGGTTAGGCCTGATAGCCCATTTAGATGGAAGCCTTCTTTCTTCTTCAGTGTTCCCTCCAGGCTCTAGGTTCTCTTCTGCTGGTGGCACTGTCATCCTCGTGACACTCTCCCGAGTCCCACCCTCGAAAGACGGCTTGACCCCAGGCTGGAGCTTGAGGGAATTGTTGGCGTAGAGCATTTTCGTCTTCCCAAGTGGAGAGCTCCAGCGGCGTGTGGGACCAGCGGATGAGCACTTGAGGCTGTGTCTTGTCACGAAGAAGATGGAGGCGGTGATCCAAAATCTCCAAAGGATCCTGAAGACTATCAGAAAGAGTGGGTAATACAGGACATACCATTGTTGCAGCGAGAACAGCCTTCTTCAGTTGTGAAACATGAAAAGTAGGATGAACTTTGGAACCGACTGGTAGCTGTAAGGTATAAGCAACTGATCCAATCTTGGCAATGATCTGGTAATGATAACTTGTTGGAACTTGGAAGATCTTGTAGCAACGGAGGACTGAAGATATATGGTTGCAGTTTAAGGTAAACAAAATCTCCAATAGAAAATGTTCTATCAGATTGATGCTTCTCAGCCTGAGTCGTCATTTTCTTTTGAGCATGAAGTAAATGTTGCTGAAGGAGTTGCTGCATAAGAGCTTGGTCCTGAAGCCACTCATCCAGATCCTCTATCTGATAGTTTTCAATGTCAATACCTAACTGTCGAGGCTCCTGACCATAGAGCACATAGAATGGTGTTTTGTTCAAAGAACTATGAAATGATGTGTTATACCATAATTCTGCCGAGGAAAGCCAGTGAAACCATTTAGTTGGGTAGGCATGGACAAAACAACGAAGATAAGTTTCTAGACATTTGATTTACTCGTTCTGTCTATCCATATGTTGTGGATGATATGCAGAACTCAAACGTAGTTCAGTCCCTGTTATTTTGAATAGTGTCTGCCGCAGAGTACTAGTGAATACCTTGGCTCTGTCAGGCTCCTTCAGGTATAGGTTCAGGTGAAAGAAGACCAGGTGGGTAAGGAACTCTTTTCCTTGTCTTTAATTTCCTTTTTAACTACATTATTGCCACATCGTCATGAAATTGCTAATGTGATAGGTCTAATAAATAGATGGAAATTGTTTCGTACCTTTGTGTTGGTACTGGCCTTTAGGGGAAGCTCCAGTGCTGGTTCGAATTGAACTGCAACAATTGGTCCCCTAGCTACAGTATCATAATCCATTTACATCAGACTCTGATAGCTGTAGCGTTGAGTTCAATTTGTAGGTCCCACGGTATAGTAAAATATCATGAAGAAATCTTTGGCCTGGACTTTCTCGCCCATCTCCCTTGCATGCACGATGTCCTCTTAGATTATTTTATTTGTTTTCTCGGTCAAAGATCCAGCCAAGTTTGAGATGTGGACCGAAGACGATTTGTGGTGTATTTGGTTTACTTTCACGCTGAAGCTACTCTCAGGCTATCTCCAACAGCCGTGGCCTAAACAGCATACCGAATTTGCGTCCTCTACAGGAAAAGAACGCACCCAAAATTGCACGCCTCCAACAGCGAACCCAACGCAAAAAGAGAGCCCCCGAGCCCCACCCGCCTCCCTCCCCGCCGAGCTCCGCCTGCCTCCCTCCCCGCCGAGCGCCCCCGTCCGCAGGCCCGCCGGCGCCACGGTCCCACCTCCTCGTCGTCCTCCTCTTCTTCTAGCCCGGACTAGCAACAGCTCGCGACCGCCAGCGAAGATGGTGGCGGCGCGGTGGGAGGAGATCCGCAGCGGCAGCGGCGCGGACGACCCGGCGCCCTACCTCTCTGCCTCCCGAAGCTTCGCCAACGAGAAGCGCTGTCACGGAACCGTCTAAATTATAAGAGCACAAGTACAAAAACAATTACCGAAGTGATCAAATTCTCATACTTGAGCCTATATAACTCCGGTAGTCCAATGAAATCACGAGAGATTTCAAACCAACCAACATACAAGCCAAGATCATAGTGATTTAATATAACAAGCCACCTGTTACATCCATTTCACAAGTAATTTAATATATATCGGAGTTCAACATAGTTATTACAACTTAAGTTGAAAAGTAACGGAAGCAAAGTAATTTGAAACTAACATTTCTCTTATTTCAAATACATGCCAGTACCAAGGTCAACTTCTAACAAAAGCATTAGAGACAAGATAACTCAGAAGGATCATGCCCATGATCACACTCTGCCACTACGGCAGGAGCCATCCAATTCTTGCAGTATCCATGATACATCACAACCTGCAACAAGTGGGAATAAACCCTGAGAATGAGAATGTACTCAGCTGACTTACCCATCATAAACCAGAAATAAAGTGACACCAAGGAGTATGCAAGACTGATATAAGTGGGGCTGGCTTGACAATATTTTACATAAAAGCTTAGTACAAATAAGTAATCATTAATGCTTAAGCATCAAGTTAATAATCATTAACCTGTCATCTAGATTAGCACCTATACTAGAGCAATCACTTTATTAGGAGCAAATAATATTAACCATAGCAGGTATAATAAAGCTATTATTATGATTATCATCATTCCTGAACCATCAAGTTATTTAATGAGATCTACTTTGGAGATAAGCCCGTCAAGTTCTCACTAACCAGTGAGAGACGACGACTCGAATCGAATTACAACTCAGCTGAGGGGGTATTCCTCACTCTCACCCATGACTTCCTCCGTCGGGGAGCATTAGGTCATCTTTAGTACAACTCAGGAACCAACTTCGTGGGTTTGGTCAGCGTCAGCACTCTCAGGGATTACCCTTCTGCTAGGACGATCAGGACTTTTTAACTCACCTGCCCTTGGACTCACGCCTACGGCTCCCTTCCGAGACGTACTTTATACTTGCCAACTCCCGGCATGAGTTGAGCTACTCGGATTCGCGGTCAAGCACTCAGGCCTGGCCAGCTAAGAGAGAGGCATGCGTTCAACATGAACAGGAAAGGCTCCAAGAATCGGTCCTTAATCGACACAGATGGAGATAGATCCACACCCAAGACCTCCATGTCTTATTGCTTCACTATCGTCATCCTGCCCGGTCTCATTTCATTTCATTAACACATGGTTCTTTTCCACGATAGCAAATATAGCCAATCGTGCCATATATATCCCTAAAGCTCGCAGGTGACAGAGAATTACCTGATTTCTACTGGTTAAAGCAGGGCTAAGCAATTACTTGGACCTGAACCTAAACAGGATTCAAGGTATACTTTCTGGACAAGGATAGGATATATATGCAGCAAGTGTTTTCATCCAACATCTATCACTTAATGCAACAATACATATAACATATATACCCAATTGCGTTTTCAGAAATTAGGAGGCTTATAATCCTCCGGGGCTTGCCTGGGATCCAACACTAAGTCAGTGTTTGTCAGACACCACTAGCCGAGTACTTCCATCTTCGTGATAGTCCCACCAAACACCGTCTTTGGGTTTGGCTCCAACACCCCATCCTTCATGTGGTGCATTTAGCGTACCTAGATGAGATACAAGATGCAAGTGTATGAATACATGGAAGTGCAATAGACAATGCATCACATACAGTAATCAAGGCAAGTACGAGGTTACGCTAAATACACATAAGCACTTCACATTGCTTAAATAAACATAACACAACCTATCATGATAAGATAGCAAGGAAAGCAATACCAAACCTGATACAAGATTTACAAAGTCTCAGGTGTACTAACTTAACATTATCAAAAGTATAAGCCACACTTACCAACACATGAAATAAACACATAAAACTAGAATCTGTCACATTCATGACTGCAAACGCTAGCTACAAGATTTAGCTATAACTGGAGTTACACAAATCCAAATGACTTGTAAAAAGATATTCTGGAAAGCTTATGAAATTCTCTACATTTCATTTATAATCCTCACAGTATGATTTCAAAGTTTAAATATGTCGAATTTACACAAACACAGAAACTAGTCTAACAAGACAGAGAGCAAGCAATTCTGTAACCCAACTTTAAACAGCTATAACTCCTAAACCACATGGCCAAATGCCACCAAATTTTAACAGCTGCTAGATACATAAATTATCTATAACTTTTGTATAAACAAGTTTTACAACAAAGCACATTATCATGAAGAACTTTGCTAAGTTATCAGATCTGTCCAAAGACATCATTTGCAAGAAATAATTATTAACTTATGTTGCAAACATATAATTGGACAAAACCAACTTTACCAACATGTCACACATGACTAATGAACACCACAAAACATAGTGTCCATCCCTAAATAAATTCTTTTAATGTATTTTTTAATTTTTTAGATATTAGGTGGAATTATGAACACATATAAAAAGTGCACAATAAATTATACCAAAATTACAGTGGCCTATATATGCTTCCAATAGTCTATTATCCAACTTTCATGTCATTTGGACATGTATATCAACCTCTATGAAAAAGACAAATGACTATTGCAATAAATCATGTGAGAGCAAGGTACGCTAATAACTCACTCATACAACAACCAAAATTCATAAAATTTTTACCACACATCAAACATCACATGAGTAGCATGCCACAAAAATTTCAATTCATTTGGAGCCATACAACTGCAATTAAAAAAAAGACAAATGCAACTAACATTGAAAACCTAGATGCATAAATCTATGTTTACAACTAAAACTTTAAAATAAAACATGACATATTATAGATCTACTGCATAGACAATTTCACAAGGATTCCATTTTTGGAGCTTCCTAGCATGAGATATTAATTTTCAAAGTTTCAGCCAAAAATCTGCATAAAAGAAAAAGAAAAAAGGAAAAAGAAAAACACTTTCGCCTCAAGGCCCCTGGGTTTTCGCTGAATCAACCCGAGCTCGGTTTGTACTGTTTGGTACTGTTCATATGAGTCATGGGCCCAAAAAATATTTCAATTAAATAAATCCTAAAACACGATTTTATCTTAGAAAATTCATAGAAAGTTTGTTTTAGCTCAAAAAATTATGAAAAAAGTTTTATATTTTTTCTAAAATCATGCTCTATGCTATGGTGCATAGCTTTAAATATCTCATTTATGCCACTTGATTCAATTTGTACAAATATCATGACCCATGTGCTACCATCTAGATTTTTTTCTGCCACATTACTCTCCATATTTCATTGCACTAAAACTTAATTAAATTTAATAGTTTGTAAAATATATTAAACAAAGGGTTCACGCATGCATGCATATGTGGGGCAGGGTGCATGTAGCTACTTATTTAACATAACTACTTGGAAATTTATCTAGGGTAGGAGACCAGTGCCCACTACGGTCCTGATGATGCTTCACGGACGCTTCTATGTAGTTCCCATGTTCAGTATTGACTAATTATAATAGATACATGAGCTTCTACTAGCAAATAAGCACCAAAATAAGTCCATCAAGATTCAAACAATTTGAAGATAGACACCATAACATAGAGCATGGCACAGCACAGCGGCCCCGGCCACCCTGGCACGTGCGGAGGCTGCGGGCATGGCGCCCCCGACCATCCCGGAGCGGCATCAGCAGCCCCTGCGCTGCCGGCTCTGCGGGGGCACCTGGGCGCGGCAGCGCCGGTTGGCCTGGCGTGGGCGAGGGCCCCGGCCACCCTGGCGCGGGTGAAGGCATGGGAGCAGCGGACCTGGCCGCCCCGGCGCAGGCGCAGGTGGTGCTGCAGCGGCCGACCACCCGCAGTGGTCGCCCTCCGGCGCGGCGGCGCACCGGTGCGGGTGGGCTCCGGCGGTGGCTGCAGCCGCTACCAGGCCCCAGCGTTGGTCGGCCCCTGGAGCGGGCGCGGGCGCCCCCTCGTCGGCGACGCTAGTGCCCAGCAGGCCATGACGATGGCTGCCCTCAGCCGCAGCTGCAGCGGGACCAATTCCAGCCAAAGGGACAGCTCCCGGCGGCGAGGTGGTGATGCGGGGGCAGGTCCGCAGGGGCGCGGCTGCACGCAACGGAGGGCGCATGCGACCAGGCTACCAGCGGGAGGGTAGGTGGAGCGGCCCCGTGCCCCGCAGCGTGCCTACCAAGGTGACGCTGGAGGAAGCATTTTGGAGCACAAGCAACACACCTCAACGGACTCAGCATTGAGGAGATCATCGCTGTAGGCGGCCTGATTTTCTCTCGTCAGCGGATGCCGGATGATGTGGCCTTGAGTGTCGTGGCCGGGATCGGAGCGGCCTTCTGGGTCGGGGAGGGCGCCGGAGAGGAGGTCGGGGGATGCGTCATGGGAGGGGACGCCGGTGCCAGATGAGGCAGCGGCGCCAGCAGCGGAGTCGCCGGAGCTGCGCCCTGGGTGCGGGCGTCGCGCCCAAGGTCGCAGTGGTGGAGGTCGGCGTTTGTAGAAGTGGCGCTCGGCGGTGGCGGCCATGGAGGTCTCGTTGGTGTCCAACGGAAGGGTAGGATCGTGGGGAGACGTTGTGCGCCGAGGTAGGCGGCGAGGACGCCGAGGGTGAGGAGGAGCCGTCTCTGCCGCTGGGTCACTGCTCTGCCTCCACCGTCTGCTTCTATTTGACGCACGCTCAGCGAGATGTGGAGCAAGGGCGTCGTGCTCGGGCAGACAGCGGTTCCGCTGTAGAGAGAGAGAGATAGCGCACGGGGAGGTGGGCGGCTGTTCCGCAGAGAGAGAGAGAGAGAGACGGGCGTGGGATGATTAGCGGGGCGATTAGTTTAGGAGCGGTCCGATTAGTTTAGCGCTGACTATGTCTTTTGGGTTTTTTTTTAGTTGTAGAGATTATGCACACATGCAAGAAATCTAACAACTAATAGGGGCATAGTTATAAAGTTACATCTATTTTTTGTGAACTACAGTATGGATAAGACATTCACATATATATATATACACACACATACCCTTATGAACGCTTGCACATATCCTACCTTTGTGAGCACCTCGGAAAAAATTGAGCGGTACATCTCGCCAACCACTAAAAAATAACACTGCCAAAATACTAGAATAAGTCAAGAAAATGCAAGCATGTGCATTGATTCGAGGACTTAAATTATATCCAATTAGGTAGTACATGCTATCACATTACTCCCTCCATCCCATAAAAAGTGTCTCATTTCCCAAAAAGTCAAATATTTTTAACTTTGATTAATTATATACAAAAATTATTAACATTTATGATGTATAAGTATCATTAGATTAATCATTGAATATATTTTTGTAATAAATTTATTTGGAGATACAAATATTGCCAATATTTTTTATAAATCTAGTCAAAACTAAAGAAAGATGGCATGTACAAAATAGTAAGTGACACTTTTTTTTGTTGTGTGTGTTACGAGGGAGGCGACGTATGGAGTACATAATAACTCATCTAGCCAGCACCAATTCTAGGAACTGTGAACGGGGCTAACAAGAGGATATCCGCGATCTCTTACATGAGAATGTTACTCCTTCTGTCCCAAAACATGTGTCGTTCTCATTTGCATAAGAAGTCAAACACTTTCAACTTTGACCAAATATATAAAGAAAATTATCAATATTTATAGTACATAATCAGTATTATTAGATAGACTGTTGAATTTATTTTTATAATAAATTTATTTGGAGATACAAATATTACTAATATTTTCTACAAACCTAGTCAAACTTAACAGAGTTTGAGCGGCGTGAAAACCATAACGACACTTATTTTGAGATAGAGGGAGTAGTTATCATGAGCTCCTGTTGGCTCCTCAAGTCTGTAAATATGATATGTCTACACAAGAGCTAGCGAGCTTAGGTAATTCTTTTGCGCAACGTTTACCAAATGGCCTCGGAGGCAGGCGGCCTGGTTGCCCACCTCGGTTATTCGAGGCAGGGCAGTTGGGCCAGCAACTACCTCAGTTAATCCTTAACCGAGACGGGCACTGTAACATAATCGCCTCGGTTAATGGTCATCAACCGAGGCGGTTGCCCTAAAACAACCGCCTCGGTTAATCTTTATTTACCAAGGCAATTGTGTCAGGGCAACCGCCTCAGTTAATGTATTAACTGAGGCGTTTGATACAACGTAACCACCTCGGTTAAGAGGATATTAATCGAGGTGGTTTTCTTATATTGCCCGCCTCGGTTAAGCCTGGGCTATAAATGCAGCCACACCCACCCTTCTTCCCCACGGCTCCTCCATTTTTTCGGGTTTTGACCTCAAAACCCTAAAAAGTGGTTATTTTCTAGGGGGAGAGCTTTTGCCCTTGGATTTGTTGAAGGGGGCACCGCAAGAGGTTGATTCTCGGTCTCAAACCCTCAATCTTCTCTCTTTTCCATGATTTGGGTGCTTTTTCTCAAGATCTAGGTCTATATAGTGGAGAGAGAAATCAGATCTAGATCTACCTGGCTGCATTTTTTCCATACTGCTCTGCTTATATGTGCCATTTTTGCTGTTTGTGTGTGTGCAAGGTGTTCAGGGTCATGGATAGGGAATGGATGTAAAAGACATCGAGGCTGGATCCTGCTTACCTGAATCATGTGACAAAGTTTGGAAGCAGGGATCCAAGTGCCGGTGCATCTAGAGGAAACTCGTCGACAACGACGACGGTGCGGTGAATGTAGAACAACAACCCTCATTAGCAGCGGCCGGCGGGCATGACAATGCCCTTGGCGCCAATGTAGATAGTGATTACATCACGATGGATGATCTGTTCCAAGACATGGTCGACGACGACGGCGGCGATGCGGATGGCAGTGAACTGGGTAGGGTGATGGAGGCCAAGGATGCGGTGCTTTTTGAGGGACTTGCTAACCGTTTGGACCATGACAACGTCCTGTTTGGGAGCCCGAGGTGTCTTGAGAATTTCAGAGAGATGAAGCAGGCGGCAATTAATCCCCTCTATAAGGATTGTCCAAAGCATTGGATGGTGATGCGTTTTAACCTCTAGATGTTGATGTTGAAGGCTCGCCATGGCTGGTCCGACACTATCTTCAATGACCTATTACGTATCCTTACTGACACATACCTAGAGAGTAACAAGGTGCCCGCCAATACATATCGGGTGAAGAAGCTGATCCGGCCAGTGGCGATGAAGCTTTAAAAGTTCCACGCCTGCCCTAACCACTATATCCAATATCGGGGCAAGTATGAGAACTTGCAGAGCTGTCTACTGTGTGGAGCGAGTCGGTACAAGAGGATGCCGGTTGTCGTGCGGATGCGGACAACGAGAGAGGGCCGAAGAAGCAGAAGAAGATAGCCAAGAAGACTACCACGAAGAAGCAGATCCCGTATCCTGAGGACAAGGAAGAAGAGGGTTACGCGTGGAGTAAAAGTCCGGCCCTGTCAATATGGTACCTGCCCGTGATCGATCGCCTGCATGCTATATTCGGAAACCCCGAGGATGCCAAGCTAATGTCCTGGCATGCATCTGATGAGCGCACGAAGGGCGATGGCAAGCTATGACACCCTGCCGATGGCAAGTAGTGGAAGCGTTTGAACGACAAGTTCCTGGAGTTTGGTGACGAGGCAAGGAATGTTAGGTTCATGCTGAGTACTGACGGGATGAATCCATTCGGTGACCTCAGCAGCTCATACAGCACTTCGCCGGTCATCCTCATCATCTACAACCAACCTCCCTGGCTATGTCAAAAGCATAGGTATCTAGATTTTGACGTACAGAGAGAAGAACCGAAGATTTTGTCACATGGAACTGGAGAAGCCAGGAAAGTTTTCAATCCGTAGCGCTGTTGGGGCAAACAAGGGAGACCAGTTCGACCTCAAGTGCATAGCCGAATGGGGATAGGAAACTGTGGGGTAATATCTGGAACTGCCAGATACCACCAAAGGTGGACATATTCGCATGGAAGCTAAGCAAAGATATCCTCCCAATAAAGAAGAACAAGTACAAGAGGAAATTAGAAGCGACACCAACCTGTGATCTTGTGACGATGAAAATGAATCCAACCATCAAGCAGTCATTAACTGCCCACGGGCACGGGCTTTGCGGTGGGCTATGGGCCGACAGTGGTCATTGCCGAAAGATGAACAAATCCGCTATACAGGTAAAGATTGGCTTCTCTTGCAATGAGCAAGAGAGAGGTGAACCAATCAGTGATAAGTGCAGCAATTACCGAGGCTAAGGGGCTTGCTCGCCTTCTAAACGGGTGGAAGATATCCCAAGTGAAGAGAACAAAACCATGTGACAAATGCTTTAGCTGGATGGAAACAGCACCTACTTGTGCTTAGGATCCCCTCAATGCCCGATTGTATAAATTTCTCATCTAGTTAATAAAGCTCTCTCTTTGCTTGCAAAAAAAATATTGAAGGGCGAAGAGTTTCTTCCGTCTCACTTTTTTACTTCACAAAAACTGTCTTTGCGTGCTTTGTATCCTATATGTGACCCAGATTCGTTACCTGTTCTCGCACAAGTTAGAAGTTAGAACAACTCGCGTCAATATATATAGACTTCGATTAAAAAATGTAGAGTTTCGTGTAAAGCATGAGCATATTTGTTAGTGAAGAAAAGATATGATGCAAGTAGTCGGGTCATGTCAAACAAAAATGGAAGAAATGGAGATCGAGGTTATGCCACACCGTATAGTTGTCGCTCATATAGGAATAAGTCTGAAGTATGAACGTGACAGATCCGTAGTTATCGCTGAAAACAATGTGCATATCTAACTGGTGAAGTCTCACAGGAAATAAAAACAATGAAGCTAGAGTCTGCGACTCTGTGTCCAGCCCACGGAACGGCTGCTTCCTTGCAATTGGATTTGGATCATCAGTAGAATCGATGTAAGCCAGGATTGTCAACACTTACTCGTGAATTATTAACAAAGGGACTTAATATGAGCAAGCAGGTCCTATAAAAAATATTAGTCGGAATGTGGACTGGCCCGGCCGGCGGTGCTTCTTGGAGACGGTATCGACTAAGCCATGTTCCTGGACAACCTTCTTTTTAATAACAAGTAACATTGATTTAACAGAGAATTGAGTAATAATGGTATCCAATTTTTGCCATTTTATTAGAATGGGAGAATTGGAAACTAAGAATTTAATTCTGCACACACGCAAGAAATCTAACAACTAATAGGGGCATATAGTTACTAAGTTACATATATTTTTTGCAAATTACAGTATTGACACGTACCAGACCAATTTGATCTAATCCTTCCGCTCCTGTGGCGAACATGCTATGTACACAATAACATCACCCATGGCATTGGATCTGCGAGTCGGTGGCCGGCTCACTGGGGTTTCTGTTGAGCTTCCAGGAAAGCTTGATTAAATGCAAAGATTCGACGGCCTGTGATAATATCAAGGGGAAGCAATTTTGATAGGGAGGTCCTCAAGATGGCTGCAGGGGATCCCTATTGCTCCTCGACGATGCTGGGAACCACCTCTGGATGGATGGATCAAATTAAAATCAACATTGATGGTTCATTCCTAGAGTGGCGAAGGAGGGATAGGAGCTATTGCAAGGGTCAAGGGATAGCAACGGCCAAGTCATCTTCTCGGCGTGGAGGTTCTTGGAAAGATGCGGAAGTGCTGATGAAGTGGAAGCCTTAGCCTATGTGGAGGGTTTACGCCAGGCCGTCCAGTGTGGGCTGCCTCAAGTCATCATTGAATCCGACTGCGCACAGATCATATCTGCAACGCGCAAGACAAAGGTGGACCAATCAGTGATAAGTCCAGCAATTACCGAGGCTAAGGGGTTTGCTTGCCTTCTGAACGCGTGGAAGATATCGCATGTGAAGAGAGATTGAAACCAAGTGGCGAATTCTTTAGCTGGTTTAGCTACATGTAATAAACATTATTCCCCGGCCTAGATGGGAAGAGCACCTGCGTGTGCATGGGATCCCCTCAAATGCCGACTGTATAAATTTCCTGTCTAGTTAATAACGCTCTATCTTTGCTTGCAAAAAAAAAATGAAGAGCAAAGAGTTTCTTCTGTCTCACTTTTTTACTTCTCAAGACCTGCCTTTGCATCCTCTGTATCCTATTATATGACCCAGATTCATTACCCGTTCTCACACAAGTAAGAACAACTCGCGTCAATATAGACTTTGATTACAAAAACGTAGGTTTCCGTGAAACGCACGAGCATATTTATTAATAAAGACAAGATATGATGCAAGTAGTCCGTCATGTCAAACAAAAATGGAAGAAAAAGAAATTGAGGTTACGCCACACCGTAGTTATCGCTCTTATAGGAATATAAGTTTGAAGTATGAACATGACAGATCCGTAGTTATCGCTCAAGACCATGTGCATAACTGGTCAAGTTTCACAGGAAATAAAATAACGAAGCTAGTGTCTGTGACTCTGTGTCCAGCACGCGCACTGGCTGCTTCGTTGCAACTGGATTTGGATCATCAATAGAATCGATGTAACCTATAGGATGCTGGTCAACGCTCACTCCTGAATTATTAACAAAGGGACTTAATACGAGCAAGCAGGTCCTATAAGAAATATTAGTCGGAACGTGGACTAGCCGGGTGCTTCCTTGAGACGGTATGGACTACGCCATGCTCTTGGACAACCTTTTTTTAATAACAACTAACATTGATTTAACAGAGAATTAAATAATAATCGTATCTGAATTTTTCCAGTTTATTAGAATGAGCATTGGAAACTAAGAATTTAATTCTGCACACATGCAAGAAATCTAACAACTAATAGGAGCATAGTTATTAAGTTACATATATTTTTTTGCGAATTACACAGTATGGACAAGACATTCATACATGTATGTACATGTACCCTTATGGACATTGCTTGCACATATCATACCCTTGTAAGCACCTCTGAAGAAATTGAGCAGGCAGATCTCGCATACCACTAAAAGAACAACACTGCTAAAATCCTGAGCATATTAGTTATCATGAGCTCCTGTCGGCTCCTCAAGTCTGTAATTAATATGATATGTCTGCACCTGAGCTACCGAGCTTAGGTACGGTATGAGTGGTGTGGCTCGCCATTAAGCTGAGCAGCTGTTCAATGGAAAGACCGTAGAGCCCTGCATTGAGAAAAGAAAATACTTTGGTCCTCCTAATAACAAGTGCGTGTATCTATATATATAGTATATGATTTTTAGAAAGGAAAGCAAAAACTTTGCCGCAGTTTTTATTAGAAGAAAAACAAAAAAAGATGACAGCCCAGTTTTTTGAGTGGGAACTGGGCCCAAAAACCACCGGACTAGAATACAACAACTCGATCAAGCATGAAGACTGACTACTAAAACTTAAGGCAACACTAAAAACAACTCGGTCGATAACAACAAAACCAAACTTCCAGCTTCACTGACTCTACTAACAACATGCACAAAACACACTTAGGAGACAAAGAACTTAGCACAACCGGAGACAAACTAAGGACCTCTGGTAACTAAAGCTAAAAGAACAAGGAAACCAACTGAATTTGACCCCTGGAAGGTAGTACCCGCCAGCTACCCTTTGCTCTGAAGACACAGCAACTAACCCACTAGCTTGTTTTCTCTAGACTGGGAGGGGAGCAACAGCTTAGCACATGAGGCCTTCAACTTTTTGGATCACCTAAAAGCAAAAGGATCTCAAGCCATTTGACCATCGCTAATGATCTGCTTTGAGTGGGTCTTTGTCCATGCTTGACTAGTGCTTCGAGGGCTTCCATATTTGCCTTAGTGAGCGGATGATCAAAGTGTTGTGCAAATTCTTCAAACTGATCAGCAGCAGATGGTTCCGACTTAATTAGGAGATAAATCACAAAGTTGCTTAAGTAGAAGCTCCTTTCCATGTTGCGATTGGTGTCTTGTTTTACAGATCAAACTTGTGTGTTGTTTATGCGCCTACTTAGCTGGGTCCTGGTGCGTGTATATCGTGTATACACTTCATCCATGAGGAGACCTCGGGACTTGACGGAAAGCAAGTCAAAAAAAAATGATTTAGCCAACGTTGGATAGCACTTGGTGCGCCTAATAATTAATATAACTGAGTCTCGTCACAACCCTCGGTCATGTGCATTCCTGCAGCCTCAAATACAAGAAATGGAGGCTGCACATGGCAATGCCGCATGAATCACTAATCTCTTGTGCCAATATATATCAGTAGGATTAGCGGGTGAGCCTGTATGTACTGTAGGTGAGCCTGTATGTACTGTACTGAATCACTTGTCAATCTCTCTCCCTTGGCGTCCCCGTGTGTTTTGTGTGATAGAGACGAGAGAGATGGGTCTCACTAGTGCTGTGCACTGGTGGGAAGAGTCGCAGATGCGAGTCCTCGTCCTTGGCAGCCTTGTCGTCCAATTCCTTCTCTTAATCTTCACCTTTGTGCGTACCCGGACTATTCCAGGGTGGATCAGATTCCTAACGTGGTTGGCATACCTTGGCGGTGATGCCATCGCGATATATGCTCTGGCCACGCTCTTCAACCGCCATAAGGATCAAGATCGTGGAGGCGACAACATGCTGGAGGTGGTCTGGGCTCCCATCCTCCTCATCCACCTCGGCGGACACGACGGCATCACTGCCTACAACATCGAAGACAATCAGCTGTGGACACGGCACTTGCTAACTGTGGTGTCCCAGGTCAGTGATAGTAAACAATTTTTGGGCAAAAAGAAAAAAAACTGAGATTTCATGTTTGTTTAGACCCTATATATAATTAAATTTTATTTACAGATATTTTATTCGTGCAATGAATCCAATCAGTCCGTTGTCTATTGTGTTAATGTTAACCTGTGATGTATTACTTTGTTAATTCTTTCTTGTTTTTTATACTATGCGGATTGTGATGTACGATTGATATGTTAGGGACATTTTATAGAGAATATTTGCCAGTTTTTAGAAAACATATTGTTTGAATTATTTGATCTGATATTTCATGTCCATTTGGTAGAGCAGCGTGCACATTAAACTTCATTTACCGGTTACCTTTTTTGCTGCCTCAGGTCACAGTGGCCATCTACGTGTTCGGGAAATCATGGCCGCCAGGTGGCGACAAGAGGCTGTTGCAGGCATCAATCTTATTGTTCATCCCTGGGGTTCTCAAATGCTTCACAAAGCCATTGGCTCTCAAGAGGGCGAGCATTACTAGCCTTGTTAGCTCACTTGATGCTAAGGGGCCAGCAAAAAAAGGTGAAGAAAGCGAGATGGATCCGCATTCGCTCAAGAAGTATGTGAAACGAGCTAAGGCTATTGTCCAAGGACAAGAAAAAGATGAAGGTGACGAGGCACAAGGTGAAACAGTTTGTGTGGAGAAGGACAACGGTCATCCTCCACCACAGCAAGGTAGTCAGTCTCATTAATATATATAAGCTACTACGTCCTCCATTCCAAATTATCGGCCGCTTTGAATTTTTTTACATCCATTTTGCTATATATCTAGATATAATATATGTCACTAGTAAAAAAACGGTATTTTAAAACACCTCCTATTTCTAACAGCAACGCTTCACTTAGCAATCCGTTTGTAACTGCTCCACTATAGCTTATAAACCGCCCCTATAAATACATTTTTAGTCGCCCTATACATGGTCCGGTTGCAACCCAGCCCAACCCAGAAACCAGACCATAGCAAACCGCACCCAGAGGAACCGTACAGGCTGGTTTACATCGGGTAGAAACCGCTTAACCTGTCATTTCATCTTCTTCCTGTTGACACCGCCGCGACGCACTGAGTGCCTTCCAATCTCATCGATGCTGCTGCTATTGGCACGGCCATCCATGTCTTCGTGCCGTCAGGGTCTAGCGTCCATGGCCAGCTACCGCGGATCCACCACGCTCATTGCAGGCGACGCCGGCTCGTCGTGCCTGGCCGCCGCGAAGCCGTCCTCGTCCGTTGCGACGCCATCCTCTTCCGTCATCACCTCGGACCCAGCCGCGAAGTCCAGGTCGTCGTCAGGCCTCCGCGGGAGCACGCAGTTGTCGGATCCCGAGCCCTGGTCGGCGTTGTATGACACGAAGAACCACCCGGCCACCGTGGTGCGTAGCCGCAGCTCCTCGGAGAAGAGCACCTGCACCACGTCAAATTTTTCCCCTTCCTCGGTTCAGTATTTTGGGCCTTGTTCCCATTTGATTGACATTGGCATTTGGCCTATGCCTCGGTAGCCGCGCCAAACTTTTCCCCTTCCTCAGTTTAGACTAGCAGCACTCGTATACGGTAAAACTCCCTGGAGGATGGGGATACCGGAAATTTCTGTGCACCGCTGTACGCTAAATCGTCCTGTAAACGAGCGAATGGCCGGTCATCTGCTATATTTAGTGCAAGAGAGAGCGTGAGAGACGAGAGAGGAGAAAGAGGGCGGGCCCCACTGTTTTCTAGTAACAAAAAATATTATAACTCACAAACCAAAAAAACCAAATTAAATTCCGATTGCACCATTAAATTCGTTTCAATAAATACTTCAAAACAAGATATCACATGGATATATCTAGATAAAGTGACAAGTGGGCCCCATAGTGAATAAAGGATGATATAGAGGATGGATGGATGCGGAAAAACTGTATATATTGTGGTGACTAGGATGGAATATTCCTTTTAGATGATGAATATAGAGGTTGATGAGTGTGGATAGTCTTAGTACCGCTGGCTTCCCCTCGCCTTCGTCCGATGGAGCCACCAAGCTCGTGTGGCAGCGCCGGCGTCCAGCTCGCCGCCAAGCCCTCGGAGGACGACGCCAGTGCAGACCGGCTCAGCACGCTCCTTGATGACGTCTTGCTCCGCGTGCTCGTCGGCCTCGACGGCGCCGCTGCCGCAGGCTGGACCAGCGTGCTCTCCACACACTGGCGCCGCCTTTGGCTCCTCCTCCCGGAGCTCCGCTTCCCATTCTCCAGCGATCCCCGAGTCATGGCCTCTGCTCTTGCTACCCACGGAACGGCCCTCAGCTACCTGGACGTGGAGACCCTCGACGCGGCCCCGAGTCCGCCACGGCCCAGCTCCCCGCCGTCGCGCGCCACCTCTACGGCAGCCTCGTCTTCACGAACCGACCACCGGAGAGAGACGCGAGTGGCGACAGCGGGGAAGGAGGCACCTTTGAGCTGCCCTGCCTGGCGAACGCCACCCGTGTACGCGTTCCCTCTCAACCCGTGTGCGCACCCTCTGCTGCGCTCGTCGAAGGCTGATCGAACCCGGCGAAACCCGCGTAACCCGTGGGTATGAAACCGTAGAAGAAGGATAGCTACGGGTTGAAGTGGGTTTTGCCCAGAAAACCGTTTTAACCAACCATGTACAGGCTGAATTTTTAGACATGTCCTATATCAAAGTTGTAGTGCTTGAGGAGATCTAAAACTTTATAGTTGAAAATGTTTTCATTTAAGGTCGTTCAAGAGTTCAAATATTGATTAGAAGATCCATACATATTTGTACAAATAGATAGCATTATATAACTCAACACAAATGATTGTTTGGAGTAGTTGTAGGGGATGGAGCACGCAGAGCTTGAGGTTGCGAGTTCAATACCTAGCTGCTACACTATATCAGAAGATACCGAACTCTCCAACTGCTAGGTTGGGCCTCCGGCCACACTAATTTTATTTTATTTTTATGGCTTCTATAAATGATTTTTAAAAAAACTGGAAATTATTTTTATGTCAACCAACTCTGAAAATAGAGTTTTAAGGGCGGTTGCCTTAAGAAGAATGTCTCTGAAAATCAACTTTTAGGACGTTTTCAAAACCGTCTCTGAAAATCACTTATTTTATGATCGTTGGCATAGAAGCGGTTTTTAAAACTGTCTCTGAAGATCACTTTTGACCATCTCTAAAAATCTTTTCTTTATTAGTGTGTCTAGATACATAGCAAATTCTACGTACCAAAAATGTTAAAGTGTCTTATAATTTGGAACAGATGAAGTATTAATTTAAATAGTAGTACCTTTTACATTTTCGCGGGCTTAGTATCCTTAAATAAATAATACTCTGTATTTCTGGTCTTGATCAATGGGCAGCAAAACTAAACAAAGATGAGATGGATCCGTTGGAGGAGCACGTGAAACCGGCAGGGGTTGAAGGAGAAAGGGCTCGTGTGGTGGAAACAGGGGTAGTTAGTTTCATATATAAACCGACTAGAGGCCATCCAACACGAAACCAAAGAACAGAACAGTTACTTGGTTTTGACAAACAACAACTGATGCTCCGTGAGGAGGCCTGTAAGCTATTCGTAGACCTTTCATCTCCGTATTCTGGCCGTCGGCTTAGTATCTTTAAATATCTCTGGAGCTTATTAACCAAGAGAAAGCAGAGACGACGACCACTAGTAGAAAATCAAAAGAAAGAGAAGATAAACCAGTGACAGCATATGGATCCGTGCGACTAGGGCTTGTTACTGCGTTCCTCGTTCTCTATACCAAAGTAAACACTGGAGCCCTTCCTAATTCTACTGAGTTCAAGATGGCTCAGACGGGTAGCCTTGCAATTGGATTTCTTTGCCGCCAATGGATACTGCTGTCACGTGTAGTGCTACCGTGGGCAGCCATTGGTCTCTTCCACCACAGCCACAGAGAAGCTTATAATGATACTGATGTCAAGATTACATATGCCTTACTCTGTTGTACTGCTATCATAG
>CM039608.1:2134831-2157884 GCA_022457205.1 Saccharum spontaneum | reverse complement strand
GAGGAGGCTTCATGGCACCTTTTTTTTCGGCTGGGAGCCAGGAGGAGGTTGCATGGCGCCTTTGTGCACCGCTCGTTTTCAATTTTTTCGGCCTGGAGCGCGTTTGTGCTTGCTCGGCGCGTTTGGAGAGCAGCGAGGGCGATAGGCGAGTGGCCACGGCGTGGATGGGAATCGAGGAGAATTGGCTGCGGCGTGGACCGGTCCCATCATCAATGCGCGGTGCATGCATCGAAGGGGCAGGGGCTTAGGCGTCCATATTAGCGTCGTTGGGGCCAGAACGTCGTTCTTTACAATCTTACGTCTAGGGGCCAGGACGTCGTTTTTTTTGTTATACGGAGGGAGTATATATATATATATATATATATATATATATATATATATATATATATATATATATATATATATATTATCATCACCAGTATAGATGGTCATCGGGCCGGCCCGATTCGGCCCGGCATGGACCCATGCTAGGCACGGCCCGATTCGGCCCGGTATGGGCCCATGCTAGGCACGGCCCAATAGGGGTCGGGCCAGCACTGCACGTCGTGCCTCCCGGGCCATGCCGAACTGGGCTCCGTGCCTGACCAACGGCCCAAGCACGGCTTGTTCGGGCTGCTTTTCGGGCCGTGCCGGCCCGAGAAGCACGTTCAATCCGGCCTGCCGTGCCTGCCTGAGGCCCACGAGAGAGCGTCGCGCCGCCGCCGTCGGAGGAAGCTGAGGTCGCGGCCATAGCGACAGAGTCGGAGAGGGAGCCTTCGTGTGGTGTCTCCAGGTGCGACCTCCAGGCGCTCACTAAGGCAGGAGCCAGGAGGGGAGCCGCCGCCACCGCGCTTTGCTCCCACGAGCTCGTCGTCGGATCCGCACGGCCGGAGCACTCCATGCCGGATCTCCACGGCCAGCGGGCTGATGGAGTGGAGGAGGCATGCTGGAGGTGTGGGGGAGCGCTGCTGCCACCGCTGAGGGAGATGGCCCCGTGAAGGACGGCGAGGCCGCAAGGGACGACGGTGCATGCGGGTGCGGCTTGCAAGTGAGTGCGTGAGTGACTGAGTGGTGACTGGCGAGGCGAGCGGAGCAGCGGACGGTGGGCGCGCGACTCACGACTCGCGTTCGCGAGTGCGGTGCAGGAACGGCGATGGGGCGAGTGCGGCGCAGGGGTGGGGAGGGAAAGGAATGAAATGGATTTAGGGTTAGCGGGGATGGGCCGTAGGGGGCTTTTAGTAGGCCGCCCAAGTTATCGGGCCGACATCGGGTCTACTCATATATCTCGGGCCGTGCCGTCCCCGCCCACGGGCCTAAGTGGCGGCCAGGCATGGCCTGCTGCCTCGTGCTGGGCTGCCAGGCCTCAGGCTGCATAGCTAAATATAATCACCAGCCACTTGGATTGAATGTGGGGTTAGAAGTATTTTTTACAGGTTGTAAATAAATTCGTGTACCTAATAAAATGAAAAAAAAATCTATGGCGCTTAGAAAAAGCGTTGCTCCATTTTTTCAGCATGGGGGCTCCTCGACCTTGACGCTGTGCGTCTCCAGAGCAGCCGACAGAGCTAGCGGTGATAGAGACGTGCGTGCATTAATTTGAGAGGAGAGGAGACTTGAGAAATCCGTCATGGAAGCACTGGATCGGTCGTCGGTGGATGTCGCGATTTAAAGACAAGCCAGGCCGCTGGCAGTGTGAACACGAACGGCACATGCTGCGGAACGGCGAAAAAAGGGCCCAGACTGACGGTGGGTTCAGTTGGGGAAAAAGTTTTAATCCATAAAGGGGTTTTTGATACTAATAAAGAAGTTAATTACATAGCTTATCTGGAAACTGCGAGACGAATTTATTAAGCCTAATTAATCTATCATTAGCATATTTTACTGTAGCACTTTAGTGTTAAATCACAGACTAATTAGGCTCAAAACGTTCGTCTCGTGATTTTCAACCAAACTGTGCAATTAGTTATTTTTCATTTACATTTAATACTTCATGCATATACCGTAAAATTTGTTACTGTAGTTTTTCGTGAAAAGTTTTTGGTCTAAACACACCCTGATCCTGATTGTTGATGAAGGGTCGTTGTCGTTGGTGACGAAGCTGATTGACTGGGAGCACCAAGTCCACACCGTTGACACAGAGGCAAAGCAGATCTCGGATGCTGCTGGGATATATACTCAGTTCCAAAAATACAGACGTTTTAATTTTTCTAGATACATTGTTTTTAGTATACATCTAGACATAATTTATATCTAAATGCCCAACAAAAATTTATATCCATCTATCTATACTACAAAAGAGCGAAAGAATTGAAAATAGTCATTCACCCTTGTCGGTGTTCGACCCCGGGGTCCTAAACTGACGAGTGAGTACTGCATGTACCTATCCTGGATGGTGATGCAAGGAGAACACACGGGGGGTTTATCCTGGTTCGGGCTGAAGAAGGCTCTACGTCCAGCTTGGGGAGAGAGTTTTGTATTTCCTTGCACCTAGGTGCTTGTGTAGGGGTTACAAGCTTGCGAGAGAGGACGGCGAGCCCAAGTCTCAAAGAGAGAAAAGAGTACAAAGATGATTGCTTGAGATGTTGATCTTTGTCTTGTGAGTACAAAGATGATTGCTTGAGATGTTGATCTTTGTCTTGTGTCTTGCCTGTCATCCGTCCCCCTTTTAGGGTCCTGACCGGCCCCTTTTATAGGGCCGGAGGAGACCAGGGTACCGGGGAGCCTGAGACGATGTTTTGTTGATCCCTGTTGAGGTGACTATAGCGACGTGCCCTGGGAATGGGCGGCCATCCCTAGACACCATGGTGACGTAGAGGATGAGACGACGAAATGACTCGGAGCGCCGTGCCATACCGTCCTTCCTTCCCTGTTGAACCGTGCTGAGCGTCGAGGTTGGGTCGAGGTCGGGTCGATGTCGGACGGATAAGGCCGAATCCCCGAGACTGCGGAATACAGGCCTTGTCGTATCCTCCCTCGAGGGTAACTGGCGATAAACAGTGCACGGTAAGGTGTGCATAGTGACAGGTTTCACCTCCCATCACGGGATGGGCGGTAAAACAGTGAGGGCTGACACCGGCATTGCTCCCACGTCGATCCTGATTACGACCATACCGGTAGGTGGTAGTAGGTAATCGCATTAAATGCTCTGACTTCTGTCCTGGGGCAGGTGAAGTGAAGGGGTCGAGCGCCCTGACCCGGAGTCACGCGAGTCGGAGTTTTTCCGTTGGGCGAACGAGCCTCGTGCGAGTCGAAGTGTGGTCGAGGTGCCCCGCTGTACGGGGCGCGGTTGAGGCGTTCCCGTCGAGGGTGCCTCGTACGAGTCGGAGCCGGAGCGCGATCGAGGCGCTCCGTCGAGCTGGCCTCGTACGAGACGGACCTGGTGTTGACGATCCTTAAGTATCAAATTTAATTGTCAACTAAACATGGAAAAGGATCAATATGAACTAGACATCTAGAATTAGGGTTTTATCTGACAGAATTCCACGAGTTTTGGTGTTTGTCTATTTCTGCAGGGGGTTATCAGAAAATACGGAGAGAAGGCCCACACGTCGGGTTTACATAGAGATATTAACATGTGCGCTAATTTTCTATCATCTAGAAGACTCCAGAAGACACGTGAACGAACGGGAGGCAGAACGGGGCCCAGCCCAGGGCGCCCGCCCTAGGGTTTGGGGCGGCCGCCCTACTCCCGTGGCCAATCAGCGTCAACTTCGCGGATTATGCTCCACCGACCTAAAGGATCAAGGAAAACCGTGCGATTAATGTCGGTTTGATCCGACGGCCCACGATCATTTGAGGGGGCTATATAAGCAGGGCCTCTCCACCCCAGGGGAGGAGGAGAAATCATTATCAGAGGAAGCCATCAAGTTTAGGGTTTAGAAACTCTCTCCCGCAGAGAATTAGATTTAGCTACTCCCAATTCTTTCAAGTTTTATAGGATTGATTAGATAGAATTAGAGAAGTAGGGCCTAGCGCTCTGGATTTCGGATCTTCGTCAATAAAGATTGGTATTATTTCATATCTTTCTCTACGACTTTATTCTAATTGCATTATGTCTTTATTTATTATGTTCCTAGTTTGCTCTAGTTCTATAAGTGATATAGTTATGATTGATGATGAGTTCATGCATGAGTTTGCAAAGCGCTTAGCTCTTTTCACGTGGGAGTTAAGTGGTAGATCACATGTAGGCGTGGTGCTTAGATGTTATTTACCTACAAATGTATCCTATTGGCCGGGTCGTGTGGTAGTTCGCGATGGTGACAGCTTCGTTGATTCTTATATAGTCCACCCTCCGCTGATAGGACAGGCAGAATTTGTATTGCGGAGTAAGTCTTGCTATGTTCTGATTTACTTTAGCAATGTTCCTTATACATGAATGAAGAGTCTTTTGTGTTATATATGATCTTGTAGATGCTTAGAGTAGATTATGACTTTGTAAATAGTGGATACTTAGAATCCATTCTCTTGCTAGTCCGACGTCACCTTACATTTATGTGGAGTAGTCTATTTCTAGTCGCTGTGTTATTTACCCATGAGCTTATATTTCATTATCTTTATTATTATGGCTTACCCCCTGCCAAAGCAAGTGACTGTGTGACGAGTTTCTCAGTAGTAATCATGTTCTTGCAAGTTTATCTCTAGTCTAAGCCTTGATAGATTTTACCCCTGTTTTCGTTTTCGCCGTTCTCTTAAGCAAAATTATAAATAACGATACCTGGAATACTTATCCTGGTGAAATGCTACAATGAGGTATTTTATCTGTGCGCTTGCGGATAGAATAGATTATTTTCTAGAGAGCCTTTATGTTTATAAATACCTTAGTACGCTCTAGCACCATGCTAGGGATGACAACCTAGTATTCAAGTGGTGTTAGCTAGTGTCAACAAGCATTTCTAGCGCCGTTGCCGGGGAATGGTAAGGAAAGTCAGGAAGTCGGTCAAGGTTATTCAAATAAAATTTTAGACTAGACTATTGAGAAATAATTGCATAACAGCTACTATATAAATGAGAAATCATAGCAAGGCACCTCTGCTTTGGCAGGTTCACCCTGTTGTTTTCCTATGTTTATATTTTTTTACAGGGTATATCAGGATTGACTTTGGTGAATTAAATTCTTCATCATCAGAACCAAAGCAATCAAGGAAGAAGAAGCTAGCTACCAATTGTTGAAGTGATGGCACAGAAGACCTTACAGGAATTTTCTGCCCCAAGTCTTGAGAACATTCTTACTGGTCCAAGATTTGAAGTAGAAGAAGGAGTACCTGAGTTCGAGCTCAAGTCAAACCTCATCAACTTGGTGCAAGCTACACAATTCAGTGGGAAGGCACACGAAGATGCTAGTGCACATTTGCAGAACTTCTTGGAGATTGGAAGCACAATTAGCATCAACGGAGGTGACAAAGACGTCATACTACTTCGCCTCTTTCCATTTTCACTAGAAGGGAAGGCGAGGAAGTGGTTCTACACCAATCAAGCAAACATCAAAAATTGGACGAACCTATCAGATACCTTTCTATCAAAGTTTTTCCCTATAGGCAAAACAGCTGCCTTAAGAGGAAATATTGTCAGTTTCCAACAGCAGAAGACAGAAACCATTCCAGAAGCGTGGGAGCGTTTTCAAGGATACATATCAGATTGTCCTCACCATGGAATGGCCAAATGGTTACTTATACAGACCTTTTATCATGGATTAACCCAAAAGTCTCGTGAGTGCCTAGATGCATCTACTGAAGGATCATTCTTGGAGTTTACAATTGGAAAAGCAGAGACACTTTTGGATAAGATAGCAGAAAACCAAAGCTGGTTCCAAGACAAGACTCAACATTGTCATCAAACTGAAGAAATACCAGAAGAAGTAAAAGCACTATCAACTAAGATGGAAGATTTGCTCCATTGGATTGACCAGAGGGCCAAGTTCAAAGAAGATCAAAGGGCTATAGAGACAGTATACAAATATCAAACCACCTCAAGTCAACCCAATAGCAAAGGTATGAATTCAGGTAATATTCTCAAACAACCTTCATTAAAGGAGATAATTGCTCAACAAACTAAAACTAATGATGAAGTCAAACAAAGGCTAGATACAAATGAATCATTTTTAAAAGATATACACAATAAAATGGATTTTCTATTAACTGCCTTTGATGAGCAAAACACTCTTAATAAGAGGGTAGAGCTTAAGCTAGCTGCTGTCTTGCCTGTTGCCACTAACCTTGAGCAGATAAAGAACATAACTACTAGAGGAGGGAGATCTACCAGAGATCCCCCACACCCAAGAGAGAAGCAAAAAACACCAGCTCCAGTGCAACCAGCAATGATAGAAGAAGAGAGACCAGTTGAAGCAGAAGATCTGCTACAACCATCAAGAACTGGAGAAATGAGGAAAGATTTTCACGACATCAACTATTTGCCATTTCCCAGAAGAAATAGAGGACTACAGTCGGATGAGCAGTTTGGTACCCACATATGCGAAGTACATTAGAGATATTCTTAACAAAAAGAGGCCACTGCCCACCACTGAGGTAATCAAGCTGACAGAAGAATGTAGTGCGGCCATCCTCAACCAACCACTAAGGAAGAAGAAAGATCCAGGATGTCCTACCATTGATTGCTCAATCGGAGACCAGCACTTTAACAATGCACTTTGTGATCTCGGAGCAAGTGTCAGTGTGATGCCAGCATCAGTCTATAAGAAGCTTGAACACACAACCCTAAAACCAACATCAATGTGCCTACAACTAGCAGATCAATCAGTTCGACACCCGATGGGCATCGCAGAAAATATTCCAGTCAGAATAAGAGATTTCCTTGTGCTAGTAGACTTCGTGGTACTGGACATGAACCCCGACTCAAAAGTGTCCATCATCCTTGAAAGGCCATTTCTGAGCACCGCCAATGCCCACATTGATGTGAGTAAGGGAGAAATCAAGTTCAGCATAAACGGACAAGAAGAACACTTCACATTCAAGCCCAGACCAGAGAGAGACTCTACAGTGGAGGAGGTTCACGAAGAGAAACCACTGGAGACACCATCTCCAGAGGAAGGCAATTCAGAAGTTTAAAAAGATTTGGAGGTCCAGCTTGGGGGACCTAAAATTCCCAAACCCTCGCCGGGGGGTAATTCGGTATTTATCCACATCATTTAATTTTTGCATAATTAATTCTTGCATTAGTCATACTCATCCATAGCATTATTATAAAAATCAAAAGTCCCATATAAATAATATTTGTGGTGTGTAAAAACCCATAATTATTGTGGAGGCACAAAAATATTTTTCCATGATCATTTTTTAGTTTCAATTCTCATAATTTTTCCTGCATTATATTTATTTATAGCAATCTTCTAGAAGCATGACCCACATCCTTTGGTCCCATATGTCATACACTACACCTCACATACATCATAACACATAATTTCACCCACCAACTCATCTCCACTCAACCAGACAACTTCCACCGACCAACCACCACCTATGCAGCATTATTTGGCGTAGGAGTGAAGCATGTGAGGGAGTGGGAAAGTTTCAGCCACAGAGGGCACTCAAGTGGGGCGCCCGCCCTGTTGGCCAGGGCACCCGCCCTGCCCCCAGCTCCAACTATAAAAGACCACCTCTCTACCTCATTCTCATCCCACACACATTCCAGAAAACATATGCAAGCTTGAGCTCTCGACTTTCAGAAGAAGTGATCTAGTGGGAGAGTGAGAAGGAGAGTGGAAAGGGAAAGAAAGAGTCGAAGAGAGTTTGGAAAATTTTTGAGATAGAGAGTGAGATCACCTAGTAATTAGTGTTCCCGCTATCCCAAGCGGAATTAAAAGTTGTTTAGGGGGAAGTGCTGCTAAAATTTATAATTCTCTCGGACGACTAACCCCTGGACGACTGACTTCTCGGACAGCTAACCACTAATATATTTTTCTCACATATTTCCACGAGTTTCTGTTTGTCCCTATTATTCTGTAGGATGTTTAAGAAAGTAAAGAGCGTGGCCAAGTCTCTCAGGAGTGGTACGAGGAGTTCGTCTCGACTCTCCTCACGCCAGTCGGAGATGAGTGTCGATCCGGCACTTCCGCAAGCTCCATTGTCTTCGTCAGGTGCACCAAACAAGGTCCTACTCAAGACAGGAGACCTTGGGCTCAGGAATCGCAGGGAGAAGGAGATTCTCCAGCAGTTGAAAAACAAGACATTCATTCACACTCCCACCATCGATTTCGCCTTACTCCAAGAGACAGGTATGGCTGCTGAATTTGACTTAATTTTTCAAATGATAGGATGGACGGATTTTTGGAATATCACTGAGCATGGTTCCCGTCTCCTTACTATTGAATTTCTTTGCACGTTACAATATTGTGAGGGGGGGATTTCTTTTCGGATGTTCAAGCAGGACATTATGCTGTCCTAGAGAGAGCTGAGTAATCACCTCGATTTTCCTCCACGGAGCATTCTGGACCTTGACTCCGGCTTGCCCAATTTTGAGAAACATCAGTTTTGGAGAGAAATCTCTAGGGACGAACTCTTTTACCAACCCCGAACCAGCGACATGGAGCATCCTACACTCCGAATGTTCCACAAATGGCTCGGGTACAATTTTTTCTTTCGTGATGACTTAAGAAAGGTGCGTATGGGAGATCTACAACTCATTTATGCTGCCATAAACAAAATCCAAGTTTCACCTGTTACTCTTTTAGTTGCCCATTGGCTTGGCACACCTACTCTTCAGGGACCTGTCGGGTGTACTTCACTCATAACTCGTTTAGCCGTTAGCCTTAAGTTGTTAGAAAATTCATCGTTAGAATTCATTGAGGAACCTAGATTTTATCACGGCTACGACACTTTTAGATACGCACGGATGTTAAAAAGGGAAGCGGGGATAATGTACATGCTGTATGACAACAACACCAAGGTTCGGTTACCTAACCCGGACCTTGGCATATATTCTGTTCGAAATTATTTGATTGAGACTGCAGCACCGGTGAACCGGAGAGCTCCACAGCGCACGGCATCCGCAAGGATGGCCACCCATCAGGAACATACATGGCAAGAAGCTGATCCCGGGCCAGAAGAGGCAGCACATCTGCACTATAATGATTACAACCCCAGAGTTCTTCGGGACCCATGGGCGTGACACGTCCAGCCAGAAGAACCACCACAAGAGACATGGCCGGAGGGACAATATCACCAGTGGGAGAACCCGCCTTTTACAAGAAGGTACTCCACTGACCCATATGGAGCTTCAGGGTCTAGGCCCCAGCCCCAGTCTGATACAGGAAGATACTCCGACGCCTCCTACGCCTTCTCGGGGGACTACTACCAAGAGACTGCCGCCTTCTACACCCACACCGACAACACTCTCCTCGACATCCGCACTACGCAAGCTGAGCACGGAAGACTCCTAGAGGAGCAACAAAAATGGAACCAGGAGCAAGCCACTAGAGTGCAAGCAATAAGGGAAGACACCACAACCTTGAACAACAACGTCACGACCATGCTGCGCTACTTCAACATTGAGTGAAGAGAGCCACGACAACAACCAGCTTGGGGGAGTTCCTCCCCAGTTACCGAGTGAGTTTTAATTGTTTTTCCTATTTACTTTTCAGTTTTTCTTTTTCTGTTTTAGATATTTATATCTTAAAAAAACTTAGAAAACCCAATAAATATTTTCTTTCTTAATTTACTGCATTCCTAAAAAATGAAAACCAAATAAAAAGAGTGTGTTGATAAGTGTGCTTTATTTTCCTGTTTAGTTCAATCTCTAGACATAAATGAAGAAAATCCAAAAATATGTATGATGGAAATGATGAACAGTTGCTCTGTTTACTTACCTTCAAGTGCCTAGCTTTTATATTAGAGTTCTCCCAAGACTTGCTAAAATCTGAAAATTACTATCTGTGGGAACATGAGCCTAAAACTAAAGTCCAGGTAAAAGATAAGACATGATATAAAGTTTGAGCTGCTGTTTATCTTGTTCTTACAACACTAAGTTCTGGAAATTTATTTTGAAAAAAAAAACCTGCAAATCACATGATGAGTTCCTAGCATAACATTCTTACCACAGCCATACTTGCTATAATTGCTGTATCTTTCGAGTTTCATTGAGTTGTGTAGATCCTTAGGAGCTTTTCATATGGTTAAATCAAGATACTCACTTGCACACATCTATTACACCAATCATTAAAAATCTGTTGAAAATATTGTTATCACTCACTGTCCCAAAGTATTGTTATTCTCTCTCTCCTAAAAGATCAAATGCAGAAAGAGACATGGGCTATGCAAAAATATGCGAGGAAATAAAAAGGAGCAAGTGCCCGGAACCTCGAAAAAGAAAAGAAAAAGAGTGAGACGAGAGGTAAAAATGGACAAGTGTCCGACAGTAGAATTAGGGGTACAAAGATACCCACCTGAGCGGAAAAAATGGACAAGTGTCCGACAGTAGAATTAGGGGTATTTACTACCCACTTGAAAAAAAAGAAGAAAAAAGAGATAGCCCATGTTCTCTCCCAATAAAAGATCAAGAGAGGAGGAGAGATAGCAATATGAGGAACAGTGAGCGATAAGTTTTATCATCACCATCACTATTATTTACTCCACCACACATGCACATCTTGATTTAATTGTATGTTGAGTTCCTTTGGATCCGCAGTTCGATTAAACATATGTATGGGCTGTTAAAGTGAATCATGTCTAGGAACTCTGAGCTTTATTTTGAAAACTTATGCAAAACTCCAGAACAAAGGTGAGGTATAGACAGGAGGAATAGTGCTTGGCTTAATTATTTTGTCTTTCAATTACCTAAGGTTTAAGTAAAGGTGCTAATCCCCAAGACACTTGACTCTAATCTGGGAGAATTTTATATGAAAGCATGTGTGCCTGTCAGGAAAGAAAACATCAAAGCAACTTCTGATCCATCTGAGTTTTAGTTGTTTGCTCAGGGACGAGCAAAGGGTAAGCTTGGGGGAGTTTGTTGACGATCCTTAAGTATCAAATTTAATTGTCAACTAAACATGGAAAAGGATCAATATGCACTAGACATCTAGAATTAGGGTTTTATCTGACAGAATTCCATGAGTTTTGGTGTTTGTCTATTTCTGCAGGGGGTTATCAGAAAATACGGAGAGAAGGCCCACACGTCGGGTTTACATAGAGATATTAACATGTGCGCTAATTTTCTATCATCTAGAAGACTCCAGAAGACACGTGAACGAACGGGAGGCCGAACGGGGCCCAGCCCAGGGCGCCCGCCCTAGGGTTTGGGGCGGCCGCCCTACTCCCGTGGCCAATCAGCGTCAACTTCGCGGATTATGCTCCACCGACCTAAAGGATCAAGGAAAACCGTGCGATTAATGTCGGTTTGATCCGACGACCCACGATCATTTGAGGGGGCTATATAAGCAGGGCCTCTCCACCCCAGGGGAGGAGGAGAAATCATTATCAGAGGAAGCCATCAAGTTTAGGGTTTAGAAACTCTCTCCCGCAGAGAATTAGATTTAGCTACTCCCAATTCTTTCAAGTTTTATAGGATTGATTAGATAGAATTAGAGAAGTAGGGCCTAGCGCTCTGGATTTCGGATCTTCGTCAATAAAGATTGGTATTATTTCATATCTTTCTCTACGACTTTATTCTAATTGCATTATGTCTTTATTTATTATGTTCCTAGTTTGCTCTAGTTCTATAAGTGATATAGTTATGATTGATGATGAGTTCATGCATGAGTTTGCAAAGCGCTTAGCTCTTTTCACGTGGGAGTTAAGTGGTAGATCACATGTAGGCGTGGTGCTTAGATGTTATTTACCTACAAATGTATCCTATTGGCCGGGTCGTGTGGTAGTTCGCGATGGTGACAGCTTCGTTGATTCTTATATAGTCCACCCTCCGCTGATAGGACAGGCAGAATTTGTATTGCGGAGTAAGTCTTGCTATGTTCTGATTTACTTTAGCAATGTTCCTTATACATGAATGAAGAGTCTTTTGTGCTATATATATGATCTTGTAGATGCTTAGAGTAGATTATGACTTTGTAAATAGTGGATACTTAGAATCCATTCTCTTGCTAGTCCGACGTCACCTTACATTTATGTGGAGTAGTCTATTTCTAATCGCTGTGTTATTTACCCATGAGCTTATATTTCATTATCTTTATTATTATGGCTTACCCCCTGCCAAAGCAAGTGACTGTGTGACGAGTTTCTCAGTAGTAATCATGTTCTTGCAAGTTTATCTCTAGTCTAAGCCTTGATAGATTTTACCCCTGTTTTCGCTTTCGCTGTTCTCTTAAGCAAAATTATAAATAACGATACATGGAATACTTATCCTGGTGAAATGCTACAATGAGGTATTTTATCTGTGCGCTTGCGGATAGAATAGATTATTTTCTAGAGAGCCTTTATGTTTATAAATACCTTAGTACGCTCTAGCACCATGCTAGGGATGACAACCTAGTATTCAAGTGGTGTTAGCTAGTGTCAACACCAGGTATGCGGTTTGAGGTGGGCTGCGTTTTGCTGTGGCTTAGTCGTTTTGTTTTTTTATTATTGATGATGTGGGTACCCCCATTCTGTTGGTACCGACAGTAGCCCCCGAGCCTTTGGGTGAGTGTGAGATCACTCTCCCAGAGGTTTGTTAGTTAATGGACTGGAGTCGTAGCATCGTAGTTTTTTTCGGTGGGGGCGCGCGAGCGCACCCGCCGGGTGTAGCCCCCGAGGCCTCGGTGGAGTGTTGAGACTCCTCCGAGGTCTTTTATTCGTTCTATTGGGGAATGGTTCATTGCGGTAGAGCCCCCGAGCCTCGTGCGCACAAGGTCGATCAGAGTCCTGGTCGTCTTCTGTCGTGCGACCCTCACGCTCCTCCTTCAGAGAGGAGGAGGGGTGGGGAACGTCGTACTACCCCTATTTGGGCGAGTTCCGACGATCTCCGGCGAGCTGCTAGCGGGGGAATTCGAGTGCGAGCCTGTGCTCCAGTCGTTAGGAGTCGGCTAGTGGCCCGGAGGCGCTCTCATAAAATGCCATGGAGTGGTCGTGTGGATGTCGGTTTCCTGCGATGGGATCTGAGGGCTCGGTGCCTCCCCCGAGGGGATTCCTACGTCGACCTCCTCCTACGGCCTCGAATACGTCTTGGGGTGCCTCGAGAGCGTGGCTCGAGCTCTGGCCATGTACGGGCGCATCCCTGGTCGTCCCTAACTCTGTCGCTCGAGGACAGCTGTCGAACCCAGGTCGAGTGCCAGCTTCCGCTCCCTCGAGACTTATGGCGGGCTCGGAGCCCGTTTACCAGGTATCTGGGAATATCCGTCCACGGATCCTGCCTCGCCCGTTAGCCGGGCGCGCCTTTTCAGGGGAGAGGGCGAGATCGGCGCGGTAGTGGGCGACGTGGCGTACGGTTACGACGTGGGGGACGGCCACGTGCCCAACTCCTGCGAGATTGAGGGAAACGGTTAGGTAAGAGCATTAAATGCAGGAAACCGCTCCTACCTTTTCACGCCGCCGTTGGGCTTCCGCCGGGGCTATAAAAACAAGGCCTAGGGGTCTGCCTCCCCTACCGATCCTTTGTGTTGTTGCACCCTTTGCCTTAGACAGCTCTGTGGGCGGCGCTTGCTCGGCAACGGGCTTTGGTCGAGGAGGCCCAGAAACGGCTTTCCGATCGGAATACTGAAATGGCCGAGCTGCTCGTTGCCTACGCGACGGTGAAGGAGGAGGCGGTGCATGCTTGGGCGACCGAGGCCGTGGTGCGTGAAGACGCGACCAAGGCCCGGGAGGAGGCAGCTCAGGCCAGCAAGGACCTCGAGCCCTTGTCAGCACGGGTGAAGGAGCTCGAGGAGGACGTCTCCCTGGTCAGCCGTCAGCGTGACGCCCTCAACGTCCAGATTGGGCAGGTCACCGCCCGCTTTGGCGCCCTGAAGGACGAGATCGCGGCATTGAGTAGAGCCGTTCTGGAGAAGGACGCGGCTCTTCAGACCACCTGCCAGGAGATCGAGGCGCTGAGGGCGACCGTTCGTGACAGGGATGACGCGCTCCAAGGGCTCGAGAGGACGTGCGGGGGGCTCTGTGACGAGGTCATGGGCTTGCAGACCCACACCGAGGGTAAGTATGGGTGTTATAGCCACGGCGTCGAGACCCTGTGTTAGTATTAACTTAGTTTATTATGTTTCAGAGCTAGAGAGGGAAAACCGGGTAGCTCAGGCGGCGTCCAATTCCCTCCAGAGCCTCCTCGAGGCTGAGACCCAGAGGACCCAGTTGCTGCAGGGCGCGATCACCTCCGTGTGTGACGGCCTGGGGGTCGAGCCCGACGCCGACAGTGGGGAGGACGCCCCGGAGAACTCCTTCGTCCGCCGGATGGCGGCACTGGGCCGCCTCGTCCGGGAAAGGATACGGGGCAGCCTCCACCATGGCGTGAAGAGGGCACTAGCTGTCGTTCGGTCTGGGTTCATGTTTGACATACAACTTGTCACTGAAGGCTTCATCACTGACCCGGACCGGACAGACGAGGAGAACGAGGACGCTTGCCTGGAGCTGATCGGAGCTGCCGAGAAGCTTGGGAGCCGCCTGGCCTCACTTTTCGAAGCCGAGGTGGTTCTGCCTGCCGATTACGAGGGCCTGTGAGCCAAATCTAGGCGCAAAGGCCCGTGTAATAAGTTAGTATTTCTTCAAATTTTGGTCGTGGTGGCCTCGAAGGCCTTAAAAACTCGAAACATAAACCGATGTTTGGTTATTTAAGTTCTGTTCAAGCTTTTCTTCCCTTTATCGCTTGAATCATGTTCTCACGTGATTTACTTAGCACGCGGTTGCGCCCTTTGGCATAAGGGAGCGAGTGGAGGTACCGTAGCCTCGGAGGCGTAAGTGATCTCGCGGCTCGACTGCCCTCGAGCTTCAGGATGCTCTTACGGCCTCGCAGATCATGTAAGAACCTGATTTAAGCGACAGGGGGTGTATTCCTTTTCAAAGTTATGAACCGCAAACCCCCGAGTGCAGATCGTCGAGCAGGTTTCTGCCTTCCTCATTTGTGATGCAACGTTGGAGGATGCCAGTAGGGCTGCGGCGGTACAGCTCCCTACTGTCGCCAAAGACCACAAAGGTTTTGGCCCGGCGAGCGGTCCGTCGGGCCTCGGTCAGGTCCCCTCGGATAAGGTAGTCGAGGTACGGAACGCGCCAGTCAGGCTCGAGGTCAGATGGTGCTGTCGAGCCTTCCACCTGCATGGCTTCAGCCCCGGTCGAGGGGGCTTCTGCCTCAGGTGGGGGGTCGAGTGACGTTCCGTCGACCCCTCCGTCTGGCCCAAGGTCGACGGATGGCTGCTGGAGATCTTTTGCGAAAATGTCTGCTGAAACCGTAGTTCGACTGGACGTGATTTTCGCCAGTTCATCGGCGGCCTCATTATACCTGCGTGCGATGTGGTTGAGCTCGAGGCCGTGAAACTTGTCCTCGAGGCGCCGCACCTCTTGGTAGTAGGCTTCCATCTTGGGGTCGCGGCAGCTCGAGCTCTTCATGACCTGATCGATCACGAGCTGGGAGTCGCCTCGAACGTCGAGGTGTCGGACCCCGAGCTCGATGGCAATTCTCAGCCCTGTGACGAGCGCCTCGTATTCAGCGACGTTATTTGACGTAGGAAAATGAAGCCAGATGACGTAGCGCACGTGAACCCCGAGGGGCGAGATAAAGAGCAAACCCACGCCTGCTCCTGTTTTCATCAATGACCCATCGAAGTACATGGTCCAGAGCTTAGCTTGGAGCTGTGCAGGGGGAAGTTGGGAGTCAGTCCACTCAACCAGGAAGTCCGTTAATACCTATGACTTAATAGCTTTGCACGGCGCATAAGATAGGGTCTCGCCCATGAGCTCAACTGCCCACTTGGCAATTCTACCCGAGGCTTCCCGGTTCTAGGCTATCTCTCCCAAGGGGAAAGAAGAAACCACAGTTACCGGGTGACCCTCGAAGTAGTGACGAAGTTTGCGCCGTGTCAAGACAACGGGATATAGCAGCTTCTGAATTTGCGTGTATCGTACCTTGGCCTCTGAGAGCACCTCGCTAATGAAATAGACCGGCCTCTGGACGAGCAAGGCATGTGCTTCCTCGGCCCTCTCGACAACCAAGACCGCGCTGACTACTTGCGATGTCACGGTGACATAAAGTAGGAGCGGTTCTCCTAGGGTCGGAGGGACGAGAATTGGTGAATTAGAGAGTGTGGCCTTGAGTTTTGTAAGAGCTTCTTCGGCCTCGAGGGTCCATGAAACGTGCTCCGATTTCTTCAAGAGGCGGTACAGAGGGAGCGCCTTTTTGCCGAGGCACGAAATGAAACGGCTGAGTGCCACCAAGCAGCCCGTGATCCTCTGTACGCCCTTCAGATCTTGGATGGGGCCCATCTTGGTTATCGCAGTGATTTTTTTGGGTTGGCTTCGATGCCACGCTTAGACATGATGAACCCCAAAAGCATACCTCGAGGAACGCCAAAGACGCACTCCTCAGGATTGAGCTTGATGTTTTTCGTCCGGAGGCATTTGAATGCAACGTCAAGGTCGTTTACCAGATCGTCGGCTTGTTTGGTTTTGACAACGATGTCATCGATGTAAGCCTCGACGGTGGATCCGATGTGTTCCCCAAAAACGTGTTGCATGCATCGCTGGTATGTAGCCCCTGCGTTTCAGAGACCGAAAGGCATCGTAACGTAGCAATACATGTCGAATGGGGTAATGAATGAAGTCGCGAGCTGGTCGGACTCTTTCATTTTAATTTGGTGGCAACCGGAGTATGCATCTAAGAACGAGAGAGTTTCACATCCCGCAGTGGAATCAATGATTTGATCAATGCGTGGTAAAGGAAAGGGAACTTTTGGACATGCTTTATTTAAACTAGTATAGTCTACACACATCCTCCACTTCCCACTCTTTTTCTTAACTAATACAGGATTAGCTAGCCACTCAGGATGATGAACCTCCTTGATGAATCCGGCCTCCAGCAGCTTGTGTATCTCCTCACCGATGACCCTGCGCTTCTCCTCGTCGAAGTGACGTAGGCGTTGCTTCACCGGTTTGGATCCGGACCGGATCTCCAAGGCGTGCTCGGCGACCTCCCTGGGTATCCTGGCATATCTGATTGACTCCACGCAAAGATGTCGATGTTTGCGCGAAGAAAGTCGACGAGCACGGCTTCCTATTTGGGATCGAGGGTGGCGCTGATGTTCAGCGCCTTTCCCTTGGGATTAGCAGGGTCGAGGGGTACGAGCTTGACGTCTTCTGTAGGCTCGAAGTTGTCGGCATGGCGCTTTGGGTCGGGAATCTAATTGGCGAGACCCTCGAGGTCCGCAGCCAAGGTCGCCGACTCCAAGACAGCCTCGCCGTGCTCGACATACTCGACGTCGCACTCGTAGGCATGTTCATATGAGGGCCCCACAGTGATGACACCGTTTGGGCCTGACATCTTGAGCTTGAGGTAGGTGTAGTTCGGGACCGCCATGAACTTGGCATAGCACGGGTGCCCGAGGATAGCGTGGTAAGTTCCACGGAATCCGACCACTTCGAAAGTGAGCGTCTCCTTTCTAAAGTTGGACGGTGTTCCAAAGCAAACAAGCAGATCGACCCGTCCGAGGGGTTCTGCCCGTTTCCCTGGCACGACTCCGTGGAAGCCCCCGACGCTAGGTTGGAGGCGCGTTCTCTCGACCCCCAGAAGGTCGAGGGTCTGGGCGTAGATGATGTTGAGGCTACTCCCGCCGTCCATGAGCACCTTGGTGAGGCGTGTGTTGGCGATAACGGGATCAACAACAAGCGGGTAGACTCCTGGATTGGGGACGTAGTTAGGATGATCATCACGGTCAAAAGTGATGGCCATCTCAGACTAGTCAAGGAAGCGGGGGACCGCCGTTTGTACGGAGAAAACCTCACGCCGCTCTCGTTTGCGCTGGCGCACCGAGAGGCGGGTCGAGGGTCCTCCGTAGATCATGAAGCAGTCATGAATCTCGGGGAATCCCCCATCCTTATCGTCACCCTTGGGGTCTTCCTTCTGTCGTCCTTCTTAATGCCTACGCCCTCAAAGTACCTGCGGAGCATGTGACAATCTTTGAGATTAGGGTTAGTGGGTCCCTTGTGGTAGGGACACGGCTCTTTGAGCATTTTGTCGAAGATGCCCCCACCGGGGGGGCCTCGAGGCTTCTTGCGTTCGGCAGCAACGACAAGCTCGTCGGCCGGGGCCTCGAGCTTGCTCTACTGGCTCTTCTTCTTCTTTCGGTTGTTTCTCTTGGAGCCCCGGCTGGAGCCTGCGGGATCATCGACCTTTTATTTCCCTTTGTCCTGGTCACCACCAAAGATGGCACCAACTGCCTCCTCGCCGGCGGCAAAGTTGGTGACGATGTCCATCAATCCGTTGGCAGTGAGTGGGGTGTTACGGCCCAACTCTCGGACCAACTCCTTGCAGGTTGTTCCAGAGAGGAAGGCCATAATTATGTCAGAGTCGGTGGCATTGGGGAGCTCGGTACGCTGCCCGTAGAAGCACCGGATGTAATCCTGGAGGGATTCACCTGGCTTTTGCTTGCAACTCCGGAGGTCCCACGAGTTGCCGGGGCGCATGTAGCTCCCCTTGAAGTTTCCCTCGAACACCCTCACGAGATCGTCCCAGTCGTGGATCTGTTGCGGTGGAAGATCCTCGAGCCAGGCTCGAGCGGTGTCGTAGAGGAACAGGGGGAGTTGTTAGATGATGACCCGGTCATCGGTGGCCCCGCCCAACTGACACGCCAAGCGGAAATTGGCGAGCCAAAGTTCGGGTTTGGTTTCGCCATTATACTTGGTGAGACTCGTGGGAGGGCGAAACCGAGCCGGGAGTATTATCTCGTGGATAGCCTTACTGAAGACCTGAGGACCCGGGGGCTCGGGTGAAGGGCTATGATCTTCCGAGCTGTCGTAGCATCTGCCCCTGTGCACGTGGTAGCCTCGAGCCACGCAGTCACCGTGCTTGCGCGTGCGGCGCTCAACGATGTTGCCACGAGTGTCTCGAGGTTCGTGGTCGTTGGTGATGGGCTCAGAGGCAGGAGCTACCCGGTTTCACCGGGCAGGCTCAGGATGAACCGAGGCCTCTCTCTCCTGTTGGGAGGGCTCGACAAGCCGCTCCGAGGCGGGCTCGCGTCGCCTCGAGGCAGAGCTCTCGACGTGCTGCATGGCAGCGGTCTCGAGGAGTTCTCGGATTTCATCGCGAGCCCGACGGGCGTCGGGGTTTGATGGCTCGGGCATGTTGCGGAGGAGCATGGCGGCGGCGACGACGTTCTGGCTGGCTTGAGCGAAAACCGGGGGGTCGATCACCCGGTCCTCGTCGATGCGACGGTTGACGTCGCGAGCCCTCTCGCGAGCTCTTCCGCCAAGTGCGTGTGCCGCGCGCTCACGCTCGAGGGTTTGTTGGAGCAGGTGCAGGTTTTCTCGTTCCTTGTCGAGCCTGTCCTGCAACTCGCTGATTTGCTCGAGCTGCATTCCTTGATCCGCAAGGAATTGAGCCTCATCCCGTTCGGCAGGGAGCTCAACATGAGGTGGCGTATGCCTTCCTTCGACTGGCTCCTCGTCCTCCGATTCCAACGTGCTCTCAACATCGACGTTGAAGCATTCGCGGGTTGGATCGTAGGTGTCGTCAGCCGAGTCGGAGTCAGGAGCGCCAAAGTAGTAGTATGACGGGGGAATGTGAGGCCGTTGCAGACCGCCTCCGCGGTCGCGACGCTGAGAAGCGGTCACACGGGGTTCTGTTTCCGGGGTCCCCGTGGAGTCCAGATAATCAGAATCCGGTGTGGATGCAACGAGGTCCAGAGTGGAGCGTAGATGGTGCCCGGGGAGTTCCTCGTAAGCACTCATGCTAGTGCTTACAGAGGAAGCGTACACCCGGGCAACCGAGTCTAGCCCAAACGGGAACGGCGATGGAGATGTCGCTGCCCGTGCCGAAGTGGTTGATCTAGGCAGTGGTGGTGTCTCACTGGACGGGGGAGCGGCGGAATTCTCCGTCGGCATCTTACCCTCAGCCAAGCTCATCCTACCCAGACCCCGGTTGGCGTCTGGCTAAGAGGCACCAGATCGGGGAATCCCACCACCCTCCGTGAGGTGAAGACGGTGGTTGTGCCAGGCTCGTCGTCAGGCGGCTCGCGCCTGTCGAGAGCGACGGTACCGGCGGAGCGCTCCCCCTGACTGGGAGAGCTCGTAATCCTCGTCGGTCGGGTGCCTAGGCGGGAGGAGGACCATATCGTAGCCATAGCCAAGCGACATGAACTCCAAACTCCCAAACCAGATCACCGTGGCCAACGGGATAGGGTGCTCGGGGTCAGCCATCCAGGAAAGAATGGCGGGAAAGCGATGTTGGCACGCAGCGGTCCCCTACCTGACGCGCCAACTGTCAGTGTTCGGCCCGGGGGGTCCTAAACCGACAAGTGAGTGCTGCGTGTCCCTATCCTGGATGGTGATGCAAGGAGAACACACGGGGGTTTATCCTGGTTCGGGCTGAAGAAGGCCCTACATCCAGCGGGAGGGAGAGAGTTTTGTATTTCCTTACACCGAGGTGCTTGTGTAGGGGTTACAAGCTTGCGAGAGAGGGCGGCGAGCCCAAGTCTCAAAGAGAGAAAAGAGTACAAAGATGATTGCTTGAGATGTTGATCTCTGTCTTGTGTCTTGCCTATCGTCCGTCCCCCTTTGTAGGGTCCTGGCCGGTCCCTTTTATAGGGCCGGAGGAGGCCAGGGTACCGGGGAGCCTTGAGACGATGTTTTATCGATCCCTGTTGAGGTGACTGTAGCGACGTGCCCTGAGAATGGGCGGCCATCCCTGGACACCATGGTGACGTAGAGGATGAGACGACGAAATGACTCGGAGCGTCGTGCCATACCGTCCTTCCTTCCCTGTTGAACCGTGCTGAGCGTCCAGGTTGGGTCGAGGCCGGGTCGATGTCGGACGGATAAGGCCGAATCCCCAAGATTGCGGAATACGGGTCTTGTCGTATCCTCCCTCGAGGGTAACTGGCGATAAACAGTGCACGGTAAGGTGTGCATAGTGACAGGTTTCACCTCCCATCACGGGATGGGCGGTAAAACAGTGAGGGATGACACCGGCATTGCTCCCACGTCGATCCTGATTGTGACCATACCGGTAGGTGGTAGTAGGTAATCGCATTAAATGCTCTGACTTCTGTCCTGGGGCAGGTGAAGTGAAGGGGTCGAGCGCCCTGACCCGGGGTCGCACGAGTCAGAGTTTTTCCGTTGGGCGAACGAGCCTTGTGCGAGTCGGAGTGTGGTCGAGATGCCCCGCCGTACGGGGTGCGGTCGAGGCGTTCCCGTCGAGGGAGCCTCGTACGAGTAGGAGCTGGAGCGCGGTCGAGGTGCTCCATTGAGCTGGCCTCGTACGAGACGGACCTGGTATGCGGTTTGAGGTGGGCTGCATTTTGCTGTGGCTTAGTCGTTTTGTTTTTTATTATTGATGATGTAGGTACCCCATACTGTTGGTACCAACAACCCTGATATTAACTACCCACCTAAACTTTTGTCCTTTAAATTTACTTTAAAATTAGATCTAACACATCTAAATCTTTCATCGTAATATGATAAACGGGCCCAGTCGGAAAACTATTTATTGTTTACGCGTGTTTCTCTCTTGCGTATCCCCGGCGCCCTTTTTTTCCACGGAAAAACTTACCCACCCACCTATACCCCCTTCACCGTCTCGTCGCCTCCTCCCTTCCTTCCGTGTCTCTTTCCCTCACGTAGCATCTGTTTCCTTTTCTCCGCATGCTAGGTAACCTTGCCGTCGCCGCCGCCATAGAAAAAGGAAAAAAAAACTTACGTCGATTTCGGTCTTTGGACCCCAAGCATAGATGTGCCTGCCCGGCTACCCCCATCGCCGGGCATGATAAATATTAATATTTCAGGTACATAATAAATCTCATTAGATAGATCGTTGAATCTATTTTCATAATTAATTTATTTGGAGATACAAATGTTGCATGTATTTTCTACAAATCCAGTCAAACTTACGGCACAAAAACAGTGGTTATTTAGGGACGGAGGGAGTATGCCATTACGAATAATATATATATATATATATATATATTATATATATATATATATATATATATATATATATATATATATATATGGAGAGTATATTCTGTAGCTACCTCCATTTAAGATAATTTTATATACTAATTTACGATAATGTCAATACATGTTTACGATAGTTGGGTTACTATAACACACGGGGATATTTACCGTAACATTTTAGTAAACCACTTAATAAGGAGTTACTATAATCTTGTAAATTAATATAGTAATTATCGTGACTCAAAGTGGTTACAGAATAAGTTATTTTGTAGCCAGCAATAGAGAAATAGCTCTCTCTCTATATATATTCAATTACGAAGAAAATATAAAGTAACATATTTTATTTTTCAATCTAAATTATCCATCTTAGCTGTCATAAAAAACTAAAAAAACATCTTCTAAATTTACATATAAATACTAATATAAGCCGTGCCAGATTCATGGGCCACGCCAAATTCTTCGCGGCCGCGAGTCATGCGAGCTCCGTTACCGCTGCTCGAGCGTGCCCCGCACGAGCTCCACCGCCACACGCCATGCGAGTTCCGGCGCCACCAGGCTGCACGAGATCTGCTACCGTTGGAGGGCTCTCAGGCACCGCGCCGCCGCCGGTGGGGCTCCCGGGCCCTAACCGCTGCTGGGGACGTGCCCTCTCGAGCCACCGCCAGATCGAGACGCCGTGCCCCACGTGCCCTCGCCCGATTGTCCTGTGCACAAGAGAGAGGCTAAGGGAGGGAGAGTGAAATAAGAGAGAGAACGTGGGAGGGGATTTCTTTATATAAAGTGTGTTCACTTGGTGAAAAGTGGATGAAAAGTTAGTGTAGCATCTTTTGTTGTTATTTGGCAAAATTTGTCCAACCATGGACTAATTAGGCTCAAAAGATTCGTCTCGATATTTACAGACAAACTATGCAACTAGTTATCTTTTTTACCTACTTTTAATGCTCCATGTATACGTCCAAAGATTCGATGTGATGGGCGGAAGAGAAAATATTTTAGATTGGCATGTGAAGTGAACACAACCATAGTCTAGGGTTTCTAAATGTGCTAGTTTG
>CM039608.1:2114717-2134731 GCA_022457205.1 Saccharum spontaneum | reverse complement strand
CGTCTCGCAGTTTCCAGATAAGCTATGTAATTAACTTCTTTATTAGTATCAAAAACCCCTTTATGGATTAAAACTTTTTCCCCAACTGAACCCACCGTCAGTCTGGGCCCTTTTTTCGCCGTTCCGCAGCATGTGCCCGTTCGTGTTCACACTGCCAGCGGCCTGGCTTGTCTTTAAATCGCGACATCCACCGACGACCGATCCAGTGCTTCCATGACGGATTTCTCAAGTCTCCTCTCCTCTCAAATTAATGTACGCACGTCCTCTATCACCGCTAGCTCTGTCGGCTGCTCTGGAGACGCACAGCGTCAAGGTCGAGGAGCCCCCATGCTGAAAAAATGGAGCAACGCTTTTTCTAAGCGCCATAGATTTTTTTTTCATTTTATTAGGTACACGAATTTATTTACAACCTGTAAAAAATACTTCTAACCCCACATTCAATCCAAGTGGCTGGTGATTATATTTAGCTATGCAGCCTGAGGCCTGGCAGCCCAGCACGAGGCAGCAGGCCATGCCTGGCCGCCACTTAGGCCCGTGGGCGGGGACGGCACGGCCCGAGATATATGAGTAGACCCGATGTCGGCCCGATAACTTGGGCGGCCTACTAAAAGCCCCTACGGCCCATCCCCGCTAACCCTAAATCCATTTCATTCCTTTCCCTCCCCACCCCTGCGCCGCACTCGCCCCATCGCCGTTCCTGCACCGCACTCGCGAACGCGAGTCGTGAGTCGCGCGCCCACCGTCCGCTGCTCCGCTCGCCTCGCCAGTCACCACTCAGTCACTCACGCACTCACTTGCAAGCCGCACCCGCATGCACCGTCGTCCCTTGCGGCCTCGCCGTCCTTCACGGGGCCATCTCCCTCAGCGGTGGCAGCAGCGCTCCCCCACACCTCCAGCATGCCTCCTCCACTCCATCAGCCCGCTGGCCGTGGAGATCCGGCATGGAGTGCTCCGGCCGTGCGGATCCGACGACGAGCTCGTGGGAGCAAAGCGCGGTGGCGGCGGCTCCCCTCCTGGCTCCTGCCTTAGTGAGCGCCTGGAGGTCGCACCTGGAGACACCACACGAAGGCTCCCTCTCCGACTCTGTCGCTATGGCCGCGACCTCAGCTTCCTCCGACGGCGGCGGCGCGACGCTCTCTCGTGGGCCTCAGGCAGGCACGGCAGGGCGGATTGAACGTGCTTCTCGGGCCGGCACGGCCCGAAAAGCAGCCCGAACAAGCCGTGCTTGGGCCGTTGGTCAGGCACGGAGCCCAGTTCGGCATGGCCCGGGAGGCACGACGTGCAGTGCTGGCCCGACCCCTATTGGGCCGTGCCTAGCATGGGCCCATACCGGGCCGAATCGGGCCGTGCCTAGCATGGGTCCATGCCGGGCCGAATCGGGCCGGCCCGATGACCATCTATACTGGTGATGATAATATATATATATATATATATATATATATATATATATATATATTATCATCACCAGTATAGATGGTCATCGGGCCGGCCCGATTCGTTCACGTGTCTTCTGGAGTCTTCTAGATGATAGAAAATTAGCGCACATGTTAATATCTCTATGTAAACCCGACGTGTGGGCCTTCTCTCCGTATTTTCTGATAACCCCCTGCAGAAATAGACAAACACCAAAACTCGTGGAATTCTGTCAGATAAAACCCTAATTCTAGATGTCTAGTTCATATTGATCCTTTTCCATGTTTAGTTGACAATTAAATTTGATACTTAAGGATCGTCAACACCAGGTCCGTCTCGTACGAGGCCAGCTCGACGGAGCGCCTCGATCGCGCTCCGGCTCCGACTCGTACGAGGCACCCTCGACGGGAACGCCTCAACCGCGCCCCGTACAGCGGGGCACCTCGACCACACTTCGACTCGCACGAGGCTCGTTCGCCCAACGGAAAAACTCCGACTCGCGTGACTCCGGGTCAGGGCGCTCGACCCCTTCACTTCACCTGCCCCAGGACAGAAGTCAGAGCATTTAATGCGATTACCTACTACCACCTACCGGTATGGTCGTAATCAGGATCGACGTGGGAGCAATGCCGGTGTCAGCCCTCACTGTTTTACCGCCCATCCCGTGATGGGAGGTGAAACCTGTCACTATGCACACCTTACCGTGCACTGTTTATCGCCAGTTACCCTCGAGGGAGGATACGACAAGGCCTGTATTCCGCAGTCTCGGGGATTCGGCCTTATCCGTCCGACATCGACCCGACCTCGACCCAACCTCGACGCTCAGCACGGTTCAACAGGGAAGGAAGGACGGTATGGCACGGCGCTCCGAGTCATTTCGTCGTCTCATCCTCTACGTCACCATGGTGTCTAGGGATGGCCGCCCATTCCCAGGGCACGTCGCTATAGTCACCTCAACAGGGATCAACAAAACATCGTCTCAGGCTCCCCGGTACCCTGGTCTCCTCCGGCCCTATAAAAGGGGCCGGTCAGGACCCTAAAAGGGGGACGGATGACAGGCAAGACACAAGACAAAGATCAACATCTCAAGCAATCATCTTTGTACTCACAAGACAAAGATCAACATCTCAAGCAATCATCTTTGTACTCTTTTCTCTCTTTGAGACTTGGGCTCGCCGTCCTCTCTCGCAAGCTTGTAACCCCTACACAAGCACCTAGGTGCAAGGAAATACAAAACTCTCTCCCCAAGCTGGACGTAGAGCCTTCTTCAGCCCGAACCAGGATAAACCCCCCGTGTGTTCTCCTTGCATCACCATCCAGGATAGGTACATGCAGTACTCACTCGTCAGTTTAGGACCCCGGGGTCGAACACCGACAAGGGTGAATGACTATTTTCAATTCTTTCGCTCTTTTGTAGTATAGATAGATGGATATAAATTTTTGTTGGGCATTTAGATATAAATTATGTCTAGATGTATACTAAAAACAATGTATCTAGAAAAATTAAAACGTCTGTATTTTTGGAACTGAGTATATATCCCAGCAGCATCCGAGATCTGCTTTGCCTCTGTGTCAACGGTGTGGACTTGGTGCTCCCAGTCAATCAGCTTCGTCACCAACGACAACGACCCTTCATCAACAATCAGGATCAGGGTGTGTTTAGACCAAAAACTTTTCACGAAAAACTACAGTAACAAATTTTACGGTATATGCATGAAGTATTAAATGTAAATGAAAAATAACTAATTGCACAGTTTGGTTGAAAATCACGAGACGAACGTTTTGAGCCTAATTAGTCTGTGATTTAACACTAAAGTGCTACAGTAAAATATGCTAATGATAGATTAATTAGGCTTAATAAATTCGTCTCGCAGTTTCCAGATAAGCTATGTAATTAACTTCTTTATTAGTATCAAAAACCCCTTTATGGATTAAAACTTTTTCCCCAACTGAACCCACCGTCAGTCTGGGCCCTTTTTTCGCCGTTCCGCAGCATGTGCCGTTCGTGTTCACACTGCCAGCGGCCTGGCTTGTCTTTAAATCGCGACATCCACCGACGACCGATCCAGTGCTTCCATGACGGATTTCTCAAGTCTCCTCTCCTCTCAAATTAATGCACGCACGTCTCTATCACCGCTAGCTCTGTCGGCTGCTCTGGAGACGCACAGCGTCAAGGTCGAGGAGCCCCCATGCTGAAAAAATGGAGCAACGCTTTTTCTAAGCGCCATAGATTTTTTTTTCATTTTATTAGGTACACGAATTTATTTACAACCTGTAAAAAATACTTCTAACCCCACATTCAATCCAAGTGGCTGGTGATTATATTTAGCTATGCAGCCTGAGGCCTGGCAGCCCAGCACGAGGCAGCAGGCCATGCCTGGCCGCCACTTAGGCCCGTGGGCGGGGACGGCACGGCCCGAGATATATGAGTAGACCCGATGTCGGCCCGATAACTTGGGCGGCCTACTAAAAGCCCCCTACGGCCCATCCCCGCTAACCCTAAATCCATTTCATTCCTTTCCCTCCCCACCCCTGCGCCGCACTCGCCCCATCGCCGTTCCTGCACCGCACTCGCGAACGCGAGTCGTGAGTCGCGCGCCCACCGTCCGCTGCTCCGCTCGCCTCGCCAGTCACCACTCAGTCACTCACGCACTCACTTGCAAGCCGCACCCGCATGCACCGTCGTCCCTTGCGGCCTCGCCGTCCTTCACGGGGCCATCTCCCTCAGCGGTGGCAGCAGCGCTCCCCCACACCTCCAGCATGCCTCCTCCACTCCATCAGCCCGCTGGCCGTGGAGATCCGGCATGGAGTGCTCCGGCCGTGCGGATCCGACGACGAGCTCGTGGGAGCAAAGCGCGGTGGCGGCGGCTCCCCTCCTGGCTCCTGCCTTAGTGAGCGCCTGGAGGTCGCACCTGGAGACACCACACGAAGGCTCCCTCTCCGACTCTGTCGCTATGGCCGCGACCTCAGCTTCCTCCGACGGCGGCGGCGCGACGCTCTCTCGTGGGCCTCAGGCAGGCACGGCAGGCCGGATTGAACGTGCTTCTCGGGCCGGCACGGCCCGAAAAGCAGCCCGAACAAGCCGTGCTTGGGCCGTTGGTCAGGCACGGAGCCCAGTTCGGCATGGCCCGGGAGGCACGACGTGCAGTGCTGGCCCGACCCCTATTGGGCCGTGCCTAGCATGGGCCCATACCGGGCCGAATCGGGCCGTGCCTAGCATGGGTCCATGCCGGGCCGAATCGGGCCGGCCCGATGACCATCTATACTGGTGATGATAATATATATATATATATATATATATATATATATATATATATATATATATATATATATATATATATATATACTCCCTCCGTATAACAAAAAAAACGACGTCCTGGCCCCTAGACGTAAGATTGTAAAGAACGACGTTCTGGCCCCAACGACGCTAATATGGACGCCTAAGCCCCTGCCCCTTCGATGCATGCACCGCGCATTGATGATGGGACCGGTCCACGCCGCAGCCAATTCTCCTCGATTCCCATCCACGCCGTGGCCACTCGCCTATCGCCCTCGCTGCTCTCCAAACGCGCCGAGCAAGCACAAACGCGCTCCAGGCCGAAAAAATTGAAAACGAGCGGTGCACAAAGGCGCCATGCAACCTCCTCCTGGCTCCCAGCCGAAAAAAAAGGTGCCATGAAGCCTCCTCGCTCCCAGCCGAAAATAGCGAATAGTACGCATGCCATGCATCTCCACGGCAAAAACAGTAGCAAATATCTGTCGGCGGCAGGAGTCGAACTCGGCTCGCCAGCCTCATACCTCGACGCGCTAACCGGTTGATCTAGGAAACTTTCTCGTATGGAACGCATGTCAAGCAGTATTTAATAGGGGCAAACAGGGAAAACTCTACCCTAATTAATCACTCGTTGGTATGCTAAATGTTGTCCTAAACGTCATTTTTTTCCTATATGGAGGGAGTATATATATATATATATATATATATATATATATATATATATATATATATATATATATATATATATATATAGACACGCATGATGTACACATCGCCTTGCCAATAATGCCCGGAAGCTGCAATTAATGTCAGGAAGGCATGCATGATGCTTCCTCTCACTTCCATGTGATTGGATTAATGCCAATTAATGCCTGGAAGACATGTATGATGCTTCCTCTCGCTTCCATGTGATTGGCATTAATTGCAGGAAGACATGCATGATGTACACATCTCCTTGCCAATAATTGCCCGGAAGCTGCAATTAATGCCAGGAAGACATGCATGATGAACACCAAGGCCATGTTTAGATGTTAAATTTGGGCACCAAAAAGCAGTATTTGACACTATGCAAAAAGAAGATTCCCCATCACATCAAAATGTCGACACATGTATGGAGTACTAAATATAGATGAAATCAAAAACTAATTACACAGTTTTGTTGTACTTTGCGAGATGAACATTTTGAGCCTAATTAATCAATGTTTAGACAATTATTACCAAATAAAAACAAAATTGCTACAGTACGCATTTATGGCATTTTGCAAAGTTTGCCACTCCAAACTTTGTATCTAAACAAGGCCCAAATTCAAGTTTGGTGGAGTTAAGGAAAAATTACCCACCATGCCACCGGTTACACAAGAATAACGATTCGTTTTCTTCTATTTCACGTCTTCCTCACTGTCGCGAGCGCCCGTGCTCGGCCATCGTGAGGGCCACTCTGGCCCCGTGCCTGGGCATCGTGGCCCTCCCGTGGGCTCTGTCCTCGCCCGCTGTGCTCCGTCCACCATGGCCGCAAGCGCCAGCAGCCATGGCCGTTGCGCCCCCTACGCTGCTTGCCCTGACATGCTTGCTCCCGGCCGCACGAGGCAGCCCCGCCCCCGGCTGCCGAGCCAACCCTACCCCGACCGTCAGGCCCCTAACGCTACCCTCCTCTGACCTGTTCGCGAGATCCGGCCTCGATGCTGACGAGCTCTGGCCGTGCATGGGCCCAACTCCACCACCGGCTGAGCACCACGCAGGAGCTTTGGCCTGGCCGCCTACCTCCCCGCGACGCGCCCGCCCGTGGCCCAGCTGGCCCTCCGCGCGACACGCCCATCCGCAGCGCGTGAGGACGAAGCGTCGGCCGGCCCTTTTTTCCCCGACGTGTGGGCTCGGCTGTCAGTGAGATAAGGAGAAGAACTGGAGCTGTACCAAACACTTTTACGAACCTCAGATCCATGGTAGAGTTGCTCCACGGTGGATCCAGGTGAATATGGGATTAAGATTCACTTTTTTCGCTGGTGGAGCTCTACCAAACATGCCCTTAATCACACTATAAAAGAGTGAGTTTTTTAGAGGCTCTCCCTCGATTATAACCTTTTGATCTATTCGCCGTGCTATATGAGCCCACCGTCATGCATGATCTTACTCTTCCTCTATAACAATCGTTCGATCTACACGTCGTGCTATTTGAGCCTTCCGTTATCCGTGATCTTACATGTAAGATGTAAGACTCGTATTCAATCTCAAATACCTCTCATGGTACATCTATATTCTCACCAGCCATAAGTCACATTTATTTTAGGTACACGATTCAAGTACGACTTCTATCCTTGAGCTGCACCATTTTTTTTTAGACTCCTGAGCCCCGGTTCCTGAAGGCACGTCAATACAGATGTAACTAATCTCTACACCTAATAAGTCTCTAAGGGAATTGTCCACAACCGGCAAAACCTTAAAGAAAACTAGAAAAACGTCCACACCAACAGAACAAAAACAATCAGAGTCCGATCCAATCTGTGCAGGCTATCTGTTACATAGCGTCAGCGTTGCCCCGCTCCCAGGGAGTCTTGGAGTCCGCGTCGCGGCTCCGTCGCCCCGCAGCCCTGCGGAAACGTAAGTTGGGACGACGTCCAAAACAAACTGGATCGAGGAGGAATAAATCGCGATTCTCAGTGAAGAAACAAACTTACGACTTCATTGTGTTCTTGAAGGCCGACGGCCGGCGGCCATGGGAAACCGGCGACGAAACGCAGCAGAGGCTAGGGGCCCGGTGCTGGAGCTGGAGCGTCGCGGTGCTGGGTCCGGCAGCGTGGCTGTGCGGCGCTGGGTCGGGAGCTGGCGGCGGCTCGTTTGAGTTCATCGACTGAGTACGACTGTACGAGAAGGATCTGATGTCCGATGGGAGACTAAGGGCCTCTTTGGCGCAGTCCCCGGAGCTCCGGCTGCTTTTGCTGATGCACTGTAGCGCGAAACCGTTTTTCTCTCCTGCTTTTCCCTGTCACCGACACCACTGGAGCCGGAAAAGCTGATTTTTTTTCTCCCCTGGCTCTGGCTCCTGTACACAACAGTGGAGCTACAGTTGGAGAGCCGGAGCCGGCAAGCCCGGCCAAAGAGGCCCTAAAGACGCAATGGAATGGAAATGGGCCTCCAGCGAGTCCAGCCCACACGCTGAAGTCTGACATGGTCAACGGCTCAGGGAAGAAGCAAACAAGCAAACTCTAGGTCGTGATTCTCTAAAATTAGCCTCTTTTTTATGCACAACAAAGATTTTTAGCATTTCAATGTCCTTGAAAGTTTGAGTCATTGGATTGGAATTATATTACGTAGTCCCCGTTGCAACGCACGGTAAATAAACTTTAAGTTTAGCTCCCAGTATGTATTAGCAATTAAAAGGAAAAAAACAAAAAAGTTACGTTGTTTATGGGCCCAAAAAGAAAAAAAACATAAAGTTATGTTTAGATAAACCTGCTAAATAAATTATTACTATATTATTTAAGTTATAATTATTTTACATCTACAGGTGTTTGTTTATTAATATCACGTTATTTTATATTTATTATTTAGGCATAATCTTATTAAATCATTAATAAAGTCATAATCCCTCACAATGTTTGTAAGTGCCTACAGTAAATGTTGGAAAGCCAAGTATGAAAAAGATAACTGCTGAAAACATATAAGTGGTAAGCTCACTACAAGATAGGTGCTCTCTTCTTCGAACTCCCTAGAGCCTCCGGTAGCACAACTGCGACTACGACGGGTTCTCCACCCATACAAGGATTGGGGTTCTCCACCCATACGAGGATGGATCAACAGAAATATGAAAATAGGATAAGACAGAGACAACACGAGCCGTTTAAAAGGTGTAAGTCAAAGCGCAGCGATATATGCAATTGAGGCATCCTATCGAACAAACGATTTGAGCCTTATTCTACATGACCCGATCAAATCAATCAAGCACCATTAATGTATATCGACAATTCAATTAACATTTTTATTGCATTTGAAATAGATTTAGAAACACGTGCGTGCCGCACATGCATATTTGCTAGTATATAATAAGCATAAGAAAATCATAACGATCCTACGATCCACGTGAGGCCTATTAATTGGAGACTGTGAACTTTAAAAAAACCAACTTGAGGCCTATTAATTAGAGATTGTGGACTCTAAAAAAACCAACATGTGGATGCATCAACATGGGCCGGCCTTAATTATGTCCGATGCTTATAAGGGCCGATTGTCAATAGGCCGGTTGCTGGGCCATGGATTAAAGCTTACGTGTGTGGGCTGTTGACAATACAAACGATATTGTGAGTTCAATTGGGCACAGGCACCTAAATAAAACTCTAGAAACAAAAGATTAACAACAAGACGAGGTGATTATTTAAGCGACGAGCTTTTCTCAATAATAAAAAAAAGCGACAAGAGGTCCGGTGCCAGATCGTCAGCCGAACCAACCCGACGATGCCGATGGATGGAAATGCGTCCTTAACACAATGACGTGCTACATAGCTTCATATTCTTTGGGCCAGTTGCAGACAGGGAGGGCGGGCTGCCTTACATATAAAAAAAATTTAAATGAAAACATGTTTGAGAAATAATACAAAATTCTTTAGGACAATAACTGTGGATAGTAATAAGAACCAATGCTACAACCCCAATCAATATGAACGAGTATATGTGACCCGTGTAACCCCTAACAAGAATCATATAAAACAGGCAGTGCTACAAAAAGTCGTGTTACTTATGCCTTACCATGCCCTACCCTACGTAGATTGGGTATGCGTTGATTTTTTTTCTCTATTTTTCCATGTTGTCTCTAGAACCGATTTTCTGCATGCAATCTACACTTGGTAGTTGACAAGTTTTTATCCGAAGTCATTTATAGTAACAAATGTGTTTTTCAGTTTTTATATTTTTAAAAATTCAAATCTTGGTATTTATCTCTAAAGAACTACGAATGTTTGACATGATCAGTATCAAAGCTGTAGTAGTCAACATGATCTACCACTTTGTAGTTCACAAGATTTTTTATTTCAAATCATTTAGAGTCTCAAATATTCATTTTAAGTTCTTAGATTTTTAAGATTCATTTTTTTTAAAATTTTCAAATAATCTCGGATGGAGACATGCCCCTATGCCAAAGTTGTAGTGCTCAATAAGATCTAAACCTTTCTAGTTAAAACTTTTTTTATTTTAGATCATTTAGCATCTAAAATATTAATACATGATTACTAAATCTATACTATAAAAGAGCGAATGAATTGAAAATAGCATCTCACCCTAATATTTTCTACCCACCTAAACTCTTGTCCCTTATATCACAAATCCAACACATCTAATCCCCCGTCCTAATCTGACAAACGGGCTCAGCCGGAAAACTTTTAATTGTTTATGTGCGTTTATCTCCTGTGTATCATCGGATCGTTGTTTTTTTCCCACAAAAAACCCCACCTGCCTATACCCCTGATCCCCATATCATCGGCCCCTTGGCAGAGAAACCATCGATGGTTGCCCTAGCTCGGTCATCGTACTTACAAGCGCTGCTCAGAGTGCGCTGTATAGGCAGCCACGAGGAACGGGTGGCTGCAGCGGATGCACCCAACACAACCAAAATATTATTTTTTTCTCAGTGAGGTGGGGTTCTTTTAGTGTTTTGGCATTTAAAATTTAGTATAAATTTTTCCTACTAAATGTCTCCTGGTGAGATTCTCATATGCTATGACTAGTGATAGTATTTTATTACTATTTAAAAACACTCGGAGAATTCCACTGTTCTGGTAGTGCAAACAATGGGTCCTGGGAGCGGTGGCGCTTTCCTCGGCGGCATGGGACGGGCCTGCTTGGGGTCGCACGTCCGCCGATGGCACCACGAATGTCTACGACGCGGACAAGGTATCACCACCGATCGTGGTACTGTATTTGCTAGCGACGTTGGTTGTAGTGAATATAAGAGAACATCAGCATGAAAGACGTACGGAGCACTGATTAAAAAATTGACAACTTATTTATCCCTCCATGATCGGGTTTGCGTCCCCGCTAAAATTTCAGACCAAATCGGACCATGCGGTGTCCCTCCCTTCCACCTTGCATTGCTTTCTGATTCTAGAGTCACCTACGGAATTAGTTTGTTAATTTCTCATTGGTGGAAAGGTATTAGCATGCATTCTGAAGTGATTTTGGCTAACTGGTTGTTTTTCTTAAAAAATGAACGAGATAGGAGGACTACCTCTTATAACAAAAAGAAGATCATTACTGGAATGGTGTTTTTTGCTAACTTGTTTCAGTAGTTTGTGAGATTAATCTTTTTAACCTTTTACACTTGCAAGGACCAGTGGTTGGAACCATTACTGTTAATTGTCGATTTTATGATGCATCAGGTAAAAAGGAATAAATGTGAAATCTTCACTGCCTTTTCAATGTTATTTTGAGCACCGCTCTTTTTTCACTTGAATGATATCCCATCGATGCTGATTACACCTACACCTTGATGGATCAGATAATATGATGAGGTTTTAAGACACAAAATGCACCCAGGGGCTAGAAAACCTCTTCTCCTAAAAGGTTAGTCAATTTCATGATATTTTCAAAATTAACAAACTTTACATATGTGCAAATAGTCGCAAAGTTAGGGGTGAAACAGAGGAGTAATTACATATTACACCAACCAACCTGTCTTCATGAACCGGTCCGATTTGGTCCATACCATTTTCTCATATATATTTATCTTTTCAATATTTAATATATATGTATATATATAAATATTCTATATATTACTCAAGGAAACTCGTTAACATTAAATTATACATTATAGCCAGAACAGATTATAGATGCAGAAGGGATCCCATCCAAATTAGCACATCATGAAGATATATGTATACTTGTGAATTCGAGGTAGATTCAACAAGGTTCAATTTTTCTCACAAAACGTGTGCTCACCACTTGTGCAGCAGATTAGTTGAAGGGGGAGCATTGGCGGAAGAGCAGCAAAAATTCTGGTGAGAATCACAAATCTTCTTTCCTAAGTGGATCTGTTATTTATGTTATTTAGTGCATCGAAATTCATGAGCCTGCTACACTCAGTTCGGATGCCTATATAATTGTTGTAGTTCTTTCTTGAGGCTGTTTGCATCACCCTAAGCAACTTGTTTTAAGCAAGATTACATCCACTGCCCTTGCGCTTTGAGAAGATCAGTATAGGTATTCTCATTATCTTTTTTTATTTAAACATCTTAGCAGATATCCTCTTTTGCTTTTTTCCTCTAGAACAAAGGTTAATAAAGTAAATAAGTAATTATAATACTGAGCATGGTCGCATACAGTTACTTGCAGCTGTTTTCAACAAATGGTTAATTGCAACTGTCCGGACGTGATAGTTTGAACTGCGCATACATGCTATGTTGCGGAGAGTCATGTTCTTGTCTTGGATGGTTTGCATTGTTTGGAAAGAAAACTTAAACCTGTTCATGATTTCAATCAAGAGTAATGCATCTTAGAATTTTGATGTTAATTTTGACCATGCATAATACCATGATTAGACCACTAATAGATTTATGGCTTAATAATATTTATTGGTTTGAATGTTTATTGCAAGGTTCATGTTACCATTCCTTCATTGCATATGAAATTTTTTCATACACACGTGCATGCCACACGTGCGTGTCCACTAGTATATTAATACAAAAGGATAACATTCTATGCTTACTCACAACGTGAGTATATATATGTGGTATAGTACGTTGCAGAGAGGGGTATGGTCGCGTGAGGCTAGAGGGCACGGATTTGAATCCTACAAAACGAGAATTTTGCATGAAAAATTACGTGACTTAATTGAAAATTTGCATGACTTAACTTTCTAGTACCTCATTTGCGCTTTCTATGAAGCACGAAATATCCTATGAAGTGCACGTAAATATTAATAATCTCTTGTATATATTTAGTTAAAAATAAAAAAATGTTTGATTTGTCAGGAAATGGGAATGGCACTCTTTGTGGGACCGAGAGAATACAGTATGCTCTACATGAAGGGCGCTTTCTTTATGAAGGTCCACATGGGCACTTCTTCGACTCGATGTTTTTTTTTTTTCGCGATTGGGTGTATGCCCGTATTTCAATAAGGAGAAGAGAATTTGTTACACGTCTGCTGGCAGTCTCAGCCCACCATGTTTCGCGAGCGGCAAATACAGGCAGGCGTCGACACCACAAACGAAACTGCCGGCTGCATATGTTGTACTATACGTTAAACGCTGTTGCGACATTAGCAGCAGCTGGGCCATCCCCAGCAACACAAACAAGCAGCCAAGGCTGGAGAAGCCGGCGTCGATCCACTCCTTCCCTTCACCGATCGCACGCGCTATGGTCTCCGTCGTAGTAGGTGCCGCGCCCCCTGAAAATCCTCGCATTACGTTCCTTCCATAGACTCCATGTCAGCAGAAGCACTAGCTAGGGAATTGAACGCCGCGCGCATGAGCTTCCCCAGCAAGCGTCGCTAGCGCAGCCACCAAGAGACCAGGTCTTCATCGGCGTTCGGCATCAAACCATCCAGGCCAAGCGGCTGCAGCATCCGGAACCAGACATCCCTGGCGAACACACATCCTAGGAGCAGGTGACTTATGGTTTCAGGTTCCTGATCAAGGTAGCGCAAGTGTCGTCCTACAGGCCATGACGCTTTCAACGCACCATCGTCCACAATCGCCGGTGTAAGGCCAACCAGAAAAATAGCTTGACTCGTGGCGGAGCCTTCGCTTTCCACAGCTGCCTTGCTCCCAAAAGCTCTGAAAAAAAACAGGCAAAGAACGCTCTGTAAGTGGACGACGCCGAATACATGCCGTTCGGTGACCACTTCCAGATGAAGCAGTCAGACTGCAGCGGCTGTAAGGTGACTCCATCGACGAGCTCCCACACTCTGACATAGTCGCACAACACCTGCGTGGTGAGAGCCCCAGAGATGTCCCTCACCCACCGATGGTCCAGCAGCGAGTCCCGCACCGTCCGCCGACAGCCAGGACGCGAGATCGCCTTGAAAAGGTCCGGCGCAACTATGGAGAGCGGCGGAGCGTCCATCCACCGGTCCGTCCAAAACTTTGCTGAAGAGGGGTACGGTCGCGTGAGGCTAGATTCGAATCCTATGAAGCGAGTATTTTGTATGAAAATTTGCGTGACATAACTTTGTAGTACCTCATTTGTGCTTTCTATGAAGCACGAAATATCCTATGAAGTGCACATAAATATTAATAATCTCTTGTATATATTTAGTTAAAATTGAAAATGTTTGACTTATCGGGAAATGAGAATGACACTCTCTGTGGGATGAAGAGAATATAGTATGCTCTACATGAAGGGCATTTTCTTTATTGAGATCCACATGGGCACTTCTTCGACTCAATGTATCATCGCTACATTGACATGGTTTGGGTTCACTTATCTAGACTATAGGCACTCGACATCACGGGCTACTACATCTTTCTTAGTGACAATCTAATATTGTAGTAGTCCTAAGTGCCAGACCATTGTGTCTTGCTCTAGTGCTGTTGCTGGTTGTGGGAGATTCTTCAGGATCTCCATCTTTTGATTATTTCAATGATGATTGCCTACTCTGATAACGTCAGTGTTGTCTACATGACTGTCAATATTGTTCATTATCGCCACACAGAAACACATCGAGATCAACATTCACTTTGTCTACGAGAGTGCCGTCGCCCAAGGAAAGGTTCCATACTCCACGTTCTATTGTCTCACCAGTGGCCATCATGACGAAAAGCTTGTCTGCACACACTAATTTAGATCCAGCCTTTGCGCAGGAGATCGATCCTCCCATTGTGACTACGGGCATATTAGAGATTGTATAGCCGCCACTTACATATTATGTGTTTTACTTTACGTGTGTAATCTTATACACTAACACAATCAGGCTACACACACAAAAGATGGAAATGTTTTCTTCTACTTGCAGTCGGCTTAAGCAACCCCCTGTAGCACTGATTTTTAGAGGCAGCCCCTTAAGGCAACCCAGGTCACTCGTAGAAATAGTTTTTGTACTAGTATTTAGGGCCTGTTTGATTCACGCCTCCTAAAGTTTAGTGAGTCACTAAAATGCCAAACACCCCCGCTAAAGTTTAGGGTCACTAAAATTTAGTAGCTTTTAGTCACCAAGGGGTAGCTAAAAGTGACTAAAGTAAATATGGGACAGCTGCTTTAGTGAGTGGAACCAAACAGGGTCACTAAACTTTAGAGGAGTCACTAAACTTTAGGGGCCACTAAACTTTAGTGGATGGAACCTAACAGACCCTTAAATGTTATTTCTGTCGTTATCCTTAATACAGTTTATTGGTGATAAGTTTGAACAAAAGTTGCTTTTTTGTTTGTTGGACAATTCCTTTTGTCCATGTCTGGAATCTGCTTTAGCATATGGTGTGAGTGCCAGTCCTTTTTTTTTCTTTGATTGACAAATGTTTAATTTAATCTACTTTATTAGCATATGGTGGTGTGGGTTCCGGTCTCCTTTTTTTCTCTTTGATGAACCGTTCCTATCCTCCATGTCTTTTCTTCTATCCCAAACTTTTTTTCCCGAATCTTCTGGGCGAAACACTCATAATAATAATACTCATGTAGCCTACAAGCAGCAAAGCGTTAGTATCAGCATCTCACATAGACACGATACCCTTCATCAGTGCAAATATAAAGCTAAGTGTTCTCCCTGTGCAATCAACCTCACAGTAGCACCGTCTTCCTGCTCTCGTAGCTACTACATAAGCAATAGCCAAGCACCGCCACCTTTCCCCATCTGCATCGTGCAGCACCACTCTCACTGCTCACTGCGGACAAAACACACCTGCCAGGAAGATCAAATGGAGGTCGTCTTGGGTGCACTTCCGAGCCTCATCCCCAAGCTCAGTGAGCTGCTTGCCGACGAGTACAACCTGCAAAAGGAGGTGAAAGGGGGGATCAAGTTCCTCCGAGATGAGCTCGAGAGCATGAAGGCTGCTCTTGAGGATATCTCCAAGACTCCAGCTGACCAACTTCCTAGTGGGGATAAGATTTGGGCCAGGAATGTGAGAGAGTTGTCCTATGACATAGAGGACAACATCGACACCTTCATGGTGCAAGTTAAGGGCCATCATCAGCCAGCCAAAAAGCATGGCTTCAAGAAATTCATTGACAAGACCCTTGGTTCCTTGATGCAGCCCAAGATTCGCCGCAAAATTAATTGCTATTGATATCAGAGACATCAAGAGTCGTGTTGTAGAGGTGCATGACCGGCGCTGTAGGTACGAGGTTAACTACAGTGTTGATAAGCCTGTTAAAGTTGATCCCCTTGCATTGGTTGCAATGGTTCGGTATAAGAATCCGACAGAGCTAGTTGGCATTGATGAGTCAAGGGATAAGGTAATCAAGGTTCTGATAGAAGGCAATGAAGCGTCCAAGGAGCAAAAGAAGATAGTTTCCATTGTGGGATTTGGAGGTTTAGGAAAGACAACTCTTGCTAATGCTGTGTATGAAAAGCTTAGAGCACAGTTTGAATGCTCAGCTTTTGTATCGGTGTCTCAAACTCCTGATATATATGGATAGATTATTCAAGGACATGTTCTATCAACTAGCCAATTATAGTGCTGCAAGTATAAATGTTATTGACGAGCTAAGAGGATTCCTTCGGGAGAAGAGGTATGGATATATCACAAAAACTAGTCATTAGTTTATTTCTTGGAGGTTTTTATTAGAAAGTTTGACAAATATGACTGTGTTTCTGGTTCACTTTAGTGCCACTCAAGTTTATCTCTTTTCCTTTATATGTCATATATACCATCTCTTTAAGTGGGTTTTGCTTCCAAGTGAGAACCCATTATTGCCTCTTGTCTAGTCTTCGGTTCGGTACTCTAGAGCTCTTTTCTATGCGTCCATGATCTTCGACAACTGGAGATCCTTCTGGACATGCAGAATAGAGACTTTTTGTGTGAAGCGGATGAAGCCTTTTTTAAGGCTAATTCATTAACTTAGTGTAAGCAAAACCAGAAGCTTTGTTTTGGTGGGGCTTGGCTAAGGGGAAAAGCAACCAATTAAAAAAATTCTATCACTTAGAGAACAGTAGATGTACCTGCAATATGCAGTGCTCAAAGGGAACAAAATAGTCATCCACTATTCCAAAATGTCTACTTCCATCTGCATGGGTTTAATGAATATCAATACAACAGATGTGCGAAGGTTCAAAATTTGTGTCAAAAGAAAACAGGATGGCAGAATTTAGAAAGAAGAATTTAAGGATTAGCCTAATATATGTTAAATTCTTTTGGAACTAATATATAGTAACTTTTAAGTGATGATCTTGATACTCAAGTAAGCGCTCACATGTTTGTAAATGGAAAATAAAAGAACACACAAGAGTGGAAAAGCTGCGTTATTGGGCTACTTACTATTTGCTGGCATGAGTCCTCCTATTGCTTTGCATTGCTCACATATGTGTAGAAGAAGGCATGGAATGATCAATGTGGTAGACAGTAGGCAGAGGGGGTGCCTTGATGCTTTTACCTTCTTTCTCCTTGCTGATGAATGTGGTACTGATTAATGAACCTTTTATCCCTCGGTGATACACCATGAACAACGCATATAAGAAAGATTATAATTTTCTTCCTCAATTTGCTTAGTGACATACATGATACATCATACATGGCCTTCTTGTGCAGGTATTTAGTTATTATTGATGACATATGGGAAATCTCATACTGGGAAAAGATCAGATGTGCTCTGCCCGATGACAGTGTTGAATACAGGATCATCACAACTACTCGTATTTTCGCTGTTGCTAAAGAAATTGGTGGTCCTTATAAGATGAAGCCCCTTTCTCTGGAGAACTCTAGGATATTAATGTATGGAAGAGTATTTGGCAAAGAAGATAATGACAAATGCCCTGATGAACAGCTAGAAGAAGTATCAAATAGAATACTAAAGAAATGTGATGGTGTTCCCTTAGCTATTATCACGATCTCTAGTTTGCTGGCTAGTAAAGGAAGAAACAAATTGGAGTGGTTTGATGTGTGCAACTCTATTGGTGCAGGACTAGAGGAGAATAATACTGTAGAGAATATGAGAAAGGTTTTTTCACTCAGCTATTATGATATGCCATCTCATCTAAGGACTTGCTTATTATATTTAAGTATGTTTCCAGAAGATTATGATATCAGAAAAGATCGTTTGATATGGTTGTGGATAGCTGAAGGTTTTATCCAATCTGGAAAACAAGAGAAGAGCTTATTTAAAATAGGGGAGAGTTACTTCAATGAGCTCGTAAACAGAAGCATGATCCTACCTAGGCATGACAAATGGAATGGTGGGATAGAATTTTGCAATGTACATGATATGGTGCTTGATCTTATCTGTTCTTTGTCAAGTGAAGAAAACTTTGTTACTATACAGAACAACATGGGTCACTCATCTACATCAGAAAAGGTTCGGAGGCTATCCCTTCAAACTGGCAAGGCTAGTCATGGTAAACCTGAGGCTACATTGAGCAAAGTGCATCATGTGAGGTCAGTTATTGTTTTTCGATCCGCTATTGACTACATACCAACAATGCTTGACAAATTCAGCATTTTGCGTGTACTGGATTTAGAAGGTTGTTGTTTTTCAGAAGGCTATAGCCTTAAGTATCTTGGCAACTTACTTCATTTGAGGTACCTAAGTCTAAGAAATACGAAGATTGATCAGCTCCCCGAAGAAATAGGAAACCTACAGTTTCAAAAAATGTTAGATGTTGGAACATCATATGGGAACGCAATTCCTAGTTTGCCATCGAGTATTGTTCTGCTAACACAATTGATGTGCCTACGCATAAATGAATTGACAAGAGTGCCAGAAGGGATAGGGAGCTTGATAGGCCTTGAAGAGCTTTCACGTCTGCGCATCGGCTGTAAAGGCAAGATACTTGAAGAGCTGGCCCATCTAATAGAGCTGAAGGTGCTGGCTCTTGAGATCATCACCGGCAATTCCTCCAACCTTGGCTTACACCAATCCCACTTGGAAAGCGACGACGGCGTGGACAAATCCGTGGTGGAGTGCCTAAACAAGCTCTAGAAAATACAGAATCTATTTATCAAGACCGAATCGGGTGAATGCAGCTTGGATGGTTGGGTTGTCACCGCCCCTGAAAACCTCCGTAGATTGGACGCATGGGCCTCTCCTTGCTCCATATCACAGTGAAATGGCTGCAGCAGGAGGATCTCGAAATCCTAGGGAGGTTGCCTGCTCTCCGCGATCTACTTCTGGATGTGGACCATGATGATCTTGGAATCCATGGGAGATTTGTTGTTAGTGCTTGCTCGTTCCCATGCTTGGTGCACTGCAAGTTGTGGGGATTCGGAGGGCCTGTGGTGTTTCAGCAAGGATTCATGTCAAGGCTCGTGGAACTTGGGTTTGGCATCCTAGTGGTGCAGCAGACGAGAGAAATCAACGGCAGTTTTGACTTGGGCCTAGGGAACCTGCCATCGCTGAAGGAAGTCTTCGTTCGGTTGCAATCTGTAGGCGCGGGCGAGCAGGAGGTGGAGCAAAAAAAGGCTGAGCTGAGGCACGCTATTGAGGTCCATCCCAATCATCCCACCATTGGGGTAAACAACTTCTGATGTAGATGAGGCTTATGCTCTGCTAATAATTTCTCCCTTATCTCCTTTTCCCCTTTCTTCAAACCTAAATATCCTTTGTTTCTTCTCAGATTCGGGTATATAATGTTTTGACTTTGGGCACTTGGGCTCGAGGAACAGACAGGGACCTGCTGTCACTGTTCAGTTCGGATCAGGAGGTGCCCAGCACCGAGGAGGTGGAGGAAGCAAAGCCTGTGATCAGGATCAGTGATGAATCTGTTGTGCTTTTAAGAACGTCCAGCGGTAGATCTAGCGGGTAGGGATCCTTGATACATCTTGGACATGGAACATTCACTGGAGAGATACAGAGAAGGAGAAGACGATGGTGCATACATTCGGGCTTGTCGGAACTGGAATGGCAGTGATGTCCCCGGAAGCGGCGTGGTCGTCGGAGTCGACGGTGGAACATCCCGCCGCTGGCAGTGCCGCCCTCGAGATCGGCTAGGGCTAGACGGTGGGTGGGCGGCAATCGCAGTGGAACTCTCACTCTGAGCCCGTGGCTCCCACCCCCTTCTTATATGGCACTGTGCGACGGGGCCCACCAACCGCTAATGGGTTGAGCGCCCCCGATCAGGGCGCGAGTCCAGACCCAATTAGGCCGTTGGGCCTAATCGGTGGGAGATCAATTCCAATATTCTCCCCTTTGATCTCAACTTACTTTAACTTTAAACTTTGACTTTAATTTCTTTTACTTTTATTTGTTCCATCACAAATCAGT